>VZQC01013883.1:1253954-1611170 GCA_009823505.1 Rhizomys pruinosus
AAAAGAAAAGAAAAGAAAAGAAAAGAAAAGAAAAGAAAAGAAGGAAGGAAGGAAGGAAGGAAGGAAGGAAGGAAGGAAGGAAGGAAGGAAAGAGAGAGAGAGAGAGAGAGAGAGAGAGAGAGAGAGGGAGGGAGGGAGGGAGGGAGGGAGAGAGAGAGAAACAGTAGGAATTCTGAACCTAATCTTAGATACTATGCATTGTGTAAAACTGGAATACTGGAAAATGAAAGCATGACTCTCCTAGGAAACTCACACTAACTGAATTATTCTCTACTTCTCAGCAGAAGAAATTCCTGCCCAAGCCATCTAGAGCTCTTCCCAGCTCTCACACAGTTGAATAGAAAGGAGATTCCGTGGAGTCTGCTACATCCCTGGAGCCGTGTCTAAGCTGCTGCCATGGCTTTCTCAGTGGCATGTTCCAAGAGGAAAAGGAAGCAGTGTGAGAACCCAGTCAGATGAGTCCCAGAGACTGCAGGGGGATTAGAAAGGCCCGGGGAAGGAGGTCTGAGGCGGCCCAGTACATTCCTGGTATCCTCTGAAGCTTCTGTTGGCTTCTCTCTGCTTTTCCACTTCCTAATTCTTCTATGGCTATGGCTCTCAGGGACAGAGTTTTTGAAATCTCCTATTCGGGCAGACCTGGTCTCTAGCACCCTTGCTGCCTACCTCACTTGGGTATTCAGGAGAGCCATGCTGTTTGGATTCCTGCACCGTGTTGCAATATTGGGTTAACTCAGCTATTCTTGCACGCCCACATCTCTTAAATAAACATATAGGTGTTTTTTTTTGTTTGTTTTTGTTTTGTTTTGTTTCTTTTTTAGAAATGAAGATTCTAGATTGTCTACAAGCAGTTGGAAAATATGTCAAGTACACAATAGAGATTAGTCAAGTAGGAAACACTAAAGAGGAAAAGTGTTTTAAGGCAGACAAACCAACCTAAATTCAGTCACTTGTTATGCATTGTTAGGGTCTCTGTAATGATCACATTTGCTACATGCTGTCAAGGTTGGTCTACCACTTATGCAAAGCATTGATCTGTAGAATTAAGAATTAATCATGAAACTCAACAACTTCTGTCAAACTGAGGTGCTTGGCTTGAACATATAGTTTTCTGCTGCAGATTTTTGCTATCTTTTAACAATGAAATTCAGGAGCTAACACCATTAACACACAAATGTCAACAATAATAAACAACTCTATGCAAATCTGGACTTGCCAAAAGGAACAGGAAAAAGTGTTTTATTTTTTTTGGGGGGGTGTTCTAGTTTGTCTTCCATTGCTGTGACAAAACACTCTGACCGACACCAACTTGGAGTGGAAAAGGTTTATTCAGCTTACATCTCCTGGGTCACAGTTCATCACTTAGGGAGCCCAAGGCAGGAACTCAGGGCAGGAACCTGGAGGCAGGAGCTGAAGCACAGGCCATGGAGGAATGCTGTTCACTGGCTTGCTCCCCTGGCTCTTGCCCAGCCTGCTTTCTTATACAGTACACAACAACCTGCCCAGGGTGGCACCACTCTTGTGGGCTGGGCCCCCCCCCACTGCTCGACCATCAAGACAATACTCCACAGATGTGGCCACAGGCCAATCCAATGGAGCCAATTCCCCAACTGAGGCTCCCTCAACCCAGGTGTGTCAAGTTGACACTAAAGCCATCCAGCACGGGGGGGGGGTCATTTTTGAGACAGGGTCTCCCTGTAGCCCCAGCTGTCCTGGAACTCGCTCTGTAGACCAGGCTGGCCTTGAACTCACAAAGATCCACCTGCTAGGAATAAAGGCATGCACCACCATGCCGGGCTCAGTGTTTTATTTTATATTGAGTTCATATATTTTACATGTCTAAATGTTTGAAAAATCATCTTTTTTGAGTAATTTTTCATAGAAATAAAAATGAATCATTGCTCTTTATCTATGTGTATAACAGAATATAGACAAAAGTATTATAAATTCTTTTATTTATTTATTTATTTTAATATCTTATTTATTTTCACTTTATGTGTCTGAGTGTATTGTCTGCATCTGTGTAGGTGCACTGGTGTGTAAGTGCAGTGCCCGAGGAGGTCAGAAAAGAGTGTTGGATTTCCCCCAGAACTGGAGTTATAGGCAGTTGTTAGCTGCTGTGTGGATGCTGGGAATTGAACCTGGGTCCTCTGCAAGAACAGTCAGTGCTCTTAACTGCTGAGCCATCTCTCCAATCCTATAAATTCTTTTAAAAATAGTCCTGTAATCTGTTTTAAACGTTCATAAGTCTAGTTTTCCTTTTCAGCATGAAACCAAGGAAGGAAAGAAATGGCACCTTGGTTATCTTCCATGAAGACACTTACTTAGAGTCTTACTTTAATCTGCACGAAGTTATTCAGTTCTCCCTTGGTATCCACAGGTGACTGGCTCCAAGCTGCCTCCCATATCAAGATTACAGACATACAAGTTCAATCCATAAGTGCAAAGCACTCCCAGAGAATAGATTCTTGTCTTCCAGCTTGCTTTAATCTGCCCCTAGATAGCTTACCAATTACAAGGTAAGTGCTATCTACAGCATTGTGTTGTATTGTAATGTAAGCAATATATTTGAGAACATTTGAGAACAAACTCTGAAGACAAAATGTGTTCTGGATGGCATCAGTACCTCCAGAGTTAACTCTGTTACACTCAGGTGAACACAGTCCCTTGATCACTTGCTGGGCAGTTCTACTGAGAACCAAATTCACCTGCAGGTTCATTCCTGGCCTTAACCAGGGTCATAGATGGAATCTCCTTGATACTTTTCAGTATCTTGCCTGAAACCCTTGACCAGCCAAACCTTTTTCTCTATATGTTCAGTTCACACACAATTTTTTCCCCAAAATTTTCCATATATAGTTGGTTAAGTCTGTGAATGCAGAAACCACAAATGTGAAGGCCCATCTGTACAACCCATGTTGAAAACCCAGGCTTGCTTCCTTCCTTTCTCTTTTTCAATCCTACTGCCTACAGCAACTCAACCATGGCCAGTTCAGTTGTTCTGGATTATCACCAGAACCCTAGAGATAAGCTCACAATACAACATCTTGACCATAGCATAAGTCTGTAGCTCTCCTCACTGCTCCCATCTCTTCTCCCAGCATGTTGTAAAGTCTAAATTTTTTCTAGCATTTCTTTGGTCGCTGTAAATACTATTCTTTTTCTTGCCTCACTGATGCTCCATCCATTCCTCCATGACCTTCTTGTAAGACAAAGAGAGTTTGTTTTTCATCTTTTCTCCTGTGTCTTTCTTTACACACTACTTGGTCAGTGTAGCAGACATATGTTCTATGTTGCTGCCACAAGTAAAGAATATTCACATAGAAAACACTGGAAATGATAGCAAAAAATTGTTTGCATTACTATAATTATGTAACTTTTGTGCAGTGATGGCTTGAATGGTGTGGTTGTTAATCCTAGGTGTCAACTTGACTGGACTAAGGAACAAAAAAGAGAAAAAGGATCTTCAGATTGGACCACCTCAACCCGGATGGCCCACCCCAAATGTGGGCATTACCTTCCACTGGCAGGCAATATAAGAGGCCAAGGCAGAAGGAGCTGGTCTCTTTTTTTTCCTGCGGCTTGCCTCTCTCTCACTGGTGAGTTTGTCTTGCTGCTGTGATCAACCCTATGGATCCCAGCGTGTACTGAGACCGGCAGATCTCCTGGAATCCATCGGGCCTTCAGCACCAGATTGGGACTACTGAGACATCCAGCCTTGTGGACTGAGCAGTTCCCTGGATTCTCAGCCTCTCCAGTGTGGCGCAGCTACTGTTGGACTCCTTGAGCTCTGTCACGTGAGCAAATCAATAAATTGTATATAGCTATATATTCGTCCTGTTGCTTCTGTTTCTTTAGAGAACCCTGACTAATACAAATGGGGTGCCAGGATTATATCATTTGAAAGTTTTACCTTGTGAGCCTAGTCAATGGCAGAAACATCTCTCTCTAATGGCCACTAGTCAACACCATAGCATCCCTTACACTGTACTTCGCATCACAGTTAGAAAGTTATTTCCTCCTCTCACTTGCTTTCTTAGAGTTTCTAAGTCACTCACACTAGTTTGCATTTTCCCTTTAACATGTCACCAAGTCTGCCTAAGTTATCTTATGAAAATATGTGTGCACGTTCTAATCAGAGTCTAAAAACTCTCTCTCTCTCTCCTCTCTCTCTCTCTCTCTCTCTCTCTCTCTCTCTCTCTCTCTCTCTCGCTCTCTCTGGACTTTCTCACTGGATAAATCTTTTGAAGCAAAAGCCCAAGTTCCCCCAGTAGAAACTCAAATTGCCTTCGGTCTACTTTCCTGATCTCCCTTGCATTTTGGCCAAGTTATTCATCTGTTGGAGTTTTCTACGCAGGAATTTGGACTGAGAAATGATGGCATGAAGAAGTAAGAAGCACATAGCTCCCACTGAACAATGCCAGTGGTAGCAAGCGCGGTGAGAGTCCTTGGGCCCTAAGACAGTGGCCTGAGGGTGTCCTGCGTCCAGGTCAGCAGCAGCAGGGAGACAAGCTACTCAGGGAGGCTTGCAGGTAGTAAGTAGGCCAGAAGCCCATCAGTGCTGTGGCTTGGGTTGGGCAAATACCTTGTTTCATAGCCACACCCACCCAATCTAATACTTCAAAGTTACTAGTAATGAGATGTGAATTTTTGAAGTGTTTGCTATCTTGGAAGATTTCTATTCTGACCTCCTACTTGAATGGACATAAAACTTCAATTTCCCTGAGAACTTTGAAGTTTTTGCTTCACTGTCTTCTGGCATCTGATGTTGCTTTAGGAAAACACTAATGCCTGTTGTATTCATTGTCCTTTTCAGGTATTAAAAAAGCAACTTCTTGAGAGGCGGTTGAGAAGACAGCCCAATGGTACAGCACTTTCTCAACATGCACAAGGCCCTGGGGTGACTCCCCAGAGCTTAGAAAGAATCCTGGTCATCTTCTCATCCCCCAAGTTTGGGGTCACAAGACTATATCCAGAGGAGGGCTCCCTCCCACCCTTTGGAATCCTCCACTGTAAGATGTCGGAATCTGGACTCTGCTGAAATTTCTTTGCCTACTGCTTCTTTCTCTTTGGTTTTCCAGTTCTTTTCATTCTAAAGAGCTTATTAACCTTAGTTCACCTCTCAGTGATTCCTTTCCCCATGAGTATTTTTTTTCTTGCATTTTTCCATTTTTATTTTTTCTTCGCTTTTCTGAGATGTATTTTAGACTCCAATCCTTCTATTTTTTTTTTAAATTGGTAATAGTGGTTTGTTTGGTTGGTTTTGGTTTTCAAGACACCATCCCCCTGTGTAAGCTGAGCTGGCCTTGAACTTCCAGTAACCCTTGTTTCTGTTTCCTAGTCCTGGGATTACAGATATGTGCTACTGCATCTGGCTCAGTAATTGCATTTTAACTGGTAGAAACCTTTTATTTGCCTTGTTTTTGAGTTTCTCTCTTTTATAGCATAGAAATATTGTCTTCTAAATTTATTTTCTAATCTCTCGGAGCTTATTGCTTACGAATGATTTAAACATTTCTCTTCTATTTACTTTCCCTTTGGTAGGTGATTTAGGCTCTGGTCCCTCTCACTCGGTTTCTGCTTTTCAGTTTTCATTACTGTTTAAACAGCCGATTGGATAACAAGAGTTGCGTGTCTCTGATATTGTGAAAGTAAAACTTCAACTTGCCTGGGGTGCAACACAATTCAAATGGTTAAGATTTACATTTTTACTGGCTGTGAGAAGCCCGTGAAATTACAATTAATCTGTGGTCAAAGTGAGGTGATGCTCTGAACTGATTTTTTTTCATAAGAAACTGTGCATAGAACAATGGGGTACAATTCACTGTGAAGGTAAAGCACAGACACAAGAGCCCAGACTCTACTCAAGCCAGCTCTAGGCCGATGAGTATACTCCTCACCATCTGAAGGCAGGAGAATTGCCTTCTTTTACTCTTGACAGACCTTCCTGCTTCTGTCTCTAGGTATGATGGACTTTGAACCTGTTCTAGCCAACGACCAGCTACCAAAGTTAATGAAGAGACGATTTAGGCTGAAGGGTTTTAATGTCTTCCAGGCACTGAACATTTTACCATTTGGGTAAGAATGTCTCTGTTTGACCCCTAGAAAAAATCATATATTTAAAATTGCTTGACATAATACGGAAATTGCAACCTATCCTTATACATGGTAATTCCAAAGTAAGAAGCTCTTTTCCAAGTTTGTAAAGTCCAAGCCTTGTACATGTAAAGATGGAAGCAGGACATGTCTGAATATCATGTTACAGATGGAACTATGACGAGAATTGTTCTGAGGAAAGTGAGTAAAGAGGTCTTCTAGTGATAGCGTAACAAAACCCGAAGATAAATGGCACCATTATGTTAGAATCTAACTGCACAAACCCTGATAAAAGACAGGCACATGAGGTTTAGTCACTCCAGGAACATACTTACTTCAGAAATTGCTAGGGCCGACTACAGTTTGACACATGGTGGGGTAGCAGCAGCAGAAAGAAGGTGACTGAGGCACATCCATTAATAGCCATGGGGCAGGACCTCAGGTATAGGGGAAGAGGTCAGAAGACTGACAGCCTCTGGAGGAAGTAGACAGCAGAATTCTATAAAACATTTAAAGAAGACTTACATCCATTACTTCTCAAATTGTTCAGAAGAATGCAGAGGGAAATCTCCCAAATTCTTTCTATGAAGCCAGCATCACTCTAATACCAAAACCAGGCAAAGATACAACCAAAAAAGAAAACTATAGACCCATCTCATTAATGACCACAGATGCAAAAATTCTCAACAAAATATTTGAAACCACATACAGACCTATCAAGAAGATCATCCATCATGACCAAGTTGGATTCACACCAGAGATGCAGGAATGGTTCAACATACATAAATCAATAAATATCATAAAACACATAAATGGACTGAAAACCAAAAACCACACAATCATCTCAATTGATGAAGAAAAAGCCTGCAACAAAATCCAGCATCCCTTCATGATTAAAGTCCTTGAAGGAATTGGATTGGAGGGATCATTCCTCAATGAAATCAAAGCCATATACAGGAAACCCACAGCCAATATCATCCTAAATGGGGAAATGACAGAAGCATTCCCTTTAAAGTCAGGAACATGGCAAGGCTGTCCACTATCACCACTCCTCTTCAATATAGTGCTTGAAACCCTTGCTAGGGCAATAAGACAAGAAAGGGAAATTAAAGCAGCCTGGTACTCACACAAAAACAGACCTGTAGACCAATGGAAGAAAATTGAGGATCCAAATTTGAGCATACACAATTTCAACCACTTCATATTTGACAAAGGGGGCAAGAAGACTCAATGGAGGAAAGACAGCATCTTCAGCAAATGGTGTTGGCAAAACTGGATCACCACTTGTAGAAGAATAAAACTAAACTCCTACCTCTTGCCCTGTACAAAAATCAACTCCAAATGGTTCAAAGACCTTAACGTAAAGCCTGAAGCTCTGAAAATGATAGAAGAAAAGGTTGGCAGCAACCTACAAGACATGGGCATAGGAGAAGACTTCCTAAATCAGACAGCTGCTGCATGGTAAGTGAGGTCGACAATTGACAAGTGGGACCTCATTAAACTCAAAAACTTCTGTACACTGAAAGAAACAGTCAGTGAAGTGAAGAGAAAACCCACAGAGTGGGAGGAAACCTTCACCACTGATACATCTGACATAGCACTGACTTCCAGAATATATAAACTACTCAAAAAAAAAACAAAGAAAAAAAACAAATGAATCACTCAAAAGATGGAGTAAAGAGCTGAACAGAGACTTTACAAATGAGGAAATAAAGATGGCTGAGACACATCTTAAAGATATCATGTCTTATTGGAATAAGACTGGCTAGGATCAAGAAAACAAATGATATCAAATGCTGGAGAGGTTGTGGGAAAAGGGGAACACTCATCCACTGCTGGTGGAAATGTAAACTCATACAGCCATTATTGAAAGCAGTATGGAGAACTCTGAAGAGACTCAAGATGAGCTTACCACCTGACCCTGCCATACCACTCTTGGGTATATACCCACAAGATTCATCCTACTGCAGAGATACATGCACAGCCATGTTCACTGCAGCTTTCTTCACAATAGTGAAGAGCTGGAGCCAACCCAAATGCCCCTCAACCAAGAAGTGGATAGAGAAAATGTGGTACATCTACATAATGGAATTCTATGCAGTGGTAAAGAAAGATGACATCATGTTAAATTACATGTGAATGGATGGAACTAGAAGATATTATGCAAAGTGAAGTAACAGTCCCAGAAAAGCAAAGGACGAATGGTATCCTTCATTTGTGGATGCTAGCACCAAGCACTGAGTTGTAAGGCAAACTGAGAAACATCAATGTTGTATACCCCTTTCCCTGAAAGCAACTGTGCTCTGATCATGTAAATTCCTTAACAAGTTCTAGAATTAACTCACCACTTATTTTTAGACTTTGGAATATTGGTATATGGGTGGAAGATACACAGGCATATTTTAGAGTAATATAAATTTAAAAAGGAAAAAATGTGAATCCTAAAATATGATATGGAAATGACAGCTTGTATACAGATGAAATAATTTTACTATAGGTGTGATATATATATATATATATATGCATATATTCAAGTGGTACAGATTGGAGGGGAACAACAGCAGAGGAACAGGGACAGGGAACCAACTGAAACAGTAAAGTTCCTCCAAGAACAATAATCCTTTGCTTTAAAAAAACTTTTAAAAGAATCAGAAAAAGATACAGGGCAGGGATGGCAGGATGCATGAACTCAGGTAGGGTAGGGGGCATGGAAGACAAGATGAGTCTAGATTGGAATGAGAAACAATGTATGAAATGAACATAATTTCAATAAAAATGTTAAAAATAAATAAATAATATGGCTATTTTTTAATCCTTTAATCCCAGCCCTCCAGAGACAGAGGCAAGAAGATCTCTCTGAGATCAACTCCAGCCTGGTTTACACAGGGTGTTCCAGGCCAGCTGAGGCTATAGGAAGACACTGTCTAAAAAAAATTCTGCACAACTTTTATTATACTATAAATGCTGGTTTTCCAGCATCCGCCTTGTATCCAAGCTCTGTAAGCATGATGTTCTAATGGGGTCAGATGGCTCCAGGTCATTGTTGGTGCAGAGGACATGAGTGGTGTTATTGGCTATGTTTTATTACCATGCTCTGGACGTGTTTGTGCTGGGACTGGGAGATGTTGACCTTTTACAATTGAGGCAATCTTCACAAAGGTCAACCCAACAGAAAAGACTGTAATTGGTGTGTTTGGAATTTCTGAGTCCCAGAGCTATATAAACTCAGAGGACCTTGGTTGTTTCCCTTCACTGCTCTTTGAGTAACTCTACTAAGCCTACCAAGAGTTTTTATAGCATCAGCTGGGGTTTAAAAATAGAATAAGCACAACACTTCTTGAGGACAAGAGATTATGTTTATGAAACCCTTGATTCCCCCCTTTTCTCTGTCTCTGTCTGTCTCTCTTTCTGCTTATTATAAATACTTATGAAATTTCATCATTTTCCTGGACTACACAAAGAAAGACCTACCCAAATTTATCTTTTACTTGAAACAGTAAAGATGCTAAAGTAACTTATAACTGAAAACAAAGCATATAGGTAAGGTTACCTGTGCCCGTATATGCCCTCACTGTCTCCTCCAGAGCCCCTTCATGAAGGAGAGCCTGCCATGTGCCATTTCAGCCTTATAACCAGCCTTCTCAATGTAAGTTAAGACTCTCACTTTGCAGATGGAGGAGTGGACTTAGAAATTTAATATTTCAAGGACACATACAGGAAGTAGTTCATGTGTGTCTGTGGGTCAGAATCAAAGCTGGTCAGATTGATTCTGGTATCTGACACTCTTTGAGTAGTTCTGAAGGGATCTGTCTCTGTCTTTGCCCAAAGTTCTTATTGTGTGCAAAGATGTGATTGAAGCTCCACTGTGCTGCAGGGCATCATGAGAGCAAGGCATGTATCCATGTACGGGCCCACCACCCTTCAATGCCCCCTGAGTCAAGTATCAGTTAGAATGAAAATGAATGTAAACTGGAATGCCCTGATTTAGACTAAGGCTGAGAGTATGAATCATAAAATAAAGGCCATAACTGCAGAGAGCTTCTAGTTACTATCTGCAACACTGCATAGAATCCTCTATCGCTAAATCAAGAGGAAAGCCTAATTTAGCGCGTCCTCCATTTCCTAATCCTACGTGAATCTAACACCCTTTAGAGGGAGAGGCCCTGTAGAATGTGGAGTACTCCTGACTCACCGCAGAATTCCGTGAACATCCTCGGAGAAAGAAGGCAGCTAAGTGGTCAAGAACATTGAACTATTATGGGAGAGACATTGGATTCAGCCTCTCCTGGAGGCTGCAAAGCTCTTAGCATCAGCTGTGGATCCTGAAGTGTGTTGCAAAGCTCAGACCCTCAAAGCACACCATATCCCTCCCCGGGTGTGGGCACTGGTGGCAGTTCTTACTGGCCTGCCATTCAGCAGTATGTATCAGGAAGTCAGTTGCTTCTGGGAAAATGGTTCATTAGCTATCTCCCCACCAAACAGGGGTGTTGCAGTCTGGTTCCATCCAGTTCAACCCAAACGCACCTCAGTAAACATAGCTTTTTTTCCTGAAGATTTCCTATTCCTGTCTTTTACCTCCCTTGCATATGGCATGAGCAATAAGATAATATATGTGCAGTGCTTTGAGCTCCTTTGGAAAGTGGCACTCTCTAAGTACATGATATTAATAATAGCAATATTTCTGTTACCACGAAGACAGGCCGAGTCCATCTTTCACATGTCCTTTTAAGTCATTTTCCCTGAGGCTGGCTTTCCTGGTAAAATGGCTCTGAATGAGCTACACAAATCTCTAGTTTAAAAATACTTCATCAGGGAAAATGCTTGTTAGGCTCTATCTACCTGGAATGGGAATATTCCTATGTTTGTTTCTTGAAATGATGGTAGCTATGGCAGGGCAGGGATGGGAAAGTGGTCAGCCCACAGAGCAGAGATGGGAAAGAGCCAATTAGTGTGGAAAGAACTCCATGGACACTTTTCCTGTGGTCAGAACTCTGGGCCCATTCCCTACGGAGCAATGTGATCCTTTCTTTGGGTCATGAAACATGAGCGTCAGGAACCTGAAACTGTCACTACACCAGAAATAAACCTGATATTACTCTTCTGAGCATACATGAGAAATTACATGATAACAATGACAGTGCTCGTCATTCACAAACATCTTGCTAAGCTCTGCCCCTGCATCATTTTATAAACCCTCTCAGCATACCTGCATAGTAGATATTATATTTAAAATTCAGAGATATTTAGCTCCTTGTCCAGTGTTACTCAGCAACCATTTAAAATTTGAATTAAAAACTAAAAACACGATTTTCTGGTTGTATTAAAATGGAAAGAAGTGGGACTTAGGCCTTCATTGGCAGGACCTCCATCTATTCAAAAATGCTTAATTTTGTGTGTCAGTTTGACTGGGCCATAGGATGACAGATATCTGGCTAAATATTATTTGGAGGTATGTCTGAGGGTGTTAATTTAAGATATGAGGTTTAGCATTGATCGGCTTGTATAAATCAGATGGTCCTCTAATTCATGTGGGCCCCAAATGCAACAAGGAATAGAAGAAGGCTGGATTCTCTCTCTGAAAGAGAGGCCTGTCCTGCTATGGATGCTCCTCATTCTCGGAGCTGTAGACCTGAGCTGGACTCTCCTCCACCAGCTTGCCAGCCTTGAAACCTCACTGATAGTTCTCACCAGGGATAATGTGAAGTTCTGTCACAGTACGAAAGTAATATTTATGTTTCCTAGTTTGCCACCTGAAGAAGAATCTGTGAACATGGGCTCTGTTCAGGCTTCACTGCCTGCCTTCCTGCAGGGATCAAACCCAAGAATGAGGCAGAGACAAGTCCCAAGAACTCTAGGCAGGAAAGAGCGCAAAGCATCAGTGCAAATAGAAATTGGGGTTTAACCTCTGCATCCACCATCTACTTAGTGTATGACCATGACCAAGTCACAGTCTCTCTGTGCTTTAGTTGCTCATAGATTAGAGATAATATTTCCCGTTGCAAAGATTGGTTGAGAGCGTCGAATGGGCTATTAGATGTAGAGGGCCTGATACAGGACCTGGCAACTGTGTGCGCCTCAATTATGGCAAATGGTCTGATTCTTGTAAAATCCAAGAATATTCAAAACAACCCAAGAGTTAAAAGTAAACCCTGCTGGAGGTGGGTGAAGTGCCGGCATGACTATGCTTCAGTCTGTGAAGTCCAGAATATTCCTTGCAATGACCACACTTGTTGGAAATGCCTCTGCATGGGGAGATTGCTAATAAAATGAGAACAAAGAAAATCATGAGGAAACCATTCATTCAACAACCAAATAAAGGCACCCACTGCCCCAACCACAACAGCCTGGCGGGTCACAAGGCAGGAATCCAAGGGCCACTGGAGAGCCCTCTTATTAGACAGAGCCTACTGAGTGCCTAGCCATTCAAGGGCTACAGCCTAGGGGGCTCCAATTGTCCACCCTTCCCAACAAGCCCTGTCTGCAGAGGACCGACACAGCACTAGGCATAATTAAGTGCCTTTTAATTCACCTAGGGCTGGGGCTTGTTCTCAGGAAACTGAGAATGAAGCTGTATTTAGCCATAACAAAGGAAAACAAGCCTAAGTATTAAAAAGCCTCCAACTTTCTTGCGTGGCTGACTGGTGTATTTGCTTCTCTTTCTCACCAGCCACTGGTTTGCTTTTCTTATTGAAGAATGCCTTTGTGAAGCAGACCAAATATGACAATTTAAATGTGTACCCCAGGGCTAAAAGTACCAAGTTGCCAAGAATTTTATTGATCCTGGTACAGACAGACAGCCTGATCCCTAGCTGCAGGCCTGGGAAAAGGGGGCTATGCAGTCCAAACACAAAACAAATAAGACTTTTCTTCTACAGGATTCTGGCGAGTGTCTTCTTTATTTATTCTGCTTTTTGTCATATTCAGTAAGAAGTCTGAATATGAAAATCCGCTCCTGCTGCTTTCTCTTATTTTCTTTTTCTTACTAAATATTTTCCTAGCTTCATTTTAAAATACCTAACTGTATAAGCAAGTAATGTTCATTATTTTTAGGTAGCGCTATAAACTAACTGATTTCAATAAGTCTGAGCATTCTGAAATAATTATTAAGCATAAATAATAGCAATTTGGGGTGGTTCCACAAATATAGATGGAGCTGACCCCTCAGAACCAAGGGCCTTCCTTCCCTGAAGATCAGAATCTGGTTTAATTTGTCCACTGGCATATCCTGAATTGTCTATGACAGTGTTGACAGTTTACCTTGAGAGGCAGGTAGAGGTGGGTACAGATGCCAGCCCTGGCTAGTGAAACAAGAGGAGAGCACTGGGAATCTATAAGGAAAAAGGGGTGTGCGTGTGTGCATGCGTGCGTGTGTGTGTGTGTGTGCGCGCGCGTGCGTGTGCATGCACATGCCTGTAATCCCAGTGCTCGGGAGGCTGGGGAAGCAGATTGTGAACGTCAGGCCAGCACTGAATGTGGTTGCTACACAGGAAGACTTCTCCAAAGAAGGGAGGGGGACTCTAAAATGAGGGAGAAAGCCCAAGAAGAATCCAACTTTGTGATATTTTGTAATGTAAGATATAATTTTTCCTTATTTTTTTATACCTGTTGAGGTGGGAGTTTCTTATTTGTCATTGAAAACATTGAAACTGATAGATGCTAACTGCTTAAATCTCGTAATCTTCTCTCTGAAAAAAGTATTGTCAAAATCCATTGAACATCATCCCAGGATGGTGCAGCCGTGCCTGTGGCTGCTTCTCCTTAGCTTCTGTCCCCCTTTCTCAGTGAGGTGAATCAGGACCTCTCCCCTGGGGTTCTATGTGGACAGAGGTTCTGGTTCCTGCAAACTTGGGGTGGCCCTTGAACCCTGCCTTTCCTGCTGGTGGTACCATCATGCTGCCTCTTGGACCACTTCTTCTCTGCACGATAAGGCTCTACACTTCCCAGGTGAAATATAGAAATTACAGTCCATTCCTGGACGACATGCTGGCCCAGAGACCAGAAGTCATCTAGCATGAGCCAGTGGGACATTAGTTGTTCGCTAAAGTCTCAAGAAACATTTTTACCCATCAAGAGAGCTACAGGGAGATTTTCTTTGGATAACATACCCCCAAACACACAGGATGGCATTAGGACAGCCATGTCTGCTGCAGCAAGGGGAGCCACACCAGCACGAAGCCCATCCACTGAGGAGCAGGGCTAGGGGAAACCGGGAGAAATAGAGCCTCCAGGATAACCTCCACCCAAGCAGAGGTTCTCTGAGATCCTTTGGAGACACAGCCAGCTTGCCACTTTCCCCTTGCTGAAGGCATTCGGAGTGACTTTTATGTCAATTGCATTAAAATAACCTTGGGGGGGGCTGGAGAGATGGCGTAGCAGTTAAGAGCATCGACTGCTCTTGCAGAGGACCTGGGTTCGATTTCCAGCACCCACATGGTGGCTGAGAACCATCTTTGACTCCAGTTCCAGGGGAATCCGATGCCCTCTTCTGACCTCCACAGCATTGCACGACATGGGTGCACAGACCTGCATGCAGACAGTACATTCATACACATAAAAGAAATAAATAGCCGGGCATGGTGGTGCACGCCTTTAATCCTAGCACTTGGGAGGCAGAGGCAGGTGGATCTTTGTGAGTTCAAGGCCAGCCTGGTCTGTAGAGTGAGTTCCAGGACAGCTGGGGCTACAGGGAGACCCTGTCTTGAAAAGACCAAAAAATAAGTAAATAAATAAATAAATAATTAATTAATTAAAGAAATAATTAAAGAAATATATAAAAAATTCTAAAAAAAGAAAATAACCTTTTGGAACACAATTAAAATCAATGCTTCAGATTGAGGAGGAGGAGGAAGGAAGAAGAAGAAGAAGAAGAAGAAGAAGAAGAAGAAGAAGAAGAAGGAGAAGAGGAGATCAGAAAAGTAATTAGAGAAGAGGTCTGCAAAATATATCACAAACCTGTTTAGGTGGAAGTGGCTTNTGTATGAATGTACTGTCTGCATGCAGGTGTGTGCACCCGTGTCGTGCAATGCCGCGGAGGTCAGAAGAGGGTCTCAGATTCCCCTGGAACTGGAGTTCTCCTGGAATTGGAGTTTCAGACGGTTCTTGGCCGCCATGTGGGTGCTGGGTATCAAACCCGGGTCCTCTGTAAGAGCGGTCGGCGCTCTTAACTGCTAGGCCATCTCTCCAGCCCGGCTTCATCTTTTTAAAGAATTATACAAAATGGGCTGGAGGGAAGGCTGGGCAATTAAGAGCACTGTTGGAGGACCAAGGTCCTCGCCCTCATGCAAGGCTGTCTTTCTCTTCCAGGCAGCTTTGATAACCAAGTGTGGGAGGTAGGCTAACCACACAAACACCACAAAAGCGTATGGTTCTACTAGTTTCTCATAAAGCAAAGTGCTGGTTGGGTTCTGAGTTTAGAAGCACTGACATTTGAGCCAAAAGTGCTTATGTTGTGGCCCTCAGTGACTCTCCGTTGGGTTCCCAGCAATTCTCAGGAGTTGCTCCAAATTCCTTGTACTGCCTGTGCTGCCCTTTCTTCACCCCGACAGCAGCCATGGGCCTTTCAGGTTGCTTTCTCTCAGCATTCTGTTCACAGCTTCCTTGTTCTTTGCAGTAGGACTGAGTTAAAGGTTCTGACACCTGGAGACTGCTGTAGATGACTTGGGTTGGCCTCCAATATAGTCACAAGTGTCCTTGTAAAAGGAGACAAAGAGAAATTTGACTACCAAAGAGAGGGTGATTTAATATCAATGGGAAGAGAAATCGGTATGGAAGACAAAGAACGCCAGCAGCTCCCAGCTCTAGATGAGACAGGGATAGAGTTTTACTGAAGCTCCTGGGGAAAAAAAAATCAGCATTTCCCACATCCTGATTTTACCTTCAGAAGACTCACTTCAGACTTCTACTGAATTTCTGTTGCTCTTTGTTCCTAAACTTATAGTAATTTGCTCTAGTGGCAGTGAGAAGATGATACAAGCGGTGACTTAGAGATTCTTGCAGCAAATCTGATTCCTTCAGATGGTCCCACCAGGAGTATCCCACCAGCCTTTGAAGCAGTCAGTCACCTACATTCGAACTTAGACGAAGCAAGTAATCTATACTTACTTCTTGACAAGTGAGTCTTGCTAACTTTAGGAATAACTCTGGAACAGGATCATTTTGAAATTTTGCTGCCATTAACTTCTTGCTGTGCCCCTCAGCCTGGAGTTAAATGCTCTTAGTTTGAACAGAGAAAGAGATGGTCCATGTGCAGCCGCCAAGGTTCCTTCCAAGTCAGGTTGCTGTGATTCTCTCTTGTAAAAAATTAAAAACATTGAACATTGCTCTTCCCAGGGGTGAACATCTGTATTAAACAATTCAGGGTAGCCTTGTAGGAAACGGCACCATGGTGCAGAGGAGGATGGACTCCAGCCATTTTGGCAGAAGTTCTTAAGAAACTAATAACTGCATGTCCACTTCCACCCAGACATGTTCTCCTAGGAATATATTATAACGAGATTAAGTCAGATGTGCATAAAGATGTATTTTCAATGATGTTGATCAAAATTCAGTTTGTCGTTGCAAAATTGAAGGGAAGAAGTAGACAAAAATCTAACAAATCATGATACCTCCTTATGACTGAATGATGTCATAAAAAGTTAATGACATTGGAAATACATGAAATTATGAAGCGAAACTATCAGTTTTAGAACTTGATAGTTTCACTTCATAATTTCATGTATAAATATATTTTTTCTCTTCATAATTTCATATATATATATTTCATATATATACACATATACATTTTAAAGCCTGGAATGACATACATTAAACTATGAAAGACTGCTATTTCTTGAGCAAGAAATTAAGGGTGATTTTTAGTTTTTCTATATGCCAATATATTAAAAATCTTTCCACAGGTAGACTCTTTTCACAAGGACTGTGTTATTCACATGATTGAAATGAAAAACATTCACTTAACTTAACTTAAGTTGTGTCCTTAACTTAAGAGTCAGAATCCCAGCTTCATAAATACCAGCTGTGTGCCCAGAGAGAATATACCTCATTTCCTGGAACCCATGTCATCATCAGTAGAAAATCTGTAGGGTTATGCGTAGGTGACCCTGGGAGGAAGCATGGGCAGATGTGTGGGCCTGCTCCTGCTTCCATTAGATCACTTGTGTTTTCACCTGTTATGAACATCACACACTGACATTGATTTATTTGAGCAAAGAGGGTAAGATCCTTTTTTAAATGTCGAAATAGTTGACTTAGTGAATGGCTTCCATCAGTGACATTCTTGGACATGGTTTCTATAATTTTCTATCTATTCTCATAATTTCTCATTTAGAAGATGTCCTGTTTAAAAGGGAAGCCATCTCTAAGTAGACACGAAAAAGGGTGGAAGTCCCGGAAAGATGATGAGAAGACTCCCCAGTCGGGTTCTGGAACATGCCGAGGGCTTTGTGAGACTGAGTCTGGATTTGGTTATACGTCCCACGTTTGGTGACCTCCTCCAGAGAGGTGTGTGGTTCCCTTTTTGGCACACTCTGCCATTGGCCTGTGTGTTCTGCAGATAGATGGGGTCCATCATCCTGGGTCCTCCTTCTCCTTTTCTTGACAGCCAACATTGACATCCAGACATGTGTGTAATACCCCTCCAGATGATATCAGTCCCTTGTCAAGTCAGTATTGAAGTTTTCTTAGCTGAGGTCCTAGACATCACCGAACAGGAGCAAGCTATCTTGGCCCCAACCTCTTTGGATTCTTTACCCATGGAGGACAGAGGCGAAAGTGGCTACTTCACGCCCCTGAGCTGTTGGGGAATGTGTTACTTGGCCAAAGTAACTGTTGGATGCCCGAGGTCCCATCATTTTTAGATTCCAATGAGTTTTACATTGACTAATCTTGATCTTGTATTCACCTATTCATGCAAGCCTGCTGCCCTGGCTTGAAGTTTTGTGTCCTCCAAAAATTCACATGTAGAAACCTAATTCCCAATAGGAATTGTTTAGGATACGATTGGTTTCTGAGGGAAGAGCCTTCGTGATAGGATTTGTACTCTTAGCAAGCGGAATCAAGGAGCTTGTTTTGCCCTTTCACCATGTGAGGATGCACAAGAAGGTGCCATCGAAGAAGCAGAGAGCAAACCCTCACTCATGCAGATCTTGGACTTCCCAGGCTCTTAAACTGTAAGCAATGTCTATTGTTTATGAATTACTCAGTCTAAGCACTAGAGTTGCTTTTCTTTTCACTGTAACCAAATGCCAGACAGGACTAACTTAAGGAAGGCAGATGTATTTTGGCTCATGATTCAGGGTTAGAGTATATCACAATAAGGAGGGCATGGCAGAGACCACCCTCTGGGTGGCAGGAGCTGGTAATACCTCATTGTCACATGGTACCAGCCAGGAAGCAGAGAGAAAGAGAGAGAGAGAGAGAGAGAGAGAGAGAGAGAGAGAGAGAGAGAGAGAGTTGGAAGTGGAGCCCAGCTGTAATCTTCAAGGCCTACCCCCAAACACCCACTTCCTGCAGGTAGGGCTCATCTCCTAATGATTCTACAATCTCCTCCCAAATTAGCACCACCAGCTAGCTGGGAATAATGTGCTCAAACACATTAGCTTAAAGGGGATATTTGATATTCAAACCATAACACCAAAGGTTTATGATAGTTTATGAATATACTAATTCTTCCTCGAACCCTGCCAAATTTTACTGGGGTTCTCAAGGGAGTCTTGGTCCCATTTTTCTGGCCTCTTGGGCTTCTAATGATGAACAGTGTTGTACCCTGGGCATTCTTGGTGCCTACATAAATATCCTCCAGGTCTCCTGAATTCTCTGCTTCCTCTTCCTGGGTGCTGTATCTTCTGGTGCAGCTCAGAATTGAGAACAGTCCCCCCAACAGTGCTCTGTGACTATCATTATTTTATTCTTTTTTTTTTCCCCTTTTATGTGTATGAGCACCATGCCTGCATGCATGTAAGTGCACCTGTGTTGTGCAATGTCTGGGGAAGTCAAAAGAGGGTATCGGATCCCCTGGAACTGGAATTACAGACAGTTGTGAGCTGTCATGTGGGTGCTGGGAACTGAACCTAGGTTCTCTGCAACAGCAGCCAGGGCTCTTAACCACTGAGCCTTCTCTCTAGCCCCTCGTTCCTGTGTTCTTATGAAGCTCTTTGTGAAAGCAGATCCTTCAGCAATGCTTTCCACCCTGCCTGTAAGGGCTGTATGACTGACAGAGGGACAGATACCATTGTCAGTCCACCTTTTCTCTTTTTTTTTTTTTATTTTATATTTTAAAGTTTTTTTTTAAATTTTTATTTATTTCTGTATGTGTATGAATGTACTGCCTGCATGCAAGTCTGTGCACCCGTGTTATGCAATGCCGAGGAGATCAGAAGAGGGCGTCGGATTCCCCTGGAACTGGAGTTCTCCTGGAATTGGAGTTTCAGACGGTTCTCAGCCGCCATGTGGGTGCTGGGGATCGAACCCGGTTCCTCTGTAAGAGCGGTCGGCGCTCTTAACCGCTAGGCCATCTCTCCAGCCCCCCACCTCTTCTCTTTTAGGAAGACACTGACTATTAACTTAGACCAACCGAAGCTTGGAAAGTTCTAAAGATATCTACTTTAAATATTATTATTTTTAAACACATTTTATTATTTTTCTTTTATGTGTCTGAATGCCAGCATGTGTAATGCCTGCAGAAGTCAGAACAGAGTCCTGGATTCTCCAAGAATGGGAGTTGCTGACAGTTGTTAGCTGCCCTGTGGGTGCTGGGAATCCAGCCTGAGTCCTCTGCAAAAGAAGCCAGTGCTTTTAACTACCCAGTCATCTCTCCAGTTACTAAAGGTTATTTTTATTTTGTTTTGCTCTTGCGAATGACTCACCTGTAACTAACTCTGTAGCTCAGACTGGCCACAACTTTTAGATCTCCCTATTTCCAACTTCAAAGTCCTAGGATTTTGTAGGTGTTTGTACCACAGCTAGGTCAGAAACACCCAGTTTTAGGCACATGTGGGTACATGTTTAAATTTTACTAAGGCAATCCTACATCAAGGAGTTAGAATCAACATTTCTTCCTGGGGAGATGAGTCTTCGTGGTCTCTGATTGGTCCAGACACAGGTATCGCAGCAGCAAATGTAAGAA
This sequence comes from Rhizomys pruinosus, assembly GCA_009823505.1. Lineage (NCBI taxonomy): Eukaryota > Metazoa > Chordata > Mammalia > Rodentia > Spalacidae > Rhizomys > Rhizomys pruinosus. The sequence continues at coordinate 1,274,170 of VZQC01013883.1, forward strand.
CTTAAGTTTCAGTGTAGTACGCAAAGCTCTGCTTCATCCTGCAGAGTCAGACCTTGGACCACTAATTGCCACCAGAAATCCTGTGTTAGTGGTTTCCCTGATATTCCTTCTCTGCTGAAGGGACCTGTAGCGCCTCCATGGCAACAATCAGAACCTATCTCACTCATGACACCTGTACGATTTACCCTGCTCGTGCTGAGCGCAGCCTGTCTGTCTAGACCGTCTTCCCACCTGCCTGTGTTGTCTGAGCCACCTAGTGGGTATGCTTTCAGGGTCTGGGCCTTCCAAACTGTTCTGTCTAAAGCCAGCCAAGCCCTTGCTCTGGCTCCAAGTCAAACGTCCAGTAGCTAAAATTATAATGACAGTGCTGACAACCGAGGATTCAACTCAATAGCCATCGCTGATCTATATTTGCATATACATCCCAAACTGACTCTCTGGAGAGAGAAAAGGGGGGAATTTGAACCCTAAATCCTTTGTTCATGACTTAAAGTCTCCAAGGTACCTCTGGCATATAAACTCCTCAGCTTCTGCCCAGCAAACAAAGGAACCATCTGCTGACTCCTGAGGAGCCAGAGACAGGAAGTCAGCCTCTTGGCTAAGAGTCAGATTACTGAGTCATTTTGAGAAGTGCTCTTCCCTCATCTGTAGTTAGGGCTCATGCTGTTGGGAGAGCTGATGTGCATGCTGGAAAGTTACAGCCACTACTGCTTACGTGGAAGAAAGCTCTCCTGTATCGTCTCTCCAGCCACAGCTGTAGATGCAATGCAGAGTGGTACGGAGCATGCCTGACATCTCATCTCCATCCACTAGAAAGAGACAGAGCTAGATGGATTCCAGGAGTCTTCTCTCTGCCTTACCTTCCCTTGCCTTCCTATTTTTTCCCTGTGTCCTCACCCAGGGATCCCTGGCTTCAGTCTTACAGATAGCTACACCATCCAACCATGGTGGCCATTTCCCGAAAGTCATCCTGGTATGATGTGTGACCAGATGTTCTCTTTGTTCGATGGTGACTGTGCCATGCCAGCAAGTGTAAGCAGTCTCAGATCATTTTGCCAGTCTCCATGGCCTCATGAGCCATCTCCTGCTGGCCCCTCAGCCCTCAGTTCCTTATTTTGTTGTCAGTCTGATGGCTCCATTTTACCCAAGCCATAGCTCAGACTAGTCAAGGAGACCTGACTCTATCTTATAGAACTCATAAAATTTTAGCAGAGAAAGAAAGGTGCCATGGCTATTGTAAGCGTGGGGTGACGAGGGCCACGGCGACGTAACAAGCAGCCCCAAAGTCATTAGACAAGAGTTGGGCATGTGCCTGAGGTTTGACTCCCTGGAAGACTGTGGGAAGAGGATTCTAAAAGAAGAGGAGGCAGAAGAGAAAGAAGAAGAGAAGGACGAGGAGAAAGAGGAGGAGGGAGAAGAGGAGGAAGGAGAGGACAGAGAGGAGGAGGAGGAGGAGGAAGAGGAGGAGGAGGTAGCATAGTAATGGTGGTGGTTAGGCAAGTAAAGTAGGAATTGGTTTAGCCAGAATGTGATCTCAGCTGGTATCCAGCTTTAGCAAATCCCCACAAAGAACTCCAGAGCAGGAATTTTCCTCCAAGTTGGTTAATTAGTAGCTGTGGACCACTCCTGAAATGAAAAGTTATATAAGTTCCCAAACAAGTCAGAAGGCTGTGAACTGTCACCAGTCAACACTGCCACTAAGTAGGAAGTGGGACAAGGGGATGGGGCAGGGGAGGGGCATGTGGTCACCTGCCAACAGTGGGTCTGGGCAAGACTACAAGATCTCTCCTGTAGAAGGGGACAGAGAGGTCCAGGCAGCAGGAGCATGGACTGTGGAGGTAGGGACTAGGCTCACACCATGGATCTTTCCCTCTCTGGTTGTAGCAGGAAAATACTTAGTATAATTTCACTGGGACACGGTTTCTTAACCTGTCAAATGGACACACTAGCAATACCTACCTAAGGAGAAATGGACATAAAGAGTGAGTGGACAGAGCCTACACATGGAGCAGTGCTGCGGCTGGGCACAGTGCAAAGCATCTTGAAGTTAGCCATTCCCAGGACACTGGATGAACTCCCAATTGCCCCAGAGCCAGGCCCTGTGCTGTCTACAGAAAGTGAGAGAAGATGTAAACAAGGAGCTTGTACAGCAAAGATCATCCACTACTAGGGCATGATATTACCAGTAACAAGTATCCCCAGAGACACTTTTCAGAGACATAGCAGGGAAGGAGAGGGTTCCGTCGAAGCAGGATTCTTACTGGGCATTCCCTGGAGTGGTTTCTGAGGTTTCCTTTACAGAGGCAACTACGGCACACTGTCCCCCTAAGGAGGGGTCTGCTACATGGAAGCTCTGAAAATATGCAGATGGACTTTCTGGGAATGAGGATGTCGCAATGAGCTGTTTCTCTTTTTGTCAAGCAGCAACCTCAAGGGAACTGGAGGCCAGCTCTTACAGCACAGAGGGGCAAAGAGCAGCCGAGAAAAGCTCTGCCGCCTGCCCGGAAGTACAGACGTCAGGAGAGCATATCAGCAGCACAAAGGAACACAATTGGCATTTAGGATAACGATGCTCCTGAGCGCTGACTCTGTGCCCTTTGACCCTGCACTGTATTCCTGTAGGTCAGGGCAGACTCCCTTGACCTTCCTAATGCACATTATCCTCTCTGGTCAATAAAACGCCTTCTGCCTCTGCACTGACAATAGATGTGAAGGTCAACTCGTCCCCTCCAGCAGCAGTATCTGAGCTACCAGTGGGAATTTAAATTAAGGATATAGGTAATCATTTCACTGCTTTTAGGCAAAAAAAAAGGAAGATTCTATTGCTTTGCCTGCAATCAGTTTCTTAGAACAAAAGTGGAAAGATCTCTCATCCCCCCCCGGGGGGGGGGATATTTTAGAGTTGGGGGGAGGGGGGAGGACAAAGAACACACAGCAGCCTTAAGTGGAAATTTTCCGAGGGAAACTGGGGTCATTCCATGTTTCTTGTTGTGAGCCACCTTTTTCCTTAGATTTCAGTGTCACATTCAGCAGATGGGAGGAAACGATGGTTGGACTGAAGTGAATTTTGAACAAAAAGAAATCATAAAGAAAGGAAGTGAAGAGGAAGTGAAGGAGTGACTGAGGAACTGAGAGGAAAGAGAACCCATGGGGACCTGGGGCCTGAGCCTGGGCTGACCCTGATGGGGGTCTGGTGGGACCCAGCTCGCTCCATTGACCTGTCTGAGACTTGGTATCCTTATCAGCAAAGTGATTTGATCAAGGTTTAAAGTTTCCTAAGATCCTTTCTTTTCTCAGTATTTTCTAAGCTTAAAAATAACTTGTGCTCCAAGCTGTTTAGGGTAGACAGGTGCCTTTCTAGAAGGATGGGGAGAAGGTCTGTGTCTGGCCCCAGAATTTTGAAAAGGCTGAGATGGAATGAAGTGTCTCAGATGCCTGCTTATTTCAAAGAGAGGAAAGCTTGACTAGATTCTCTACTTGGTTTTCAAATAAAACAAAACTTCGCTCTGTCTCCCATTTCCATTCTTCCTTCTCTTCCTATTTTTTTTCTAGACCTCTATTTTCAACTACTGATGAGAAATCTTCAAGCTGGACCCCCCAGTTGACTTATCTTTGGAATCAGAACATTTCAGTTGTTTACTTTTAACACAGAGAATAACCAAGGTAATTAAAGATTTAATTGCAGAAATGGAAACAACAAAGCATTAAGTGAAAATTCAGAGAAATGAATGTTTAGCCCTGCTATAAGTGAGGGCTCTGGACATGATGTGAAAGGGGCATTGTTGGGACATAAAAATCCAACAAACCTCACACTGAACCACCCACACAAAGGTTCACGGTGATAAGATTAAGCTCCTTAATATATAAAAAGATCTTGCAGTATGAGTCCATCTACCGGGCCCACCAAGAACCCCATCCCCGAAGACCCTGCCTTTCTCCCTCCTAATGGGCCTCAGTTGCCCAAAGTTGGGTTGGGATTTCTCACCCACTTCTACATAAAGACACAAATCAGATTCTATAAGCTGAATTTTATACACACACACACACACACATATATATATCCCAGAGCCAGGCCCTGTGCTGTCTACAGAAAGTGAGAGAAGATGTAAACAAGGAGCTTGTACAGCAAAGATCATCCACTACTAGGGCATGATATTACCAGTAACAAGTATCCCCAGAGACACTTTTCAGAGACATAGCAGGGAAGGAGAGGGTTCCGTCGAAGCAGGATTCTTACTGGGCATTCCCTGGAGTGGTTTCTGAGGTTTCCTTTACAGAGGCAACTACGGCACACTGTCCCCCTAAGGAGGGGTCTGCTACATGGAAGCTCTGAAAATATGCAGATGGACTTTCTGGGAATGAGGATGTCGCAATGAGCTGTTTCTCTTTTTGTCAAGCAGCAACCTCAAGGGAACTGGAGGCCAGCTCTTACAGCACAGAGGGGCAAAGAGCAGCCGAGAAAAGCTCTGCCGCCTGCCCGGAAGTACAGACGTCAGGAGAGCATATCAGCAGCACAAAGGAACACAATTGGCATTTAGGATAACGATGCTCCTGAGCGCTGACTCTGTGCCCTTTGACCCTGCACTGTATTCCTGTAGGTCAGGGCAGACTCCCTTGACCTTCCTAATGCACATTATCCTCTCTGGTCAATAAAACGCCTTCTGCCTCTGCACCTGAAATAGATGGCTGAAGGTCCAACTCGTCCCCCCAGCAGCAGTATACTGAACTAACCAAGTTGGGAAATTTAAATTAAGGATATAGGTAATCAATTTCACTGCTTTGTTAGGCAAAAAAAAAGGAAGATTCTATTGCTTTGCCTGCAATCAGTTTCTTAGAACAAAAGTGGAAAGATCTCTCATCCCCCCCCGGGGGGGGGGATATTTTAGAGTTGGGGGGAGGGGGGAGGACAAAGAACACACAGCAGCCTTAAGTGGAAATTTTCCGAGGGAAACTGGGGTCATTCCATGTTTCTTGTTGTGAGCCACCTTTTTCCTTAGATTTTCAGTGTCACATTCAGCAGATGGGAGGAAACGATGGTTTGGACTGAAGTGACATTTTGAAACAAAAAGAAATCATAAGAGAAGGAAGTGAAGAGGGAAGTAGGGTGTGACTGAGGAACTGAGAGGAAAAGAGAACCCATGGGACCTGGGGCCTGAGCCTGGGCCTGACCTGGATGGGGGTCTGGTGGGACCCAGCTCGCTCCATTGACCTGTCTGAGACTTGGTATCCTTGTATACAACCTAAAGAGTGATTTGATCAAGGTTTAAAGTTTCCTAAGATCCTTTCTTTTCTCAGTATTTTCTAAGCTTAAAAATAACTTGTGCTCCAAGCTGTTTAGGGTAGACAGGTGCCTTTCTAGAAGGATGGGGAGAAGGTCTGTGTCTGGCCCCAGAATTTTGAAAAGGCTGAGATGGAATGAAGTGTCTCAGATGCCTGCTTATTTCAAAGAGAGGTAAAGCTTGACTAGATTCTCTACTTGGTTTTCAAATAAAACAAAACTTCGCTCTGTCTCCCATTTCCATTCTTCCTTCTCTTCCTATTTTTTTTCTAGACCTCTATTTTCAACTACTGATGAGAAATCTTCAAGCTGGACCCCCCAGTTGACTTATCTTTGGAATCAGAACATTTCAGTTGTTTACTTTTAACACAGAGAATAAACCAAGGTAATTAAAGATTTAAATGCAGAAATGGAAAAACAAAGCATTAAGTGAAAATGCAGAGAAATGAATGTTTAGCCCTGCTATAAGTGAGGGCTCTGGACATGATGTGAAAGGGGCATTGTTGGGACATAAAAATCCAACAAACCTCACACTGAACCACCCACACAAAGGTTCACGGTGATAAGATTAAGCTCCTTAATATATAAAAAGATCTTGCAGTATGAGTCCATCTACCGGGCCCACCAAGAACCCCATCCCCGAAGACCCTGCCTTTCTCCCTCCTAATGGGCCTCAGTTGCCCAAAGTTGGGTTGGGATTTCTCACCCACTTCTACATAAAGACACAAATCAGATTCTATAAGCTGAATTTTATAAACACACACACCACATCACGATACTAGATATAATATATATATATTANATATATATATATATATATATATATATATGAGAATATGGTAAATGAGGGACTAGGAGAGGTCTACATAGAGGAGAAGCTGTACATACCATCAAACTATATATTGTATGAAAATTGCAAAAATTCAATTAAAAATAAATAAAATGCCACATATATTTGTTAAAGTTCTTAAAATTTCATTAAAAATATGAGCACATGGGGGCTGGAGAGATAGCCTAGCGGTTAAGAGCGCCGACTGCTCTTGCAGAGGACCCGGGTTCAATCCCCAGCACCCACATGGTGGCTGAGAAACGTCTGTAACTCCAGTTCCAGGAGAACTCCAGTTCCAGGGGAATCCGACACCCTCTTCTGACCTCCGAGGCATTGCATGACACGGGTGCACAAACCTGCATGCAGACAGTACAATTCATACACATAGAAAATAAATAAATAAAATTTAAAAATGAGCACATATTGAGAAGTAAAATACCAAACTGACAAGTCACAGAAGAAATAAAAAAAATCCTACCTCAAGAATTATTAACTAAATATCCATTTTAAAGGTTATTATGTGTACTCTGCTTATAAAGTTGACAAGATTTGTTTTTGTAGGGACAAGAGCAGCCCAGGTAAGTGTGCTCAGAGGCTTATAGGAAAACTTAGCAGGCAGAGTCAGTAGCATGGCAGTACGTAACAACTGAGAATGAGGGTTGACCTAGAGCCTAGGGACTCCACATGTGGGAGTTTATTCCTAGGAAATGGTTAGGATATCCTACTATAATCTTTCTTGGCATCGACCATCAACTGAAGTCACATCTAAGTCCAGGATACTTCCAGGCTACTGCATGGAGGGCAAACCTCATGCATTTGTCTACTTTAGCTGCTATAAGCAAAATAACATGTGTTTGGTGGCTCACACAACAGGAATGACTTCCTCACAGTTCTGGAGGCCACCGTTGTAAAATTGACCCAGGGGATTAGCTACTGTGAGGCTTCTTTTCCTTGCTTGTGGACTGTCACATTTTTTCAGGTTCTTAAACAGAGAGAGAGGTCTTGGGAGTTTCTTTCTGTAAGGACCTTTCTATCCAAATCTCAGCCCTGAAACTTCATTTGATAACACTCTAAACACAGGAGGTCTCAGTGCAGCAGCTTTAGAAGCTGGAGTTTCAGCATAAGAACCTGGGGGGAGGGATGGCAAGGTTCTGTCCACAATACTCTCCACAAGCTCATTCATTTGCCCTTCAGTTCTTACTTGGGCAATATCGATCACTCTCTTATAATTGCACAGCAATATGCTATATCTACGATGTCTGCTCATTACACTTGTCTTCTTTCCTTGAACTATATATGGGAAGACTGGGGCTGAGACTATATCTAACCCAAATTTGCAAAGTTTCATAACTAGTAAATAGAAAGTAAAAACTTTCAGATTGTGCTGGATCAGTTTGACACACTTGGGAGGATGGAAGCTCAGTTGAGGCATTCTCTCCATTGGTTAGCCTGTGTGGCATGTCTGTGACACATTTACTTTATTGTTGAGTGATGTGAAAGGGCCCAGCCCACTGTGGGTGCTGCCAGTCCTGAGCAGGTGGTCCTTGTTTCTATGAGAAAACAGACTGAGCATAATTGTAGAGCAAGCCAGTAAGCAGTGTGACTCCATGCTCTGTGCTTCAGCTCCTCCAGTTCCTGTCCTGCTCCAGTTCCTGCCTTGGCTTCCCTCAGTGATGGACTGTCACTTGAAAGAGTAAGATGAGGGCTGGAGAGATGGCCTAGCGTTAAGAGCGCCGACCGCTCTTACAGAGGACCCGAGTTCGATCCCCAGCACCCACATGGCGGCTGAGAACCATCCGAAACACCAATTCCAGGAGAACTCCAGTTCTGGGGGAATCCGACACCCTCTTCTGACCTCCACGGCATTGCACGACACAGGTGCACAAACTTGCATGCAGACAGTACATTCATACACATACAGAAATAAATAAATGCCGGGCGTGGTGGCGCATGCCTTTAATCCTAGCACTTGGGAGGCAGAGGCACGTGGATCTCTGTGAGTTCAAGGCCAGCCTGGTCTACAGAGTGAGTTCCAGGACAGCCAGAGCTACAGGGAGACCCTGTCTCAAAAAACAAAAAGAAAGAAAGAAAGAAAGAAAGAAAGAAAGAAAGAAAGAAAGAAAGAAAGAAAGAAAGAAAGAAAGAAAGAAAGAAAGAAAAGGTTTTGGTCAGTGTTTTATCCTAGCAAGAGAAAGCTAACTAGAATACAGACACACGAATAACTGCCCGTGAATGGTCCCAGCATCTTTCATCATAATTGCCAAAAGTTGGAAACAGCCAAGATGTCCACCAGCAGGTGAGTGAATAAATGAACTGATCCATCCTTGCAACGGGATGCTATTTGTTGATAAATGAGCTAACTAGCCGCAGAGACATGTGAAGGAAACTTAAATGCATATTACTAAATGAAATGATGCTTTCTGAAACGCTACATGCTGCATCGTTCCAACTACATGGCGTTTCGAAAGTGGTAAAGCTATAGAAACAGAGAAGACAGTGATAGCTGGCGGCTAGTGGGGAGAGAGGAATGGGCAGACAGAGCACAGGGTATTTTTAGGACAATGACATTGCTCTGTGTGACAGTGGAGTGGTGAATGCTTGTCATTATACATTTGTCAAAACCAATTGAGTGTGCAACACAAAGAACAAAGCCTCATGTAAACGATGAATGCTAATTAATGACATGTCAGTTCATCAGTTGTAATAAGTATACCACACACATGCAAAGTGTACGGAATAGAAAAGAGGGAGGGGAGGAAAGGAAATGGGACATCTCTTTGGGAAGGAACTTTGTAGTTTAAGCTCACTTTTTTGCAGACTTTACCCTGAAAATAATGACTAGCGATTTATTTAAAAAATAACAATAAGGGGCTGGAGAGATGGCCTAGCGGTTAAGAGCACCGACCGCTCTTGCAGAGGACCCGGGTTCGATCCCCAGCACCCACATGGCGGCCTAGAACCGTCTGAAACTCCAATTCTAGGAGAACTCCAGTTCCGGGGGAATCCGAGACCCTCTTCTGACCTCCGTGGCATTGCACGACACGGGTGCACAGACTTGCATGCAGACAGTACATTCATACACATACAGAAATAAATAAAATTTTAAAAAATAAAAAAAAAAAACAATAAAATGCCAGAAGACACTTCTTTAGGTCCCTCCACACACACACGCCCCCCGCCCCCCGGACCCCAGGCACAGAAAGGACACTGGAATACTTCAGATTTCAATACTTAGAACCTCCCCTCCTTGGTTCTGACTCTTTAAGTATGCGGTCCATACATGGATCTACACAGCTTGCTGTGCACCCCGTAATAGCACTTTTAAGCAGAGAAATCCAGCCAGAGTCACTGCATTTAGTCCATCAAAGCTCAGTGCAGGGCCGATGAAAAGACTGCACACTAGCCCCCTGTGGTGAGTCAGCCTGGACACACCTTGCAAAAAGGATGACCCCACTTCCTCAAAGCCGTCTTTGTACTCTAAATCACTCAGAGACAGGAGAGTTCACCATTTACAGTGGAGTTTCGCTCAGAGGTCAGTGGCGGCAAGACAGGAAGGAAACTGAAAAGGAACTTGCTAAGGATTTTAGGTTGGCGGATCTTGGCCCTTTCTTTTTCAACTCATGCATAGAGGCCCCTTGTCTTTCAGAAGAGGAAAAATCCAAGACTTAACTTTGATGCTTCATGAATGGAGCCAGGAATTGGTTACATAACACAAATCAAAGTTTCAAAGACTTTTCTATTGCAGCCAAGCACCGGCCACTCTGCCTGATCACCAGACCTTCACATGAGCAGAGCAAAGCAAAGCTCACTTCCTCCTGTCTAGTGGGCAGCAGCAGGTCCTAGGGTGGTCCTAGGGTGGTCCTAGGGTGGTCCTAGGGTGGTCTTGGCACTCCTCTGGTCCTTAGGCCCCAATGGCTGGCTCTCTAATGCTACAAGGAGAGATATCTCATCTGGGATGAAAGGACACACCACGAGGGGCATCCTGCTTCTGCTTCACACAGATACAGCTATGTGTCAGGAATGCCGTTCTGTCTCTCTGGGAAAAGAAGTAAACACACTTGGAAAAAGCCTGAGGGATGCTTTCAGATTCTATAGTCAAATTGGATTTTTGTTATTAAAAATTTACCATAGGCATTTGGGTCACTAAAAAATACTATCATTACATAAGGCTGTGTGTGGTGCCACACGCCTTTAGTCCCAACACTCAGAAGGCAGAGGCAGGCGGATCTCTGTGAGTTCAAGGCCAGCCTGGTCTACATAGTGAGTTCCAGCCAGCAGGGGCTACAGGGAGACCATAAAAGACAAAAAAAAAAAAATACTATCATTATAAGAGTCTAAATTTATTTTTATTTACCCTATTCCTCCCCTACAATGAGATCCATAATTTTTACCCCCTTTTCAATATCGCAGCAACTTGGACAGCACAGAGCCCTTCCGTCTATAGACTTGTAATCAATATTGAAACTTTACCTTTTGATCTGCAACTACAAGACCAGAATGCAATAGAACCCATCACAGAATCATTATGGCCTGCCTACTCAATTCAGGCAGATTCTCCTTGAGAAGCTGTCCACTCAGGATAGGATGTGGTGTTAAGATGGTACAGTGACTGGCTTAGTGATGTCTCTGGCTGACTTCCATTGCAAAACTACATAACCACAAATAGGCCTTTCTTCTTAATGTCTAGAAAACAGTGTTCAGTGATTAAAGTATTGGAGTTGTATGTCAGGTGAGAGAGGTTTGGAAAGCCTGAGAGTCTGCTAAGCTAGTGCCCACATTTGAAGGTTATACAGAGAAAAGGGAAGTACTTCCTGTCCAACACACAGACTCGCCCAGCCCTGCTCACCAATGGACCCTCAGTAACATCTGAGGGTTACTGTCCTTCTGTCTAATCATGCTAGCCTGGGGCAGACTGAATGGAGGATGAGGATGTGATTCTTATCAATGTTTCTCCTCTGTATGAAAACATGGCTCAAAGTCACAGTGAGGAAAAGGAGACAATGTGATTAGTCAAATGTGTGTTTCGGACAATAAATGAGTGCCATCGATTGTGTTAGAAGATTCAATTTCCAAATGATCCCCAGTGCCTGGAGGTACAGATCTGTACCAGGTCCATTGAAATACTGTTGCAGATTAGCAATTGATCAGCTTTCAAACCAAAACAAACAGATCGGAGTGCCTGATGGAAAGGTGACTGAAAAGCTCATCTTTCTTTAAGCAGTGACTGTCTTACCTTATGTTCACCGATGGCCTATTCTGGTGTGGAAAATCACCAGATGCAGAGCGGCAAGGGTGTGGAATATTCCACATTTTCCATTCTGTATCCAGATGAATCCTTGCCACTGAAAACTGGCATTTTAGACCAAACAGAAACCACTGCAGAAATGTGCTATTACACATGCCAGTGTTCATTTGTTTGCCTTTGAAAGCAACCCACGACCTAGAGAATGCAACTCTCTGACTTTTAAAACATTTGCTATGAGCTCCTGCTTTTGGTCATGCACCTGTCGTCGTCCCCCCCCCATTTGAAGTCTGACCACCATTTCCTGAAGAAGAATCCTAGAAAAAAAAGAAAGAAAGAGCTCTACCCTTTCTAGGTAACTAAACCAGCAAACTCCCAATTAGCAAAACGAGGCGATTAGAAATTGAGAGTGAGTCTATAAAATTCTTCTTAAAATATCTAAGCCCACATCATAAAACTTTTTACATTTCAGGTCTAGAAATTTAACATGAATTCATTAGTGCCTCCGAGCTTTAGAGGGAAACTTACAGCAGTGGAATGCTAATTAGCACACTATATAGAGACCCGGATGGCCACAAATAACCACACAATTGATAGAAGCTGTGTTTTCATTTTCATGGAATGATCATATCCCCCTAATTATCATACCCAGACTATTCTTCTTGGAGCTCACCACAGTATATTGAATGCTTGACTGACTAATGATTTACACTATACAATTGCTAAAGATCATGATAGTAGCAATTTAGAAGCATATCAGTGCAATTTGTTTGTTGTGCCAAATTAATCAAAATATTGTTCCCTGTTTCCCTTTAACGGTTTTACTAAAGCAGTTCAAATATCCTGCCATTAGCTATCCATCTTTGACACTTTCTTTTCTGAAGCTATGAAAGAATATTGAATTTAGGGTCTGGGTACAGATGATATTAAGCCACATGATAGGACATTTCTTTTTTTTTAGTCTTTTTGAGACAGGGTCTCTCTGTAGCCCCAGCTGTCCTGAAACTCACTCTGTAGACCAGGCTGGCCTCGAACTCACAAAGATCCGCCTACCTCTGCCTCCCAAGTGCTAGAATTAAAGGCATGCGCCACCACGCCCTGCTCTCAATAGGACATTTGTACTAGACAATTTGTATATGATATTCCTCAGAGACCAGAAGAAGCTTGGTGAAGGGTAATGGGCTATCTAGCTAGCCAGGACTTAGATGTTGCTAAATATACAGACATATCAAATAATATTCATTACACAGGAGCTAGGGAGGGTTTGAGACATGATGGTGAAAACGTGGGAAAGGGAAATTAGTCCATCTGAAAATGAATTTAGAATCACTACCTATAGTTGATGCCATTAGAGAGAGAAAATACTAAAGAATGTAAAGAAAGACCTGGGACAGTGATGATTGAGATAAAGTAAGAAGTAGGAGGAGAAACGGAGCTGAAGTGATTTAGAAAAAGAACAGTGAAGAGGCGACAGAAACAGTGACCCTGTATTCAGAAGAACAAGTAGCATTCACAAATGCAGAGAAGTCTAGTGTAGTCAGGACACAGAATAATGGGAAAGTATTGGGGAGTGAGACTAAGGGACGGCTGGAGAGCAAGCAGATCCTGCGCACCTTGTTACGCATTCTGGTCTTTATTCTAAGAGCAATGGAAGGCCGCGAAAGGGGTTCTTTAAGCATGATCACATTTGCATTTAGATTACTCTGGCTTTATGTAGGAAATGAACTAGAAGAGGCCAGTTAGTGAGCCAGCTAAGTTATCCAGGTGATAGATAATAGTAGCTCGGATCAGAATAGGGTGACATAGATGAAGACAAGTGGAGAGACTCAAGGCATGTGGGAGGGACACTAAGCCTGCACAGGGTATCATTAGTCAGGAGGGATGCAAGGTGAGCCATCCCTCTTCCTCACTTACATAAGAGTGTTAGGGTTTGAATGTGAAATCTTCCCTCTCAGGCTCCTGTGCCTTTTCCACAGCTGGGGAGATTATGAACCCCTTAAGAGTCAGAGGCTCAAGAGATGAAAGGAGGTGAGTCACTGGGCCTCCAGATTTATAGTAGACTCTACTTCCTGTCTAGTCTTTGTTTCCTGTTCTCCTGAAATGGGAGCTAACAGTGGCCACACCTTCTGGCTGCTGGGGAGCTATCTGCTGCCTTCCATTCTCCACCAGGATGGGCTGTATTTTTCTCAAACCTGAGCCCCAATAAACTTCTCCCTTAGTTTTTTTTTTTCCTGTTGGACTTTCTGTTATAAGCACAAGAAAAGTAACTAAACTGGTCGTGGTGGCGCATGCCTCTAATCCCAGCACTTGGGAGGCAGAGATAGGCGGATCTCTGAGTTCAAGGGCTGCCTGGTCTACATGGTGAGTTCCAGGACAGTCAGGGCTATAGGGAGACCCTGTCTCAAAAAGACAAAAGAAAAGAAAATTAACTAATACAGAAAGTTGCTACCAAGAAATGGGGCCATTGCTGTGATAAGCCTGACCATGAGGTTCGTAGGACTTCAGAACTGATTTGGAGCTATGGGCTAGAGATGCTAGTTGGCAAGGAAGAAACCAATTAATGGTCCTACCCGGCTGTAAATTCTATGAACTACAACCAGCCTAGAAAACTATCTCTATTGGTGCAGTAACGGCACTTTTATCCTGGGGGTAGCCAACAACTGTCCAATTGGACTTAAGGCCTGTTCAATGGGAGAAAAATCATGTGTGGAAATGTAAACACAGCCAAGTATATATGGCTGGAGAGGTCACAGACCCTAAAGAAAAACCTACTTCTGTTATTTCTCTAGACCAATGTAGTAATTTCTTCTCCTTTTTTTGTTATTTTTTTTTCTGAGACAGGGTCCCCTTGTAGCTCCCAATTGTCCTGAAACTCACTATGTAGACTGCATTCTAAATACAAATACACATCCTTGTATTTACCAACAAGCGTAGCTCTCACCACTCACCAAAGAAGCTTCTCTTTTGCAAGCTGTTAGAGAATATTACAAAGTTCCACAACTGGTCAAATGCAGAGGATAGGTGACTGTGTGGTGCCCAGCTCTAAGTGACACGTCTACAGTGCAACCTCCACACCTAAGGCCCAGGGAACATTACTGAAGCGGGGGCCGGAAGAATGTAAGCCAGAGGAACACGACACCCCTGCTAGTTAATAGATTCTAGATGTGACAGGGAAGCTGCACCAGTGAGATCTCCACAGTATGGCAGTCTAACAAGATTTTTTTAAACATGAAAACTAATTGACATGCTAAGGTGGGTGGGGGAATGTTGCAGGCTCAAGATAAAAAGCTATAAGCAGTTACTGGATGCTGCGGGCGGGGGGAAGAGAATCAGTTTTCCCCAGGACTAGCTCCCTGAGAGGGTCTCTAATCCCAAGTGGGCAGCCCTAAACACAGTTACATATGAACACCACTAAATGGGACTCAGCCATATTACATAGTACCATTGCATGTAGTTATTTATATATATATATATATATCATAATACTAAAAAAAGAAAACATCGAGAGGGAGTGGATGGACATGGGGAAAGTTGTTGGGAGACAGGGAGGGAGGGCAATAATGTAGAGACAATATTCATGTGTGAAATTCCTAAAAATAAAAAAAATTAAGGAAACGAATGTGCTCATGAGGATTTCAAAGAAATCAAGGACTCTATCAGGATCTGGGCTACAGACCACTTGTATTACATTTTGGCAAATAATCTGGCTGTTTGCTTCTGAAAATGAAAACTTGAATGAGACTGAATTGAAAGGTAATCGACTCAACTTTGTGAAGAGAATTTCAAGGTGATGCAGCATCCAGGCTGTGGCACAGTTGCCGCTTGCTACGTTCACACAGGTTCATGGTGAGACACAGGAAAAAGTGGACCAAACAGGTGTGAAAAGCACACAATTTGGCAAGGTCAGGAGTGTGAGCCCAAAGTTGAAGACAAGGAAGGTGCCTGTAATTATTAGAGACTAGTTCTATCAAGGAGAAATCCTGGGCTTTGCACTGAGATAGCAAGAGAGATGCCTAGGAGGCAAGGCTCCACTTTCCAAAAGCTCCAGGGTATCATAATTTAAGTTTATTTAAAAGGACAGTATCTGAAAGGACAGAGCTTTCAGGGTATCTTGCTGGAAAACCGCTGCCTAGAACAATGTTGTTCAGTTTCAGACATGAATGCACACAGGGAATGTGGTCACTGCACTGTAGTCCGAGGGGGCATGCTGTGTATCAAGCAGCAAAACTTCATATCACCTGTGCTGTGCTTATCTTGCAAGTATGCAAGATACAAGAATTCAGTGGTCAGGAAGGCTTGCATCAGGTTCCAGAAAGCCACTGATATAAGAAAATGGGTGACAGTGTTGGCTTCCATGCCCAGTCCATGAGCAGGCTGTATTTGAAACTGAAGAAGCCAAAGTTGTAATAAATACTGAAGAATGTTGGGCATACCAGAAATATGGACTGTTTGCTGAGGAAAAAAACCCAGCCTGAGAGAGAGAGAGAGGCTGTGCATGGCTGGCCACCGTAGGTCACAGAGTTGGAGGGGTAGGGCTGTAGGATTTGGAGTTTGTTCTACTAACTTTTAGTCTTCCTTGGCCCAATTTCAACTTGCCACCCTCCCGCTGTGTTCTTTTGGAACGGGAATGATTACTCTGCCATTGGACATTAGAAGTACTTAACTTGCTTTTTAATTTCACAGGACTTCACGATTAAGAGATTATACTGAGTCTCAGAAGACATTTTGAACTTTGGACATTTGAACAGGATACAGACTATAACTGTGGGGACATTTGAAGTCAGAGGGAATACATTTTGCATTATGAGGTGGCTGTGAGCCCATAGGGGCTGAGGGGTAGAATATTGTTACTGAAATGTTGAATGTCTTCTGTAGGCCTGTGTCTTTGAGCATCTGATCTCCACCTGGTGCTGCTATTTTGGAAATTTGTAGATACAGTACGAGTTGGAGCCTCCCAAAAGAAGGGAGTCACTGGGGACTGGCCTTGACCTTTGTAGCCTGGCCCTGCTTCCTGTACAGTCTCTATTTCCTAGTCACTGAGCTGTGAACACCAGCTGCTACACACCTTCTCTTCCATGTGTCCCTGCTTCTTCTCCACTAATGTGCTATGTACCTTCAAACTGCGCACTAAAATAAATCTCCCTCCCTTAAGTTGATTTTTGTCACATAGTCTCAGTGATGAGAAAAGGCTAACGCACAGAGAACGGCTCTGCTATGGACAGAGTTATGCACCTCTGGAAGAGGACCAGTTTGAGAGGGAGGATGAATTTATTTGGTGATGAGTTAAATTTCAATTCTTTTGAGACATCCAAGAGAGGCTGCAGTGTCATTAATGAGACACATGGGAAGGTATGGGCTATAGATGGATAGATGGCAGACAGATAGTTTTGCTTTAATGGGAGTAGGAATTGAAGTACAGGATATTAATAAGATGTTAAGCAAGAATAAGTAGAATAGGGTGAGAAAAAGGCAAGATCAGCATTGCACAGATCTAATGCTGGTGAGCAGGTGGAGGTGAACTTGTCAGATTTTTACAAAGAGAGCCCAGACAGCCAGAAGGAACAGAAAACGATGCTGTGCCAACACCCAGATAAAAGGCAGCTGGTCAGCTGTGAGAAGTTGATTGGCAAGACAGCAAAGGGCCTGAAAAGCTCCACTGCACCTGGTGGCCCGGAGCCCGTCATCAGAGCCGTGTTCCTGCATGGTGACTTCAGAGGCCAGCCTGAAGCAGGTAGAGGAAAGGATGGGAAGTGGCAGAATAGAGACCTCTGGTAGAGCAAACCATGTCAATGCTTGTGGGAATTTGTAGAAATAATTAAGGAGGGAGACTTTGTAAAAATGTCAAGCCAGTGGAAATTCCAACTAAGAACTAGGTGTTAATGTTAATATTAATTTTGTCTGCACTAATCTCACATAGAAGCTTCATTAATATTCCATAAAGCCAATAAGCCTTAAACATTAAACCAAAATGCAATCAGATCACTTTCAGTCATCCTAGAAGCTAGATCAGATCATGAGGCACACAGTAACTAACTGATTGCTTGGCATTTGGCCAGTAAGTGGTCAGGCTAGACCAACAGAGAGTCTATGGCTTGGAATCACACACACACACACATACACACACACATACACACACATACACACACACATACACATGCACATACACACATACACATACATATACATACACACATGCACACACATACACATGCATACATACAGACACATACACATGCATGCATACACATGTACACGCACATACACACATACACATGCATACATACACACATACACATGCATACATATACACACATGCACACACATACACATACACACATGCACACACACATACACACATACACACATGCACACACATACACATACACACATGCACACACATACACATACACACATGCACACACATACACATACACACATGCACACACATACACATACACACATGCACACATGCACACACATACACACATGCACACACATACACATACACACATACACACATGCACACACATACACATGCATGCATACCCACATACACACACATACACATGCATACAGATACACATACATGCACATGCACACACACACGCATACATACACACACATACACGTACATACACACATACATACACACACATACACATACACACATACACACATGTGCATACATACACACATACACACACATACACACAGACACATACACACATGCACACACACACATGCACGCACATACACATACACATATACACACATACACATACACACATACACATGCATACATGCACACACATACACACACAGAGGCACCCCTTCACATGGAGGTGCATTTTCTTGGTTAATGCCAAAGAAGTCAGGAGAATGGCTTCTGTGAGGTGTCAAGAGGACCAGCAGGTAACGTGAATGACGAAAAGTGGCTGGGACAAGAGGGGCAAGGGCTGTGCCTGGTTATGGCCACAGGAGATGCCAGAGACCCATAAATTTATGTGAAATCTGCTGATACGTCATTATAACACAAATGCAAAGACGTCCCTGGCCTGTGGCCTGCCAGATTGTGACTTCTGTTGTTTGACTATAAACTTTCACTCAATGGATGATTCATGAGTTCTTGCTCTCTGCAGGTCACTGTGGGTTTCTGAGGAACAGAGCTGGTCTGGACCCTGCTCTCCTAGAGCTCATTATTGAGTGGGGAACAAAGCAGTGGACCAGTGACCACACAAGACAGCAAAATAAATGTAAAGAGGAGGCACTGCCGGGCATGGTGGTGCACACCTTTAATCCTAGCACTTGGGAGGCAGAGGCACGTGAATCTCTGTGAGTTCAAGGCCAGCCTGGTCTACAGAGTAAGTTCCAGGACAGCTGGGGCTACAGGGAGACCCTGTCTCAAAAAAGAAGAGGAGGTACAAAGTACAGTCTCCAGAATGCAGGGGAATGAGTTGTTGATTTTGGCTGAAGAAAGGACTCTGAGGAGACTTTATGAAGATGACATATGTCCTGAAATTTGGAGGTTCTCAGTGGGGAGAAGTAGAATCAGGAACGGACATCTTATAGCACCCCAAATCTTTCTTTATAATATGTAACATAATCTTCAGAATCAAAGCAAATGTCACAACAGTGTTTAAAAAGCTTTGTTCTGCTGTGCTCAGAGCATCTAGTAACCAGCAACTTCATCTAGTAACTTCTACCTGCTGTTGAAGGTGTGTGGCCACTGCCCATGCCATACTGGGAGCTTACCTCCAGCTTTGCTCTTGTGCTCTTTCAAGAATGTGATTTATTTTTATTAGTTCTAAGAATTCCCACACAAATAATGGGTTTCATTGAGGCATTTTTGTACATAATTTTTCTTATTGATCCTTCTGCTCCACTCCCTTTATTTAGACAAGATCCTTCAAGGGAGGGTGGCCATCCTAGCCCCCAGGCTACCACAGTTGTTTGAAGTCAGAGAACCTGCCCTCTGATTACAGTGCATGAACAGTGTAGTTCATGTCATCCATCCTTCATATACATAGTCCTGAGCAATGTAGTTCATGTCATCCATCCTTCATATACATAGTCCTGTTCTCGTCCAGTTCTGTTACCTCTGGACTCTGTGTAGCTCCTTTTCCATGGAGGGAGTCAAGCAGCCTTGCAGTCGTGAAGACGATTTCTCTGTATCGCATAGTGCGTGGGGCTAGGGGCTGACCCATCTTCAAGATGATTTCTCTGTATCGCGTAGTACGTGGGGCTAGGGGCTGACCCATCTTCAAGATGATGGCAGCGGCACATTCGCCTTGGCCACGAATCTCTGAAGCTCCATCTTACTCCTCAGATGTCGTTTCAACCTGTGACACAGGCACAGAAGTGCTGAGTATGGCCACTCTGGGCTGCCACTGTCCTGTGGCTCACCTGCCTTCACATCTGTTCTTGTCGCCTGGTAGGCGAGGCAATGGTGTAGGCACTTGACAGGGTACTCTGAAGAACACTGCATGGAACATTTTCTAGAGGGAAAAATACTTATTCATGCTAGTGAATAATATGCCCCCCACACACATACACACACACACAAGAAGGAAACTGCAGTGGTACATTGAGTTCCGAGCACGTGTGTCCTGCTTCCTCACAGGACCAGGCTTGTTTTTTTAAAGATAAAACTCTGAGAAAGGCCTTTGCAGTGGTAGCTTAAATGTCTCTAGGGGTCCCCTAAGCACCAGAGTCATTCAGGTGGCTTCAGTGGTCAAAGATAAGCAACGTCCGTACAGCCATTGCAAGGTAGTGTTTAGACTGAGGGCGAGTGCAATGCAGGTCCAAGGCACTAAATGGTGGAGTTTCACAGAGTGTGAGTCGGGGACTGTTTCTGCCCAGCAGTGTCTACCACATTTTGAACAGGCCTTGTTATCTATCCTCAGTCATTACAGCTCAGCAGTTTCCAAACATTTCCGTGCTCCCACCAATCACCTAGTCTTTCCAATAATTTTGACCCAAGATCCAGGCTAAAGATATTGATGCAGAAGGTCTAAACTGGGCCCCTGCTTCTGGATTTCCAAGGACGATTCAAGATAAATTTGGAAGCAGGTGAGTCTATAGACTTGACATTGAAGACTATTGATGAGAACCATCTGTTTCCCCAAGTCACAGACTACTCGCAGACCTTATTCAGCATCATGCACAGGTACAAAGAAGAAAGAGCCTGTTGGGAAAATCACGAGACAGGAGTCTGGGTCCTCATTCTTGAACTTCCTGAAATTTGTGACTTTAATCACCAAATTAGTTTATTTATATATGGGATTACAGAGATGAGCAACAGGATTAAAAGAAGATGGCACTCAGCAACTGATTTTATTTTTATTTATTTTTATTTTTTTATTTTTTTTAATTTTTTTTTATTATTTATTTATTTATTTATTTATTTTATTTTATTTTTTTTGGTCTTTTCGAGACAGGGTCTCCCTGTAGTCCCAGCTGTCCTGGAACTCACTCTGTAGACCAGGCTGGCCTTGAACTCACAAAGATCCGCCTGCCTCTGCCTCCCAAGTGCTAGGATTAAAGGCGTGCGCCACCACACCCGGCTATTATTTATTTTTGTATGTGTATGAATGTATTGTATTGCATGCAGGTCTGTGCACCTGTGTCGTGCAATGCCGCGAAGGTCAGAAGAGGGTCTCAGATTCCCCTGGAACTGGAGTTCTCCTGGAAATGGAGTTACAGACGGTTCTTAGCCGCCATGTGGGTGCTGGGGATTGAACCCAGGTCCTCTGCAAGAGTGTCGGTGCTCTTAACTGCTAGGCTATCTCTCCAGCCCTCGGCAACTGATTTTAAACTAGATTGTAGGACCCATAAGAGATAATAATTTCATTTAAAAAAATAATTCTCCTATTTATGTTTGGAATAGCCTATTTTATAATACCAAATTTATTTTATAATACCAAATTTATAATTTGGTATTTTCTGTGTTCAAAGTGTTAAGATCTTCAATACAAACCTAAGCCATATCCCCTTTCCTAATTTTTAGCTTGGCATTTGTCTCTACCTATAATGTGCCCACGCCCCCAGAGCTCATGCAATATGAATTTCTCCCAGTGTCTGGGGAGAGAGCACCTTAGGAAGGCAAAAATAATAAAGGATCAACTTTCAAAATGTTGCTTGGAAGGCTTTTAAATATGCGCCACTAAACGAGAGTCATTTATTTTGTCTCAGAGTCTCAGGCTTAGCATGGCTGAACTGCTTCCCGATTGTGCCAGAGTACAATAGGAATTTATCTACATTAAGATGAGGAAAATGACTTCACTCTCCAAAGCTAAGCTAGAAGAAAGGCCTTTCTCTAGTGATCACTAAGCTGAGCTGTCCCTGGACGGCTCATAATCAAACATTCATTCACAGCTAGAAGGCCTGGGACGTTTATTTACTCATGCTGGATGTTTGTCATCAATTTGTGTTCTCTCTCTCTCTCTCTCTCTCTCTCTCTCTCTCTCTCTCTCTCTCTCCAGTCCTCCACTTGGCATGCAGATCACAAAATATTCAGAGTCATGGTGGGAAGCATATCCCACTCTGCTTCTTGGCAAATTCCACAGGGGATACACATGGTGGATACTTAGCAGAGTCAGGCAGTGAATGGGCTGCTGGACAATTGTGTCAAACTGGTTGTTTTCTGGTGACTTGTCTGTAATACGTACGAAGCTCCACAATGCTATCTGTTTGTAAATAACTGGAAAGTTTTTCTGAGCATGCAGGGGGAAATGCTTTATGGCTAAATAGAGTTGATTCCCCTGGTACTGTAGTTTCCTTACATAAATCTCCTTGATGACCTCAAACCAATATCTAGCTTTTCTCATCCCTTTTTCCTCCCTGGAGGGAAAAGAACAAATAAAAAACAGACTGGTGAGAATACAATTGTTTGTTAAGAGTGAGCTAGATGAGTTGGTGATTACTGTTGTTTTAATTAAATAGGATACAAGGATGGAACCCAGGGGATGTTATTTACCTGAAGAGAAAATGAATTTAGAGGGAGAGATTAGAGCTGGGCTTCTGCAAGGGGAGGGGTTTTTCTATGGGAGTTTGGTGATGACTAGTTTGGGGGATTATATTATTTGAAGCCCAAGAATATTTAGACATTTTTTTAAACATCTAATTCCTGGAATCAACTAAAACAACATTAGTATTATGCTTTATGATTTACAGAGTGCCTTGTTCTAATACCCTGTCTCAAAACATCAAGCTGTGTGGCCTATATCTCATCTACAGCAATTACAGCTGCTAAGACCTCCGAGCAGGACTCTCAAGGTTCTGTTAAGTGGGTATCAACAGAAAATAGCAGTTTGGGAAGAACTTTTCAGACAGCCTCTGCTTCCATGCCCGCAAGCAGCAGGCAGGTGGAAGGTCATAAGGACACTGAAAATTTACCACTAAAAAGAAGGGATTGGTAACAGAGCATCCCTCCATCACCCACATCAGATGGACTTGACTGAAAATATTAAGAATTGTAGGCAAAAGGAGGAATCTCCTGGGCCAGACCCAGACTGCAAGGGGGTAGCAGGGTCTATGTGAATAGCTGCCTCATGGGAGGAGAAATAGAAGCAAACCTCCAACTTCTCATGCTTCAAAGGAAGGCTGTGATTGCAAAGAGCAGAGCTTATCATTTAGGAAAATTAAAATTAATAACAAGTTTTGTAAAAATTCAAAGTAAATAACAAAAAAATAAACCAGAATTGAGGTCATTAGAAGAACCCACACTTGGGCATCAGCCACACATGCGCATTTTGCTCAAGTTACGTAGAGAAAATTAGTTTTAAAATCACAATGTCAAGAACTCATCCAAATTCTTTTCCCAGAGCCCTCCTCCCATGCTCCTCTGCCTCATTCTGGCACCAGAGGTTGGCAGTCAGCTCCAGGCAGCAGTCATGGAGGACACATTCCAGATGGAAAGATCATTTTGTTTCTAGACACTGTAACACAGGATTTGGCAGTTGGTGAGTAGCCCTCCTGCTGGGAGCAGGTGTCTTTCCTTTGACAAGATTGCATTTTATACAGAAGAGCTTGAAACGGACTGTAACTGGTAGCAGGTCGAACAAGCCGAGTTTTTGAAAAGGCTTGGCTAACCAGCTTGAGGTGAGAAACAATGACACAGGAAACGAATTATCTGTTTACTAATGTCACAATAATTCAGCCATTCATTTTGACTGGAGCATGCAGCATCAACACTCTGTGCTGCCAGGCCAAGGTTCCAGCCGTTGCGGCTCAAAGGAAACTGTTGGCTGGGAAAAATTAAGTCTCTCTCTCTCTCTCTCTCTCTCTCTCTCTCTGTCTCTCTCTCTCTGTCTCTCTCTGTGTCTGTCTCTCTCTCTCTGTCTCTCTCTCTCTTTCTCACACACACACATACACATAGATGCATAGACACACAGACACAGAGACACACAAACGAATGCAGGGAATGGGCTGACAGAGATAGAGATAGAGTCATAAAAATAATCCCAAGTATCATATACTTAACATAATTCTATAGTTGGAGCTACTATATTCCCTTGGGAGAATATATCATATCTCTAATAGATTGTCTTATTCCCTTTGAGATAATAGTTCTCTCTCTCTCTCTGGTGTGTGTGTGTATGTGTGTGTGTGTGTGTGTGTGTGTGTGTGTGTGTGTGTGTGCAGGCACTGTGCCACTGGGCATGTGCGGAGGCCAGGTATTCATTAGCCTTCACCTTCCATCTTGTTTGACACAGGGTCTCTTCTTGTTCACCTCTGCACACACCAGGCTAGCTGCAAATCTTTCGTCTCTACCCTCCATCTTGCCATACGCATGCTGGGATGATAGACCACAACCTGTGATAATTTTTTACAAAGCAACTCAAACAATGGAAAGTCTTTAAAACACCCAACAATGGTTCAAGAGCTATATAAATCATGATTTTGTCACACAGTTCAGGAACAACTACAGACTCATTCAAAAATATGCAAGAGTCATTAGCTCATGGTTGAGGGAAAGCGGTCAGACCTTTCTAGTCCCACACACATATAGCTCCGATCTGTTTATGAAAAGTATAAAACAAGGAGAGCAGTGACCGTGGTTAGAGGCAGGGGAATGATTATCTGCCATTTGAGGGGGTGTTAGTGACTGTGGAGGCTACCGGAGGCTGGGCTGTGAGGTGCTACTTCTTTTTCTGGGTGCTATTGACATGAATACATTCGTCAAACTAAATACTTGTATTCATCTCTCTCTCTCTCTCTCTCTCTCTCTCTCTCTCTCTCTCTCTCTCTCTCTATATATATATATATATATATATATATATTTACCTTAATTCAAAGTTAAAACATTCAATTCCATTACTATATAAGGTACTCTGATAAATAACATCCAATTGATGTATATTTTTTGAAATTGAGATAGTAATCCACTGAAGTGCTAGTGAAAAGTACCTTGGGCTTCTGGTCGAGGTTTAAGGTGGCCACGGCTGTGACGTGGAGGGTTCTGAATCATGAGCAGACATGGGGCAGAGGCACCTGAAGCCAGCAATGAGTTTCTTATGGGTAACTTCAAGCATCTGTTTTCAATTTCCTTCCCAATAAACTTCTAACCATGACCTGTCTTGGGTGAGCTTTAACTTGGAAGTACAGTCTACTTCTGTTTCATGTTGAATATAAAATTTTTCCTTCCTGATATATAAAATAAATCTTTTGGGATAAAGTATAGGTGAGTGGTTGGGGACAACGTGACATTGAATCTTTCACCCTAAATTCTTCTGCTTCCTCTTATGTGTATATTCATCTACCAAATCATTCAGAATTCAGTGTTTGGAAGTTGCTACAACTCCGCTTTCATTAAGTGGTGAATCATATGACAGGGCACAGAGTGGTGACAAGCCCCAGTAAATACTGGCAGTGCTTTCAACAGTCTCACACTGGGTCTTGGGTAAATCTCTTTTGGAGTCTTAGTTTATCTGTGCAATGAGTCAGTTGAAACTGGATGATCCTTGAAGATTCATGAATTAACACAAACAGACATAGGTGTGACAGAACTAGATATAATCCAATCCAATTATCCCATCAACAGAGTTTTTGTTTTTTCCTTCTAATACTGAGTTATTTTATGGGAGTGAGAGGGAGTGGTCAAATGGAGCCCTGGTGATTAATTAAGCTACGTCAAACAATTGTGTACTAGAATTAAAATGATTTCAAGCTGCATTGGGATGGCTGCGGAAGGCTTAGAAGTTAGGACCAGCATTTTCTGCCTTTATCACTGGTCACTGCCCAGGGTTGTCCCCACTTAAAACCCTGGAGTTCTAACAAAGAGAAAAGAAAATGACCCTCCAGAGTGGCCTCTGTCATTTAAAGTTAAGGAAGTAAGTCTTCACCTGAAGACCAGGAGCCCAGTAATCCCAGAGAGCAGCCTTGCCAGCTTTGAATTTGGGATTATAGTAGCAGGCGAAACCACCGCCCAGTCTCCTAGAGGAGGGTGTATGAGGGTCTGGCGCAGTAGAGGTCAAGAAAACACTCTGAGTAGACTCAGAATGGAGCAATACGACTCTCAGCAAGGGGAAGTTCTTAGCACCATAAAATTCCCTATCGTTCTCCACTTTAGAGCTGGTGGAAGGTAGTCAGCTACCCAAGGGGAAGACTTCACTCCTCTGGGCACATAATTCAAGCACAATATTAAAAACATCCAGGCGTAAGGTGAGAGAAAAGCTGTGGAGTCAGATGTGTCCAACCCTCTCCTCAACTGGCAACTTTCCATACCTGGCTTGTTCCCTGTCCAGAACAACTTGCAACAATCACACAAATAGACACGAAACAGACTTTCTGGAGTAAGGGCCTCAAACTTGGACCCATTTTCTTGAGAAAAAGCTACCCTTTAAAAAATATTTTATTTTTATTTTGTATGTGTATGAGTGAGTTGCCTGCATGTGTATAAGTGCATCCGTGTCAGAAGAAAGCATCGTGTCCCCTGGAACTGGAGTTACAGATGGTTGTTATCTGCTGCCCTGTGAGTACTGGGAGTTGGACCTGGGTCCTCTGCAGGAGCACTCTGTGTTCTTAATTCCAGCCCTGAGAATAGGTTATCTTTTATCACACTGTTAGGAATTTAGCCCTCCAAAAGCAATTTTAAGACACCCTATTCAGCTCATTTAGTTCAGCGAAGAAAAAATTCAGGTGAGCAGTTCATGGATGCTCCTCGGGGTGATACCACACTCCTGGGTTGGCCTCCTCAGAACGAGAAAGCATCGCCAGAAGAATCACCCAGAATCCTGTCCAGCCTGGGACCTCCTCACATCTTTTCTGATAGCTGAAGGGAAAACACCTGAAAAATAACTTTGAGGGTCTGGATTTTTGGTGCTTTTTTAAAAGGTTCTCATCAGTTTTGGACACGCTAGTGTCTGCTAATATAGCTTACCAGGCAAATAGGTGTTTCACCTTATCCAAGTTCCATTAGCTCACTACAAGTCTGGGAGAGGGAGGTGACTTTATTGGCTTATATCTGGGTGAAATAAGCCAATTTCTTCTGTTAAAAGAAAACCTTTAGACAGAATAAATTTAATAGAATTTATTTGAGCAAGAGACCATTTATAAATCAGCAATGTTCAGACCCAGAAGAGGTTTCCAGAACTCCCACCAACATAGGCAGTGAACTTTTATAGGCTGAGTGGAGAAACAGAAATACCTGGGACTGGGGAGATTTTCCTCATAGAGGTCAGCTGGTGGATCCTGACTGGGTGCGTCTCTGGTTGTATGTTTTGTGTTTATGTTTTGTTTTGAAGGACCTTAAAGTAATGAAGTCTTGATTAAATTTTAACACCGTACTCCTAGACACATACCTGTGTGCAAACAATGATTGCAGAACTTGATTTGACAATACATTTTGTTTTTAACAGAGGTTACTGTTAAGGCTGTTACTTTCCCCCTCAGGCTATGTCATTTTCTTTCAGTAACATATTTAAATAAATGAAGTTGTTTAAAGTGCTAGATGGTAATTTCAGTTTCACATTTGTAGACTCCTTACTCATTCTTTCAAGGATAGCTAATCTCGTTAAATGAACATGCTTTGTGAATGATTTCTCTATCTGATTCGAATAATTCCATTTGCAGTACTTGTAGGCTATGAAACTGTATGCCATTATTCAACAGATATGTAACTTGTAAATGCAAAAGGAGACGCTACCTGACTTTTGGATTGTTCTCCATGTAGATACTGTTTCTAAAATGAATAGTACTGTGTGTGTGTGTGTGCGTGTGTGTGTGTGTGTGTGTGTGTGTGTGTTGAAGGGATACAATCTATGCCTTTATTTTTGGCTTCAGGGAAAAAAAAGGACTTTAAATTAAAGCAAATTAAATAGTATTTGAGTCATGTTAAGTATTCAAGAGTCATGTAAGTATTTACTTGCCCTGGGGACTGCCCATTATGATAAAACCTTTCTCCAAGTTCTAAATTGCCGGCTCCTTGTCCTTCCCTGAGGATCCAGAACCTTCCTTCCACCCAATAATTAAATGTATTTAACTAGAACAACAAGGGGCTTCCAGGCCCTTGTGTAGTACTGTCATCTTAATCAGTCTACACAATTGAATAGGGATCTCTTCGAAGCCATGTCAGCATGAATAAATGAATGTGTTAGCAATGAACAGCAAGGGCCAGGAGGAGTCAGTATCCCCCTTCCCCCAATTAGTAGCTATATGACCTTGGGCAAGTATGTTAATCTTTCTGCTCTTCAAGTCCCTTATCTAGAAAATGAAGGTATTGATTTCATGAGGTTATTGAAATAATTGAGTTGAGTTTACATGCATAGAATGTTTAGTGTAAGGTCTCCTGCCCATGAGGTGGGTCTCTGATCCAATGCAATATTGGCTACTGAATGGTAATCGCTAAGTTTGATATAGCCTCCCTCTTGGGAATTATGAGCACTGATCTTCACTAACACAATGTGTTCTTTGAGTCTGAGGACTAGTCCAAAGCAGTAGCATGCTACCATGTACTCTCTCTGAAGCAAAGTGGGTAGACCCCAGAGATGAAAGTGGAAACTCCACTATCGAAGATTCTCTGGATGTTTCCTTTGTGCCGTCTACATGGATGAACCCAGGAATGCCACGAAAATAAAGTTGATTATGGACTCATATGTCCCTATCCAAATGTTATTGGAATCTTTAAAAAAAAATCCAGAACTCCCAAGAGCAACGGTTCTCATACTTTAAGACACCATCTAATGACCTCTGGGTTCTCCAGATGATCTGCTTTTCAGAGTAACATGACATTTGGGTGTGGCTGAGGTTCATGGCCTTTCTAAGATAGAAAAAGAAAAAGAACAGAGAGAAGAAGCCAGAGGAAAAAAATTAAAGGAAGAAATTGTGTGTCTATATTTCAAGTATCCTGTCTTCCTTCTCTCCAGCAGAGCCCAAATACTGTACATGGATCCAAAGTGAACTTGTCACTCTTAACAATGTAAGGTTCTTAGAAATTAAAGAAAGGAATATATGTTTGGCAGAAGAATAGGGTAAAAAAAGAGAGAGGCATCAAGATTAACAAATGGAAGAAAGCAGTGATAGAGAATAAGACCGGATCCCTACTAAGGGCTATGTGTACTGGACAGAACACATATACAAAAGCAGGGGAGGGCAAGTGCTGTGTAAGTGATCCATGGAGTCTCACTGAGGTCTAGCCTCCTTTGCCAGCTCTCTGACCCAGTCTTCCTTCCTTCCTTCCTTCCTTCCTTCCTTCCTTCCTTCCTTCCTTCCTTCCTTCTTTCTTTTCTTTCTTCCTTTCTTCCTTCCTTTCTTTATTTCATTCATTTGAATTCTTTGAGACTCTCATACATGAATACAATGCATTTTCATCAACCCTGCCCTTACACCCCCCCACCTCAGCTTCATGTCCTCTTCTATTTAAATGTCAGTTACTGAGTCCAATACATATACATGGATTCACTGCTGATCACTGGAGCACAGACAATGCACCAGGGGCCTTGTCCTTAAAGAAAATTGATTCTCTCTACCCATGTAGCTACCAACTGCCTCAGTTTGGAGTACAACCTTGTGAATACTTCCTTCATCCATGCCGCATTATCAAGTAGTTTGGTCTTGTGCAGCTCTTCTGAAAACAACCACAGTGGTTGAGAGTTCATGGGTACAAAGTCTCTATAATATCCAGACTTTATTTCTGGACCGTCCTCCTGGTCCTAAGGGTCTTACGATCTTTCTGCCTCCTTTTCCATGATATTCTCTGGTATTTGGAGGAAGGGGCTGTGTTATAGCTGTCCCATTTGGGAAAGAGTACCTCACAGTCACTTATTTTCTGTATTCTGAACAGTTGTGAGCATCTGCATTAACCACTATCTACTGCAAAAGGAAGCTTCTCTAATGGAAGCTGAGAGCAGAACCACTCTATGGCTTTAAGGAGAAGCATTTAGAAGGTGTAGTAGATCTTTTCTGTTGCTGTGATAAACTATGATGACCAAGTAACTTATAGAGGGAAAATTTTATTATGTCTATGGTTCCAGAGGGATGAGTCCATCATGACAGGGACCATGTGGCAGGAAGCATCTGGAGGGAAAGTGGGCCAATGCTATATATGAGCTCTTAAAGTCTGCCCCCAGTGACCTGCTTCCTGCAGGTAGGCTGAAGTCTGCCCCCAGCGACCTGCTTCCTGCAGGTAGGTTGAAGTTCCTAAAACCTGGCAGACATGGCTACCACTGGCCAAGTGCACCAATACTTGAGCCTAAGGTAGGCACTTCTCATACCGTACAGGGCGGTTAGATACTATGTCAACTATCAAAAATGATAGCTCTCCTTTAAGGTCTCTGACCTCTCTAGCCATGGATTTGGGGGCAGATTTACTCTACCAGGCATGAGTTCCCTTCTGCTGAGTGGGCCTTAAATGCAATCAGATAGCTGTCGGTTACCCCCCAAGACATTTGTGCCACTTTGGGCATGTCTTGTGGCTCACAGTAAGCCACAGTAACCCACTCGTTCTTAATGAACTACTTCTACTAGAACAGGCAGGTCATGAAAGAGGAGGCAGGAACTTGATCTCAGAGACTACCATGTTGTTTGAACACTGGAGAATCATCCTAGAACAACCCAAGTGGTCTTTATTGGCTCTGAGTCTTCAGAGACAGCCCATGTGGGAGACTAAAAGACAACGAGCCTATGTCATTGCATCTCTCCTTAAGTTGCATTCCCTTCTTTGACTTTATTTCTCCTCTGCAGGGAGATTACATCTTAAAGATGTAAAACAGTGTGGGCTATACATTCAGAATATCAGCGCCATTGTTTTCTTCAGTCTGCACCTCTGTCTGCATAAGACTTCTTTGCCAAATTGCCGGGAAACATGTGGCCGATTCCGCCATTTGTCTGGTTTACATGTTTTAAGATTTCTTAATCCTTTGTTATTGCAATGTGAAAACAAATTTGCTTCTGGCATGATTAAGATTATATTTAGTAAACAGTCTCAAAGAACAAGTTAGAAAACATAGCAGCCATTGAGGATGCCTGATCAAGCAGCTAGCATGTCTCATCTTGTGGACCAGAACAAGAAAGCTGCCTTCCTAGTTTCTTCAATTCCAAGATGCATCAAAGGCAGAGAGCCTCTCTTATCTCTGATCTGCACAGAAAATACCGACAGGAACAGTGCATTTCGGAGGCAGTGTAAGAAAGGACAGGTAGCAAATTTCTCTGATTCGCTATGCAGTGTTCAAAACTCTGAACAGAAAATCAAATGTTGGTCATGCTCAGAACTCTGAGAAGTGCTGTAAAGAAGGAAGGGATCTTCATCCCTAAATGTTTTCTCCTTAGAGAAGCTGCTTTATCAAGGGGCCAAGGCAGGAGACAAAGCTGTCAAGGGGAAAGATTACCCCCAATTGCTGACAGCAGATGGCTGCTAATGGCAAGTGTTTCTAACAGGGTTTTATTGTTCCAGGTTGAGGCATTAATGTGTCTCTGTGGGGTTTTCTGTTTATTTATTTATTTATTTTATTCTTAAAAGTCACTTTGTACAATGACAATGTGACAGGCATTGTAATCTTTGTCTGCACTAGGCGCCACATTATATTTGGTTTCTCCTTTCCTTGAGGTAGGGGGTGGCATTTAGTTTCTAACCAAAGGGCAGATGTACAATATTTTGAGCATTGACCATTAACCAGGCAAACATCAACTCTTCTCTAACCACTGAGAAACTGACCCATCCTCCGAGCAATTGGAAGGGCTTTAAATCAAAGTAAACACACAGCCTGTTTCCACATGCTAGGTGGGTTTTCCCTGACTCAAACAAACAACCCCAAATCTGGTTATTCTAGCTACAACTGTTTAGTGGCCTTAAAAAAAAAAAAAAAAAAAAAAGCTTCTGGACACTTTCATTTCTCTAACAAAGCAAATTTAGTCACTGCAGATTTAAATCTGATTTGTGGGTGATTATCTTTTTGTTTGACTTCTAAATCGAAAGTGCTTTGTTGGACTCCAGCTAGTTGGGGCTAAAGCACAGGGCAGTCCACAGAAAGGAAAGGAGAAGCGGAAACCCAAAATACAGAGGCCTTTTTAATTCTTCCTTCCCAATGGAAAGAGGAAAGTCCTAACTCATGAGCATTACTACCCCTGTACACATTCTGGGGCTTATTCCAGGGATCTAGAGATTGAGAGACTCCAGCTATAGATGTGACTATGGAAAGGAGGGTGAAAGCAGAGGTAGATACCTACTGATGAATTTCTGAACCTCTGTCTCTGCCACAATCTGAAATATATTGTTAGGCTTTATTCTTTTCCAGCCCCCGAATGAAGCATGTCTGTAAAGCTAGATGCTGTAAAGGTGGAACAAAGGCACACTGGATTCAGCTCACAGCCAGTCTCTGTGGTTGTGATTAGAGTGAGGACTGGGTAGGAAGGATGGGTATCTGTTCCTTTGGGGGTATTTTTTCCATTTTGGAATCAACTCTCAGAGTCTAGGTTCCTAGAAAAGAGCAAATCCATCAGTCTCACGTAGACATCCCCCCTGCTGCACTGGGCCAGCCCCACAGACCTGCCTCAAAGTGTCCCTGACAGATCACAGTTGGAAGCCTGAGATGCTTGGCCACCAACTGCTAGCAGTTTTAAAGAGAAAAATAACAAACAAATAAAACAACATGAGAGATTAGGTATTTACTTCATCTAGGAATGTAGCAGAGTATCCCTGCACTTTTAAGAGTGTAAAACAAACAGTTCAACCTTTTAGACTTCCATATTGCTACAGGGTTAAGGTATCAAATTAGTAAATTATCCACATTTGTCCTTCCTCCCTCCCTGTAGAAGCAAGCATATTGGACAGTGTTTGTTTCATAGGAGAAATTTTTAAAATGGGGATCTTTATACTCTTTAAGCGGGCAAGAGGTCTGGTACTAATTAAATGACAGCAGCTGGAACATTGGTTGGGCTGCTATAGGGTGCCATCAGCAGAGCTGGAAGGTTCTGTTGTACCTCAGCTAGGAATCTGAGAAATAATTCTGATGGCTGACCCTGCAATCTCCTCATCTCTCCTCTACCACCCCACAAGACAGTCTGGGAAGACAGATGCTATGTCAGTTCTTACAAAGGATAGTGACATGGTGATTAAGCCAAGACCCTCAATGATTCTACTGTATCAATTAGGAAAACCTGGGCAATAAATAACAAAATATCTCCACTCATCTGGCTTAAACATACAGACTTGTGTGATCTTATATAACACAACATCTTACATATATGGCTTAATATGGCTTCATAAAGCCACCCGGGGGGACATCAGGATTTTGCTTTCTTTTTTTCCAGCCTCAGCATACTGGCCTCATCTTGAGAAGTGCTCATTGAACTTGTAAGATGACCTTTACAACCCTACAACCAGAAACATCACTGGCAAGTAATGGTGTCCAATCAGATGAGAGGATTTTATTTATTTATTTATTTATTTGTTTGTTTGTTTTGTTAATTTGATACATTGTCTCACTGTGTCTCCCAGATTACCCTCCAGAGTACTGGATCATAGGTATGTACCATCACACCCAGGCTCTTTTGTCTCTTTTGAAGGAGAAGGAACCCTTTGACGGAATTCCTACCAGATCGCTCTTAACCTTCATAGAGTGTGCCACGTGGCCATGCTTAGGTGCAGTGTCTGACAAGGGAAATAGAAGGCTGGGAAGAGCTGAGGTGAGCCAGGATTCCATTAGATTGCTCAGGGAGAAGGCAGAAACCTGGGTGAAATCAGAAGACACAGCTGCCCCTTCAATAGCCAAATGATCTAGACACCATGCACTCTTCTGGGAATACAGACCTCTCTTCCCATGAGATGATTTTATTCATGTATTTTCTGGCTCCAAAGCTCACACATTCAAGATGTGTGCAAAAGTATGCAGAATGGTCAGGACTAGAACAAAACAATCAAGAATCCAACCCTCCACAAATTCCTCTACAATATTTTTAGCTTACTCCAAAGATTCAGAGATATTAGATTGGACCAGTATCTTCTTTTAAAGATGTATTTTACTACCAAGACAACAGCTCCAGAGAAAGTAGACTGTTTTGCTTCTCATCCACCTGTGCCCCTTTTCTAAGCCTAGGGAACAGTCTGTGGAAGAGGGGGCTCAGTAGAATGTAAGGGCTGCGATTGGGGTGAATGGTGAAACTTAGGCTGGGCACTCATTTGATGGACTGGATTGAACATACAAGGCCCCTTGCTGGATGATGGGACCCATGAGTTGTGTGGGTTTGGGCACAACTGCTCGCAAATTGGTTTTACATGAAGGATGCTTGTACTCACAAATTATCACTTATTGTTAAAAAAAAAATGAAAACAAAACAAAACAAAAAAACAGAGAAAGATGCAGAAAAGTTATGGCAGAATGCATGATCTGGGATGGGTAGGGGTGGGGTGGGGGGAAGGGAAAGGGATATATGCCTGAATTGAATTGGAAAATGATGTATGAAATAAACAAAGCATCAATAAAAAAAAAAGATGTATTTTACTATCTTCAAAATTTCTAGAAAAATATTATGATCTCTTCTCCTCGAGTATATATACATAATGTAATAAACATAACCGCATATGATTACACAATAGGGCCAGGAGGATGCAGTTATTCAAAACAAGCAGGTGCTGATCTTCTCTATCCTATATAGATGCCATTGTTCTCTAGAGTCTCAGGATGGGGACAAGTGCCATCCAGCTAGACAACATGCCACAGTCTATTCTTGGATAAGAGGACTCATATCTCAGAACTTCTATAGCCCAAGCCAAACTGTTCAGATAATTTTTCTTCACTACAGACCATTAAATATTTCTTGTATCTGTTTCACTAACCATTAATTATATTTTCTGGTGATCAACATAGTTTTAGAAGGAATTCACAGAAGTGGTGTATCAGGGTATCTGCTGTTTGGCAAACCCGGGTGTTCATGGTCTTGAATAATTTACAACTTGCTGCACCGCACAGGCAGCCTTGCTGCAGAGCCCCGGCAAGCCAGCGACAGTTTGCTGTGGGAGGAAGAAGATGCAACGAGCCCAGCCGTCCTTGGGCTGCACACAATTAGAGAGTGCTGGGAAAACAGAAGACAATGGTTAAAGGCACAGGGATTGATAAGGAAGAACACCCAAGATGCCTGAAAGAAAAAAGGAACAAGTACTAGAGCTGGAAAACCAAAGAAAGAGAACAAAAGAAAAGTTAGAAGCTAATGAGCCAGGGGTCAGGAGCCAGAGTGGGGCTGGCACTGTGAGCAGAAGAAGAAGGCCAGGCCTGCAAACACTTGACAGGACCTTGGGAGCCAAGCCTCAGGAGTGAGGCTGGCCAGCTGCAAGTGTGATGTCTCCAAGAAAGGGTGAACTTGCAAACAGAACCTTGGGCAGCAAGCAGCATACCGTCTACACTTGTATGTTCCTGCTTGGAATTCGAATGAGATAAAATTTAAAGCAGGCCTTTGCTTGTGTTCCCCAGGACTGCCCATGAGTCAAGGGCAGAGGCCATCCGTCCTAGGCACCCTTGCTCCTCCAGGTGGCACAGCAGCTACCTGTACCCAGTGTGGTCTGGGAGTCCCAGTGAGCACCACCCATTTTTAGGAACTCCCCACCCACAGAAGCAGCGGATCCAGGCTTGGTGGCATGGGAAGGGGTTTCTTGGTGCTTGGCAGAAGCAAATGCAAATCCACTCAGTCTCACAGCCCAGGCCACAGGGGAGGGATGGGCAGGCCGAGTGTCTGCTGCAGATGAGCCCACAAGGAAAGCCAGGGGCCGGGGGACACAGGCCACTATGTGCAGGAGTCAACAGAGAAAAGAATATTCAGGGCCTGGGTGACAGGACAAGAGTATACAGGAAAGTGCTGGAAGTCCTGAAGGTGTGTGGCATGTGCATAAATGTGTATACTCCGAGGAAAGCTAGGAACTAAACAGAAGTGCAAGGAAATTTGAAAGGGAGACAATATGATTGTGTGTTCCCTATTTTATCTCTGGAATATGATTGTGTATTCCCTGTTTTATCTCTGGAATATGATTGTGTATTCCCTATTTTATCTCTGGAATATGATTGTGTATTCCCTATTTTATCTCTGGAATATGATTGCGTATTCCCTATTTTATCTCTGGAATATCATTGCGTGTTCCCTGTTTTATCTCTGGAATATGATTGCGTATTCCCTGTTTTATTTCTGGAATATGATTGTGTGTTCCCCGTTTTATCTCTGGACTATGATTGTGTGTTCCCTGTTTCATCTCTGGAATATGATTGTGTATTCCCTATTTTGTCTCACCTCTGGAGCATGACGTGACTGCTCAGCTTTCTTCTCCGGCCCCTCCTCCTGCCATGGCTCCCCCACCTTTACAGACCCATTCCCCTGGAACTGCAGGCTCACATAAATTCCTTCTGAAAGTTGCCTTAGCCACAGTGTCTTATCACAGCAACTAGGACAAGAATTCAGTCCCTAAGGCTGGATTCCTCAGCAGGTCCAATGTGGTGCTGAAGGCCTTCATGGTTTCAGTCTACACTGGAGGCCCAAAGGGGACGTTTCTGATGTTAGCAAAGGACTTAAAGTTTAAAGTAGCAGCAGCAGTGGTGGGAGAAGCAGCCGGCTAGAACTGGAAGACCAGGTAGATGAATTGGTAAACAAGGAAGGCGAACTCAACAGTGAGATTTGAAGGCAAAAGATAGAGCTCCCCCCCCCTTTTATCAGAGCTGCCTGCAGAAGGAGGTGCCCACACTTAGGGTGGGTCTTCCCACTTCCAATTACCTGATTAAGAACACGTCTCAGAGGTGTGTGCCCCCAGCTTGCCGTGGCTGAATCCAGATCCATGGAAGTTGACCACCAAGATTAGCCATCACAACACTCCTGCTAGGCATAGTTACTACTGGACCAATATTCTTTTTCATTTCTATCATTTCAACTTTTTGTTATCATGTAGAATATATCATTCATAAACCACTTATAGGTATATTTATACTCCAGCCCTGAGTCTTTAACTTTTATGTAGTAGTTTAGTTCATTTATATTGACTGTGATTGCTGATGTATTATTAGATTTTGTTTCTTTTGTGTTATTTTTCCTTCTAATTTCTCAAGTTTCTTCGTTGTTACTTTTTCACGCTTATTATTTGAAAGATGATTCGTAGGCTCTGCAAAATGGGCAGTAACAAGATAGTAAACACAATAATATGTGAAAAAACTTTATGACTGGAAAAATATTGGTTTACTAAACTGTTCACTATATTTCTCTTTTGCCTTGAACTAATCAAAAATTATACACTTCATTTTGTATTGTATACCTGTCTCAATAAAAATTAAAGTTAGTCATTTTTCCTAATTAATGTATAAATCCACTGTCTATTTTGTAATAGTGAACAAATGGATGGTAACAATTTTGATGCAGTTCTAAAATATATACAGAACAGCAGAAAATAAATAAATAGCTTAGATATTTTTGAAGGTGAGTTAAAAAGAAGAGGAAAGGGAAAAGGGTTTATCTTCTCAGATAAGATTGGCTCTATAAAGCTAAATAATAATGTACTGTTGGCAGAGTGACAGACAGAAGAAAGAGCCCAGACAGAAGCATTTCCTTCCTCTCCTCCATGTCCCGGCTAGATAGTCACCCCACCCACAGCACCACACTGTGAACACATAGTAACATGTGGCCCCAGTGACAGCTAAGAACCTCCAAGGCCAATCCACCTGCCCACCAGCCATCTCTGGAGACCACATGGCAACCTGCTACCCAGATCTCATTAGCCACCTCTAGACCCATCCCCTTGCCCACCATGACTCGCTGGGACCATATGGCGTCCTACAACCTCAGCTCCCAGATAGTGATCCCCAGAACCAGTATGCGTACCTGCCAGCATCCCCACCTACTAGGCTTCCTGGGACCACATGGTAACCTACAGCACTGACACAGGCCTCCACTCCACTAACTCCACCTGACATCCTGCTTCTGGCCTCCAGGGAACACCACTCACACTCACGTATGCTGTAATGTCTGCCCCTGCCATTCAAGCACCATCTGTAGAAGCCAGGGAGCCCTTCCCAGAATTCTGAGTACCAGTACTGAAAATCTTCTAGCCCTAAAGAAGGTTGGCTCCTGGGCTCAGAAGTTCACCTACCCCTTCTTACATCAACACACAATTGGCCAAATACTGAACCGCAGTCATTATTCACTTGGTCCACAAGTTGGGGTAACAGCAGAGAGAGATC
Source organism: Rhizomys pruinosus (assembly GCA_009823505.1). NCBI lineage: Eukaryota > Metazoa > Chordata > Mammalia > Rodentia > Spalacidae > Rhizomys > Rhizomys pruinosus. The sequence goes on from VZQC01013883.1 coordinate 1,312,158, forward strand.
CAAACACCCACTCATAAAGGTGAAATCAGATATCCACACCAAGGAACACAAATAACAACTTAACACCTGTTGCCAAGGTCCCACTGCAAAAATATAAATAATATTAATAACTAAGACAATCTGTCTCCTGGAGGAACTTCACTAACGCACACGACAATGATTACAAAATATTACAGATATGTTCAAGGAATTCAAAGATGATATGCATAAATTCTGGAATAAAGACCAAGAAAACACAAACAGTCGAATGAAATTTTAAAAAATTCAAGATATGGGATATACAGGCATATGGCTGCCTCTGCTGCACAGTATTGCCTGTATATCCCAAACCTAATTGGCTATTGGCTCTCTCCTTGGAGGAATAACCTATGGCTGATGCCACAAGCTTATATCCTCTCCAGGTTAGGAGATGTTATAAGCCACAGTAAGACCCTGTCATATTAAACAGGAAAAAATGTAATTCATGGATTAACATATCATCCAAACATATGTGTCTATACCAAAGTAACCAACCATAACTATTAGTGCTCTTTAAATACCTATATACCTAATTGCTTGTGCTTCATTAGGAGGATCGAAAGGTTATTCCTGGACAAACTGTTAGCCCATGAAAGGAAACAGCCAGAATTGACCAGAGTCCAAGACAACAGCTCCAGAGAGAGTGGACTGTTTTGCTTCTCATCCACCTGTGCCCCTTTCCTAAGCCTAGGGAACAATCTGCGGAAGAGGGGGTGTGGTAGAATGTAAGGGCGGCGATTGGGGTGAATGGTGAAACTACAGCAATGTAGTCTGGACACTCATTTGATCAACTTGATTGAATATACAACCCCTCACCCCCTGCTGGATGGTGGGGCTGTGGGGGTTTGGGCACAACAGCCTGCAAATTGGTTTCATATGAAGGATGCTTGTACTCATGGATCATCACTTATAGCTAAAAAAAAAAAAAAAAAAAAACTGAGAGAAAGATGCAGGACAGTTATGGCAAAATGCATGATCCGGGATGGGGTGGTGGTAGGGGGGAAGGGAAAGGGAAATATGCCTGATCTGAATTGGAAAATGATGTGTGAAATGCACAAAGCACCAATAAAAAAAAACTCAAGATATGAAAGTATAATTTAATAAAGAAATAGAACTTTTGAAGAAAAAACAAATTGAGATAAAAGTTGAAATGAAAAACTCAATCTGTGAAATAAAAATCTCAGTGGAAAGCCACACTAATAGAATGGATCAAGTGGAAGAGAGAATATCAAGACTTGAAGATGAAGTAGAAGGAACATGCAGGGCCTCTGGGATACTATAAAAGACCCAAACTACTAATCATAGCCATAGGTACAGAAAATACTTTCAACAAAATAATAGAACTTTGCCAAATCTAAGGAAAAAAGATGCCTATCAACGTACAACAGACATCAAGAACACCAAATAGACAGGACCAGAAAAGAAACTCTCCACCTCACATAATAACGAAAACACAAAACCAGACAAAGACCCCAAAAAGATAAAATTATAGGCCAATCTGTGCGATGAGGACAGACACAAAAATTCTCAATGAATTTTTTTTTTCAAACCAGGAAGCCTCCACCCCCTCACAGCCATTCATTAGTTTCCTGACTTCTCTGGATTTTCAAATAAAAACACGCAGAGCTAGGATTTCAAAGCTAGCATCCAGCTATATGGGAGAGAGATAGAGAGACACAGAGAGACAGAGACAGAGGCAGAGACAGAGACCAAGAATGCACATAACTGGGAGTGATGCTAGAATTCAGTGATACTAAGAGGGAAAAGGAGAATAATAAAGAGGGAAGGTTAAATGGAGCAGGGATGTTAGGGCAGGGCAAAGGAGGGGGTATGGAGACCGATAAGTAACATCAAGCCCTTTAGAAAAAAGCCATATGGAAACCTACCATTATAGATGGGACTCTTGGTAGGTTAACCAAGCTCCAGTGATAGACCCACATTGAAGGATATTTGGGGACATAAATTCTGTAGGATATATTATATATCTACTTCTACATCTACATCTATAACTATATCTATATATGTATGTAATAAAGTACATTAAATTGTGTGAACTCAAAAGGGGAGGTGCAAATAGGGGAGGGAATCTAAATACCATCAAATTATATTGTATGAAAGTCAAAAAATTCAATAAATTAAAAAAAAATACTTGCAAATCAAATTCACGAGCACTTCAGGAAGATTATCCCCATGATCAAGTCGACTTCATCTCAGAAATGAAGGGATGGTTCAACAAAGAAAATCAATAAATTTAATCCACATAAACTCAAGGACAGAAACCACATGATCATCTCATTATATGCAGAAAAGACTTTTGATCTAATATCCCTTCATAATAAAAGTCTTGGAAACTCTAGCACACAGAGGATATATCTGGACATGAGAAAGGCAATATATAATAAGCTTATAGCCAACATCATGCTAAATAGAGAAAAACTCAAAGTATTTCCACTAAACTCAAGAACAAGATAAGGAGGTTTGCTCTTTCCTCTCCTTTTCAGTATAAAGCTTAATTCTTAGTTCCAGCAATAAGTTGTATGAAGGGGATGAAGGGAATATAAACAGGAAAAGGAGAAACAGATGTATTCTTGTTTGCAGATGATATGATTCTACACATAAAAGACCCAGAAGTTCACTACAAAGCTACAGCTGATAAACGCATTCAGCAAAGTTAACAGGACACAAAATTAGGACATGAAAATCAGCAGCCTCCCTACAAACCAACAACAAACCAAGTAAGAAATCAGGAACATAGTCCGATTCATGATGACCTCAAAGAAAATGCTGGAATAAATCCAACGAAGCTTAGTGAAAGACTTAGATTAAAAAAAAAAAAAAAAACAACAAAAAACTTTGTGACATAGAAGAAATGAATCACAGAAGATACTGGAAGATGGAAAGCACACAGCCCTCCCCCACCCCTGCCATACCCATAGACCTGTAGGATTATTATCATGAACCTTTCCTTTCCACCAAAAGCAGACTACAGATGAAACACAATCCCCATTCAGGTTCCAATGCATTTCTTCACAGAAATGTAAAAAACAATATTAAATTTCTTGTAAACAAACAAACAAACAAAAAATCCCCAAATCCAGAACAACAAATGAACTGCTAGAGATTTCAGCATCTCTGATTTTAAGTTATAGCACAGAACTACAGTAATAAAAATAGCCTGGTACTGGCATAAAAACAGATGCATTGATCAATGGAATAGAATTGAAAACCAGGATGTAAGTTCACATACCTACAGCCACCTGGTACTTGACAGAAGGGCCAAAAATACACATTGGAGAAAAGACAGCAGCTTTAGCAAATGGTGTTGGATAACTGGATAGCAGTTTACCAAACATCCCTAGTTCTCATGCTGCACAAATCTCAACTACAAATGGATCAAAGACCTCAACATAAGACCTGATACTATCCCAGGACCAATATGGCAACTAACAGCTGTCTGTAACTCCATTTCCAGAGGCTCCAACACCCTCTTCTGACTTCCATGGAGTGGACATTGTACAACATGGGTAGCCTTACATACATGCAGCGAACACTTGCATACATATAAAGTGAAAATAATAAAATATTTTTAAAAATTTTTTTTTTATTATTTATCTTTGTATGTGTATGAATGTACTGTCTGCATGCAGGTCTGTGCACCCATGTCGTGCAATGCCGAGGAAGTCAGAAGAGGGTCTCGGATTCCCTTGGAACTGGAGTTCTCCTGGAATTGGAGTTAAAGACGGTTCTTAGCCGCCATGTGGGTGCTGGGGATCGAACCTGGGTCCTCTGCAAGAGCGTCGGTGCTCTTAACCGCTAGGCTATCTCTCCAGTCCCAATAAAATATTTTTTATAAAAGACCTGATACCCTGAATCTGACAGAGGAGAAAGTAAGGAATATTCTTAAACCTATAGACACAGCAAAACACTTTCTGAATAAGACATTAAATGTATAGGCATTAAGACCACAGTTGATAAACAGGACCATATGAAACTTAAAACCTTTGAATAACAAAGGACACCATCATTTGAATGGAGAGGCAGGCTATAGAAAGGGAAAATATCTTTACCGGCTATGCCTGAAAGAGGGTTAGTTAGTATCTAAAACATACAATGAGGGCTGAAGAGATGGCCTGGAGGTTAAGAGCACTGACTGCTCTTGCAGAGGACCTGGGTTTGGTTCCCAGCCCCCCCACACAGCCTCTAACAACCATACATACATACATATATACATGCATACATACATACATACATACATACATACATACATACATACATATATACATAACTCTAGTTCCAGGGATCTGATGCCTCTTCTGACCTGCGTGGACATTGCATGACATAGATGTACTTACATATATGCAGACAATACACTCATACATATAAAAAATAAATAAAGGCTGGATAAACTGCTCAGTGGTTAAGAGCACTGGCTGCTCTCATAGAGGACCTGGGCACAATTCGCAGCGCTTACATTGTGGCTAACAACCGTCTGTAACTCCAGTTCTAGGGAATCTGATGCTTTCTCCTAACCTCTGTAAGCAACGCATGACATGAGTGCACTTACACACATGCAGGTTGTAAACTCATACATATATTAAAATAATAATAATAACAAAAATATTTAAAATATACAACAAACTAAACATTAAGAAACAAACAACCCAAGGAACTAAACAGAATTCTCTAAATATGAAACACAAATGGCTAAGAATTAAAAAAAATATATATGGGGGGCCGGAGAGATGGCCTAGCGGTTAAGAGCGCTGACCGCTCTTACAGAGGACCTGGGTTCGATCCCCAGCACCCACATGGCGGCCGAGAATCGTCTGAAACTCCAATTCCAGGAGAACTCCAGTTCCAGAGGAATCCAACGCCCTCTTCTGACCTCCGCGGCATTGCACCACACGGGTGCACAGACTTGCATGCAGACAGTACATTCATACACATACGGAAATAAATAAAATTAAAAAATAAATAAATAAATAAAATAAAATAAATATATATGTTCAACATTCTTAGCCATCAGGGCAATGCAAATAGAAGCAACATTGAGACTTCATTTTGCTCCAGTCAGAATGGCTAAGATTTTTTCTAAAGTGACAATAAATTCTTGTATGGATGTGCAGAAAGGGGAATATTTATTCATTATTGGCCGGAGTACAAACTGGTATAGCCACTTTGGAAATCAATGTGGAGGTTCCTCAGATAGATGGAAATACATCTCCCACATGATCCATCCATCCCCTCTTGAGCTTATAGCCAAGGCATTCCATATCCCACTAGAGATACCTGCTCACTCGTGTTGATTGCCACTCTGTTGACAAGAGCCAGGAAGTGGAGATGACCTAGATGTCCATCAGCTGATGAATGGATAACAAGAACATGATACCTTTACACAGGGATATTATTCTCCTTTAAAGAAAAAATTCAAATTTTAAATTCACAGGTAAATGGAAGTAGCTGGAAACAGTCATCCTGAGTGAGGTAACTCAGACCTGTATGAGCTTTCACTCATATGTGGGTGCCAGCTTTAAATCTTTAGATGTGTACATTTCATCTGGAAAAAACTAGTAGGGGGCCATGAGTGATTGATTTCAAGGGAGGGAGACCACATATATATAAAGGGGGGAAAGAGAGTAATAGAATAGAAAGGGTTAAATGGTCTGGGATTAGAGGGAGGGCAGAGGAGAGAATATGTAGAGGGATAACTAACACTAAAGGCCTTTTGAAAAAGCCATTTGGAAACCTACTCTGGACACTCCCAAAAATATGTACATGCACATATAAAATTAGTTTCAGTGGAGTTACTTTCTAATGGGGGGGGATGGGCAAAATTCCCCTGCTGGACACCATGTGCTAGCAAACAAAAAGCACAGTGCCAGGAATGGATTGCTTCTTTTTGAGTTGTAGGCCAGTGGGGCTCCAGAGACCCCCACACACTATTGGCCATTGTCATTACATTGGTTACCCTCTAGAACTTGATGGTATTGCTAAAGACACCACACACTTAAGTTACAGAACACGGAGAGACCAAGCTGGTGCTGGCCTTGAAGCTTCATCCCTACTGGACAGCTCTCACAGCACTGGAAGGAAGGTCCCATGCCTGCTGCCACAAGAGAAAAGTAATACTCAGTTTTACCCAGTCGGGAACCCCGCCAGCTACTGTGACAACTGGCATGGCAAGATATCCATGGGTGCAATAGTGACCTGAATGTGACTGGAATAAGCAGACACTTTCTTATTGGAGTTAAGGCCCACTCTACAAGATGGAACACATACCTGGCTCTGTTGTTAGGGCAAAGAACCTGTGGCTAGTTAAGTCAAGGTCGTAGGGGAGAACCTACTATTATCATTCTGCTAAACAGACATTAAATATTTAGTGCATTTCTAATGATTATCCTTATACCATAAATTAGTACATCTCTCAACCTCCCATCAGAGAAGCTTTTTAATTACCATAGAGACCCACAACTGCCCAAGGCGCAGAGGAGAAGAGACTGTTGGGTCCTCAGCTCTACATGGGACATCTATACCACATCCCCTCCTCAGGCTCAGGGGTCATCAGAGAAGTAGGGTAGAAATATGTTAAGAGCCAGAAGAGGTGGCTGATTATATCAAAATGGTGCTTTCTGGACACAACCTGTGGCATATATGAATTCACAGCAATCTGTGACAGCATGCACAAGACCTGTGCAAGCTCAAGCCAGAAAACATTCCCAATATGGAGGGGGGAGGTAGACAAGAAGTCCCACTCCTAGCTGAGGAGCTCTTGGCAATTGATAGTTGCTAGGAGAAGGAGAATCAGTTTTCCTTAAGGATGTGACCCCTGTTGGATAGACCATGCTCCAGGAAATACCACACTCAAGGGAATTTGGGGCACACAAACTGGGCTCAATGGGCTTAAAAAAAAAAAAAAGGAAAAGTAGCAGGGAGGTACGGATGTGGGGCTGGGAATAAAAGGAGATGGGAAAGGGGTGTGGTGGTGCACGCCTTTAATCCCAGCACCTAGGAGGCAGAGGCAGGTGGATCTCTGTGAGTTCAAGGCCAGCCTGGTCTACATAGTGAGTTCCAGGACAGCTGAGGCTACAGGGAGACCCTATCTCAAAAAGACAAAAAAATGATAAAATTATATTTTTAACTAACTTCATGAAAATACACACACACATATGCACACACATAGAATTCCAAATGAACTGAAGACTTATTATGAAAATAAATCCTCCAAACTAAATACTTCAGAGGAATAAAATACAGAAGACTAGCACTATCACTGGAAAGAATGTTTGTGTGTGTGTGTGTGTGTGTGTGTGTGTGTGTGTGTATACAGTGTTTATGCCTGTCTGTGTGTGGGTACATGTATGTGGTCCATGCACATATCTAAAGACCATCTCAGATGTGGGTCTTCAGGCACCATCCACATTGTTTTGTTTTCGAAGACAGGGCCTCATGCTAGGAGCCTTCTAACTGAGTCTCACCACTTAAGCTTGGTCTCCTATCTTCACCTTCCTAGCTCTGGGATTATAAATGCATGCCACCACACCCTGGTTCTTATGTGGGAATTGGGGATTGGACTCAGGTCCTTACGGTTCCACACAAGCATTTCATCAACTAAACTATGTCTCCAACCAGTAGGAAGGAACTTTAAAACTAGGATGTAAGATATCTATGCTATAAAGGAAAATACTAGTAAAGTTGATGTTTAAAATGGAGTCAATGTATTTATTTCTTATTTCATTTGGACAGCATCTCACTGTGTAGCTGGCTGGTCTTCAGAGTTCTGGAGTTGTAGGCATGTTCCATCTCATCTAGCAAAGGTAGGCTTTTAATTTGAGAAAAATGGAAGCCAGGCTTGATCACACACACACACACACACACACACACACACAGATGCAGTCCAGCTCTTGGGAGGCTGAGGCAGGAGGATCAACGATTTGGGGCCATCATGGGGTGTAGAGTACATTTCAGGTCAGCCAACGATATTTATTCAGTGAGATTTCATATCAGAAAACAGAACCAAATAAACAAAATTGAGGAAAACAAGGGTGAGTGAGAAGGCTCAGGGGGTAAAAGGCTGGCAGCTCCAGCCTGTTGACCTCAGGAATTCCTGAAACCCAAGTAAAGGTAGAAGAGAGAAACAACACACACACACCATGCATACAAATAACGATAATAATAATAATAATAATAATAATAATAATAATAATCGGGCTGGAGAGATGGCCTAGCAGTTAAGAGCACCAATCACTCTTACAGAGGAACTGGGTTCGATCCCCAGCACCCACATGGCGGCCAAGAACCGTCTGAAACTCCAATTTCAGGAGAACTCCAGTTCCAAGGGAATCCGACACCCTCTTCTGACCTCCACAGCATTGCACGACACAGGTTCACACACCTGCATGCAGACAGTACATTCATACATATACCGAAATAAATAAAAATTAAAAAATTAAAAAAAAATAATAATCAAAACTGATGAAAATGCAGTTTTCATCGTATTTACAATCTCTTTTTAACAGACAAAAATTTATCTATAAGGGACATTACAAATTAATAAGAAAGAAACTGTTAACACAACAGAAAGCAGGCAATGACTGCAAAATTCAGCTGTCCTCTACTGAAGAGAAGACAGTGATCACTAAGGACTTGGAAGTGGGCTAACCTCCACCAATAACCAGAAAGAGGCATATTGAGGCTAGTCATGTGCATCACACTGACAAAAATGTTAGAGAGCAGGGAAAATGTGGGGAAGGAAGGTTTCTGCCTTGCTGTGAGACATTAATTGTGTTTACAGAGATGTTGGCAGTTTGGCAAGCATTGGGAAGCTTCACAATGTGGTCCTATGCAATGGGAGGAAGTTTCCCAGTGTCCGTGTGAGGAGAGATGAGGACACTGGCACTGAGAACCAAAGAGACAGAACACAAACCAGGAGAAAAGATAAACAAAACCAGCCTTGTTAATCCACTGGAGCCCCATCTGGCAGCTAGAATGAATTAGATCTGCCCACATCAAAAACGAATGTTGCAACCATGGTGTACACCCCAAAGAAATGAAAGTTCTGTCCACACAACATCTACACAGATGTTGATAGTAACACTATTCATAAGAGCCAAAGGTAGTTTATGCATCATCAGCTGATGCATGCATAAACAGTCTGTGGCACAGCAGTACGATGGAATATTACAACATTAAACAAATGCTGGAAATATCCTGCCCAGTGAAAGAAGCCACACACAAACACACACATACACACATACACACACACACACACACACACACACACAAACACACATCATTCCACTCATATGGAATTTCCACATCAGACATGTACATGGAACAGGATAAAGAGTGGGAATAATGAAGGACTGAGAATGGCTAGAAGACGGCACAAGATTCTTTTTTAAGGCAACAGAAAAGTTACAAAGGGCTCAGCAGTTAGGAGTGCTTGCTCCTCTTCTACAGGTCCCAGGCTCCATTCCCAGCACCCAGTTGTGTGTCTCCCTAGAGAATTCCAAGCCAACCAGGATTACATAGTTAGATCCTTTCTCAAAATTCAAAAACAAAATCAAAAGAGAAAGAAGAATTCATGTCAGAGGAAAAAAATAACAAAATATACATGTTTACTTGTAATCTGTGTAATTTGTAGGGCATTATTTTCTAGTTTGAAATCTTTCATCATGAGTTTTTAAAATTTATTTATTTTATATGTAGGAGCATTTCCCTGCATGTATGTAAAGTGTACCTGTGTCATGCAGTACCCTCAGAGGTCGGAAGAGGACATTGGATCCCCTGGAACTAGAGTTATAGACAGGTATTAGCTGTTATGTTGGTTCTGGGAACTGAACCCAGGTCTTCTGAAAGGGCTCTTTACTGCTGAGCCATCTCTCCAGCCAATATTATTATTATTATTATTATTGCTATCTCTCCAGCCAATTAATAATAATACTATTATTATTTAAACTAAAAAAATTCTTGTAAGCCTGCTAATTAATTGAAATGAAACAACTTCGAAGACAAAAGGAAATATTTTTCACTTGCTCTGATATTACAAGCAATCAACCCCTCTTCTTTATCTTCCTGGCTGTGTTCACAGTTGTGAAGCTGTCTCAGAAGATCCTGCTGGAGCCCATGCAGGGAGCCTTGCAAAGGCCACATTTCTCCCTATGAATGTAGTAGAATCCCAGCAACAGGGAACTACATGATTTTTTTTTTGACTATTCAAAACAGATTTTTGTTATCCTTTCAAGATTATATAAATGACATCATTCTCCCCATAATAATATGGTAGCACATTTTAGCTTCTGCTGCAAATGGCTTGCATCCGTTTGTTTTTCTAAAATGTAGGGTATTAGATGGCGGTGGGGTAGTTGAAGAAAAAGCAGGCATTTTGGCAGTTGTGAAAGTAAAATGTACCAGGTCTTTACATTCTATCTGTAAAGTCACAACTTACTGGTTGTGAAAAATGTAAATATTTTGTAGTCCAACTAAATCCTTGTCTGAGATGTGAAAGGCACGTCAAAATCACAGTGCTCTCATATTAGAAAGGCCTGCTATTACTTCAGACTGCAAAGCTCCTCCAGTCCTTCTGAAATGGCATATTAAACTGATATCTGCAATGTTCTGAGGATGCCATAAATTCTGCTAAGTAAATGGCATCAATCTGTGCTATATAATATAGGAAAACTAATTGTGAAATGTGCACCAATCGGGGACTATTTTTGTCAGAAAATGGTAGAGTCGCTGGACAGACCTTGTTTGGCCTTCCCTGGTGTGTTGCCATCACTGATATAAGGTGCTAGCAAAATCCACTGTTTACTGGCTTAGCTGACCATCACACCCAAGAGGAAAGATTTTTTTCTAATGGAGGAAAGTCATTTGTGTCTTAAATATATGGCTGACTGCTAATAGATGAAACCAATTACCCAAGAAATTAAAATGAATAGATGGTTAGTCATTGCTGACTGGGTTACTGTAATAGCTTGTTTGTGACTAGGTCTCCTGGACCAACAGTGATACTCCATGAGGATGAATCCCAAGTTCTAATGGAAATTGATAACTCATAATTTCTTTCCCTGGAAACTGCCCTGTTGGACCTTTCTGTGCATCTGTACTCCACCAAGATGGAGGTTTATAATGAGTCTCTCAGCATTCCCTCCACATGTCTCTTCCCTTGAGTGAGCCCATATGAAGTCTTACTCTTTTTGCCTGGACCACTTTTTTTTTTTTTTTCTTTTTTTTTTTATTTTTTTTATTTTTTATTTTTTTTATTGATGGTTTGTGCATTTTTTACATCATTTTCCAATTCAGATCCGGCATATTTCCCTGCCTTCCCCCCACACCCACCCCATCCCCAGATCATGTTTCTGCCATAACTGTCCTGCATCTTTCAGGTTTTTTTTTTTTTTTCATTTTTTAGCTATAAGTGATAATCCATGAGTATAAGCATCCTTCGTGCAAAACCAATCTATAGACTGTTGTGCCCAAACCCCCACAGTCCCACCATTCAGTGGAGGTTGACAGGTTGTTTGTTCAATCAAGTTGATCAAATGAGTGTCCAGACTACATCGCTGTAGTTTCACCGTTCACCCCAATCGCAGCCTTTACATTCTACCACGCCCCCTCTTCCGCAGATTGTTCCCTAGGCTTAGAAAAGGGGCACAGGTGGATGAGAAGTAAAACTGTCCTCTCTCTCTGGACCACTTTTAAAAGAAGTTTTCAACCATCAGTTTGGCCATAAAATCAATCTGATGTGCTCTTAAAACAGCCTAAAGCACTTGATCTAGTATATTCAAGCTAATGTTTAAGTCACATAAACAATCCCCTGGTCAAGTAATTAAAGAGCATTCTCAAGAGCCTAAATAATTAGCTTCAGATGCACACTTCTACTTGCATAGGAAAGTATTGGATTCACTCAAGCTTTCATAATTGACATCAAATTCATATGTCACCAGAAAGGCTGAAAGGAAGGCCATTTTTCAGGGCACAGGGGAAGTTTCTATAAAATATGTAGGTTGGCAACTCGAAGAGGAGGGAGCCACTACCATTTTAAAACAATTACTAGCTATGCAAAATTAGCTAGAATTCAGTACGGTATAGATGATTGTTTCCCAGATGTATATGAATCGTCAAATCATAAGAGATGCTGCTAAAACCCAGAGGATACGTGGACAGGCAATGGGAGAAGGGACAGGGACCCTGACTCAGAGGGTGGAGGAAAGGCGAAGGGAGAGAGGACAGCCAGCGGTTCTAACTCAGAGGCCGGGGGATGGATAATCAGAGGAAGAGATATGAGTTATGTAATGAAATGATTTGAAGAAAGTTTTCAAGGGAACAGCAAAGCTCAGCCTCTTTTTGAGTTTCCTAGTGTAGGCGAGTATATTAAGGACACTAAGAGTTCTTGCATTAAAGAAACAAATCTTAGCTCAGCATTTGCCACACTTACTTGATCAACAAATAACATTTTTGTCTAATGGTTATTCCACGCAATTCACACTGGAAAATACCAAGAGACTAATCTATCATCTCATGGTTAAGGACCTGAAAGGCTCGGATTGCTTACCCAAGATCACAAAAGCATCAAATTTTAGGAGGTAGGAATCCTGCTTCACAACACAAGGGTGTTTCTGGGGATGGTCCAATTAAAAGTTCTCTTTATGTAATCCTGAAATTATACACGTTTTTAAATGGTAAAAACAGTCATTTTAGTAATTATCAAGAAATTTAAGTCCCCCAAACCTAAGGATGTTTAGGCAGTGTCCTTTCTGGCTACAGAATCACTTGGTAACTGGTGGGCACACCAGATAGAGCCCCTAGACTACTGTGACTGGTACAAAGTTCCCCTTGCTACCTACTCTCATTATGTATGCCCATACTACAACTGCCAGCCCAGCTCTTTAAATTTTTAAAAATTTATTTATTATTTTTATATGTATGAATGTACTATCTGCATGTAGGTTTGTGCACCCTTGTCATGCAATGCCACGGAGGTCAGAAGAGAGCGTCGGATTCCCTTGGAACTGGAGTTAAAGAAGGTTCTCAGCAGCCATGTGGGTGCTGGGGATCGAACCCGAGTCCTCTGCAAGACCAGTTGGTGCTCTTAACTACTGGGCCATCTCTCCAGCCCCTAGCCCAGCTCTTTAAAGAAATTAAAAATTATTTGACTTAATGGAGAGAGATTAGGAGACTGAAGCCTGGGTCACCCAGAGACCAAGGCTAGTCCTGATTCTCATCTAATTATACATCAGCTCTTGCTGTGGAAGACCCTCAAGACAGGAAGAAATCCTTGTCTGTGGCTGAGACCCTCTGACTTCACCATGGAACCATTTCTCCTTCCCACCAGAAGCAGATGGAATTAACAAGCTTCGACAATTGTCTGTTGTTCTAAGTGAGTTACGCCATGATCTCTAGGCCTCTTTCCCAGAAGATAGATGACAAAATTCGAGGAGGAATGAGAATGTGTAATGTCTGCTGCTTGCTTATTAAAAGTCCCTCTGTTCAGTATGCATACCAGTGTGACTTCCCTGTCTTATTAGATGGTGTAAGAATACTAATCCCCCCCGTCCCTGCAGAAATTAGTCACAATAGTGTCTCCCAGACCAGCTTCTGCCTTGGGGAACCACGACAGAAGAATTGGAACATCTCCTCCCTTGGAAAGGGAGTGCTTAGGTCTGAAGTTGCCTGCTGCAGGGCCAGGCAGCCCGTACGGCCCCTGTCCACTACTGAGAGAATGTGTCAACTGCAGCTCAGGATCACCCCAGCCCTGAAGTCCCATCCCAGGAAGAGGGCAAGGAGCCGGAACTGGGGAGTCTGCTTTCCTTAAGAGTCATCTCTGATAGTTCAATCTTTGATAGAGAATAAAAGTTGGAGAGATGCCTTTTCCATTTGGTATTTTTGAGACAGGGTCTCCCTGTAGCCTCAGCTGGCCTGAAACTCACCCTGTAGACCAGGCTAGCCTTGTACTTACAGAGATCCACCTGCCTCTTGCTGGGATCAAAGGCATGTGCCACCAGGCCGGGCCTGTGTCAACTCTTTCCACACTGGCTTGCCCCCTATTTCATGCTTCTTTTGGAAAAATCTGGGCTGCTGATATCTGTCAATACCAATTAATTAATTAATTAATTTAATTAATTAATTAATTAGTTTTTGGTCTTTTTTGAGACAGGGTCTCCCTGTAGCCCCAGCTGTCCTGGAACTCGCTCTGTAGACCAGGCTGGCCTTGAACTTACAAAGATCCGCCTGCCTCTGCCTCCCAAGTGCTAGGACTAAAGGCGTGCGCCACCTCGCCTGGCTGAAGCTTCATACCCATCGCTCCCATGAAGTCTGCCTGCTCCGAGCTCCCAAAGAAACCTGGGAAGGTGGAATGTAAGAAACCAGGGTGTACTCAGATTCTGCGGTAGTCAGACACTGTGCTAGGTCTTCTGTGTGAACTTCTGGGTGCATCTGTGAGGGAGTGCGTAGATAGGTTGAGTGAGCGTGGGGAAGTGTGTTCTACTCTCTGGGGCACTGGAGTGAATCAAAAGGAGAAAGTGAGCTTCCTGGGTATGGAAATGCTCGTCCCACTGTGCCTTCCTTTCCTGCTGTCACGGACTCTACGCTCAAACAGTAAGCCAAAATAGACCCTTCCTTGCTAACAATACTTTTGCTGGTATTCTGTCACAACAATGAGGAAAGTAACTAATACAATTATTAAGTTTAGTTTTCAGTCCAACCTTGGCAAAGAAAACTTCATTGAGATCATTATTGCAGATGATAAAATTAAGAATGAAGGAGGATCATTTTATCTACTCAATAAACATATTGTTACTTATTTGAAGGAGAGGGAGAAAGAAGAGAAGAAATTAAAGTGGCAGACAGGCTAAAGTGATCCACCCCATGTCTCCCAAGCATGCAAGAGTGTCACTGACACGCTTGCTACAAATGCAGGTTCTCAGGATGCTCCCAATGTGCTCAGTCAGAATCTGTGTTTTAACAGGACCCCAGGTGAAGCGTGTGCACTCCAAGTCTCAGAAGCAGCCAGGCTTACCCAATTAAAACCCACCCAGAGGAAAGGGAGGGGAGAAAAAGGAGAGAGTCTCTGTGGGAATGAGAGAGAGAGAGAGAGAGAGAGAGAGAGAGAGAGAGAGAGAGAGAGAGAGAGAGAGTTGAAGAAATCCAAGAACAAAGTCAATCTCCAAGGCCATGGTGTAGTATTTGGGAGACTGAGGGGAGGTTCTGAAAGTAGCATTAGCATGCTTTCCGGAAACTTCAAAATTGGATCTCCTTTTGATGGTTTTTCGAGAGCTTTTCAGTGCTGAGAATTGAACTCAGGGCCTTGCTCATACCAAACACTCACTCTATCTAATAGACTACATTTTATTTCAATTATTCTGATGTCTGGTGTGATGTTGGCTTTCCAGTGTACCATGAAGCTGCCCAACTTTCAGAGGCGCCAGTTAATTAAGCTTGTGGAACTTAATTGAATTGGAAGAACAGATGAGATCTGCTGATTATGCAAGAGAAGAATGGAGCTCAGAGCTCGCTTGGTCTCTCCTCTTTCCTCAGTTCCCTGGGTGTGGGATATTTGTATTTTATAAGCTTTATTTCTCCTAGAAAAGTGAATAGCAGCAAGTTCTGGCCCATGAATGGCTCAGAGTTCAGGACACTGCTATGGGGTCCTGTAGGGCCTGTTGCTCTGAGGCAGGTGGTAGTGGAGCCCAGGACCTTATCAGAGTACGGGATCTATACCTTCTCCTCAGACTCAGTAGCTCTGAGTGTGCGCATGGACTTTAGATTTGAGAACACTCACTGAGCATTTTCCATGCTTTTTTGATGACCTTCCACCTCCAGACACTCAGCTGCTCCCTCCACCCCTGACTCCCAGGCAGCACTCTGGCATGCTTTCTTGCCATTATCTCCTGAGCCAGATCTTCCAAAGTGCCCCAGGAGATAGCACACTTCCAAACAGATGCCAAATGCGTTTTTTGGCAGCAGTGGAACAGAAATCCTGGATTATCCACTCTAGCTGTGCTCGAGGACAGAGGCATTTTACCTACTCCAGGTCTTATTTATTTATTATTTATTTATTTATTTATTTATTTATTTATTTATTTATTTATTTATTTATGTATGTATTCATAAAACCCTTTCAGCTGTGGCGATTCCAGCAAGTCTGATTCCAAGTTTTGAAATGTAATATAAAATATTTTATGATTTCCTAATTTGCACTCTCGGGAATCTTCATACTCAGTGTCTAGACTGGTTTTAATGACACTGAAAGGCAATCCTTTGGGGGCAGATGCAAAGAAAACTGTCTGGGTTAGCATCTGACATGGAAGTGCTATTCCTACACATATACAAGAGAAAGGAATGCACATCATGTGTGGTGGCCTGAGGGAGAAGCACATTGTGTGTGGTGGCCTGAGGGAGAAGCATCCCCTATCGGCTGTGTATGTAAACACTCGGTCCCCTGGGTGCTGCCTCTCTTTAAATAGATTATAGAAGTAGAGCCTTGCTGGAGGAAGGAAGTCACCAGGGAGGGCTCTCATGGTTTCTAACCTCACCCCACTTCCTGTTTCTCTTTCTCAGCTTCCTGTGTGTACATGAAATACAACCTTCCAGCTTCCTGTTCCTGACCTGAAGCCTTCCCTGCCACATGGACTCTATTCATCTGCAACTGTAGACCAAAAGAAACCCTTTCTTGTCTAAGTTGATATTTTATCACAGCAACAGAAAAGTAATTCATACACTACGTTTATCATATGTCATTATGTTACAGAGCTTTGATCATACCAGGAAAGACCCCAGAGCCAAATAAAATGTATGTCATTTAAATTTATTAAAAAGAAGCAAACAAAAATAGCACTGCTGACAAATGGTATTGGTGCCCAGTTATGATGTCTGTCCACCATACAGTCTTGTCCATCTGACTGCAGCCCCCAATGAGTCTAAGAGAGAAGCTCTTAAAGGCGAGGCCAGCAGAGTAAAGCTGCCTTGCACTTTTGGCCCATTTAGAAAACGTCAGGGTGATTTTAAGCAGGATAAGCAAGTTACAGAAGTGAAAAACCAGCAGTTAATTATGTCTGTGTTTCAAGGTTTGGACATGCAGCTGGTCAGTAGTGAGGAAAGGGGCGGGTTCTGGGCTTCCTGGGGGACCCTGAGCTAAAAGTAAAATAAACCCAAAAGATTTCTCTGTTCAAAATGGAGTTTTTCTGTCATTGTGACAAATACCTAAGAGAAAGTCTTTAAAAGGAAGAAAAAATTATTTTGGCTCAGGCTTTCAGAGATTCTAGTCCAAGGTGGGCAGGGTCTATTTCTTTGGGTCTCAGGCAAGGCAGGAGATCTTGGTAGGGGGTGAAGGGGTAATAAAAAGTGTTCTCTTTATGGCAGCCAGGAAGTGCAAAGGAACGGAAAGGGACCAGAGACATGGTGTGTGTTTCTGGGCATGTCTTCAGTAACCTCCAATTAGGACCCACCTTCTACTTTTTACAAATCCATCAAGGTAAGCCACTGATGAAATCAAAGTTCTCACTACTCAGTCACTGCTCCAAAGTCCCAGCTCTGAACACTGCATTGGAAACCAAACTTTTAAAACATGCTCAGTTAGTAGGTGGGTGACCTCGTATCTGAACCACAACACATAGGACTCACACAAAACTTGCATATGAATGTTCATAGCAACATTATTCGTAATAGCCCCAAACCAAAGTTAACTTAAATGTCCATCAATTAGTGAATAGGCCAATAAAATGTGACATCATAGTCCACTCTGTATTGATCTAACAGGATATATGACTCTAATTCATAAGGAACAGACGTGGTTCTGAAGATAGGAAGCTCAAGATTGGGTACCAGCATTGATGATGGCCTGTTATTCATCATACGTTTCAGAAGCAAGTGACCAAGAGAGAGGAGGACAGTGGAAAAGGCCAGGCATATCTTTTTTACAAGATATACACAGTCCCTTAATGAACCCACTTCACGGTAACATAAATCTGCTTACGAGGGCAGAGTCCACATGGCCTAATCAGTTTTCACAGGCCCTTCTTCCCAACACTGTTGAATCAGGGTTTCCATTTCCAACCTATGCTTTGGGGAAGACATGTTCAACTCATACCATTGTATGTCCACAGAATGGGATGTTATTTGGCTGTGGTCAGGAATGAAGCATTGGCACATGTATGATGGGGATGAGACTCTGAAGATACTAAGATAAGCCAGACTCTAAAGACAACCTGTGTGTGATTCCATCTCTGTGAACTATCTAGAAGAAGGAAATCCATAAGGAAAGAATGCAGATTAGTGATCGTCAGTAGTGGAGGCTGGGATGTGGTACATAGGGATTGGAGAGAGACTGCTTTTCTGTGTGAGATTTCTTTCTGGGCATTGAAAATGTTCTAAAGTTACAGTAATGGTGGCCCCTTGATGCCAGGAACACACTAAAAAGACACTACTTTGCGTAAAGAGGTAATTTTGTGGTACGTGAATTCTGTCACAATGAGCCTGGCTACAAAATAAGACCAGTGTGAGTTTGAGGTGGAAGTCTGCTGAAGGAAGGTGTCAGCTCCTGCGTGCACTGAGGAGCACGGAAAGGTGGGCGTGCTTCCTTTCACTCAGGCCCCAGAACAGCTCCAGGGTATGAGATGCTTCTTGGCAACCAAATCCCCAAAATGGGTGTGTTCAGAGGTTGCAACTCCTCCTGGACTGGGGAAGGAACTTCTAAGCCTGGTCTCGTTTTTTGTTGTTGTTTCCCTAAATGAGTCTAACTTTCCCATTAAGTCACTATGCCAAGTTATGCCACTAAATTGGGACTAGTGAAGATCATCTTTACCAGAAATATACTCATTTTCCCCTACTGTAACTCCTGGGGGAGAAGCTGAATCAATCCTGCTTGGTGAGTTAGATCCCAGGACAGCCTGAGGGAGGACGGTAGATGACAAATCAAAGACCCTAAATACTTTGTGGGTGCCAGTGCATGATGGAGAGGGGGTGTCCCTTGTTCATCAATTATTAAGATTCCAAGCCAGGGATAGCAGAGTCAGCACAAGAAGCCTGTACAAGTGGTACCCTGTGTGACTCTGTAGATGTCACAGCCATGAAGCTGGCCCATTAGATAAGACATAAAGACAGGAGAGAGAGAGAGAGAGAGAGAGAGAGAGAGAGAGAGAGAGAGAGAGAGAGATTTTCTACTGTACTTGAGAAGAATTACATGACCTTTATTAGACATGCTATTTCTTGTTAATAAAAGCTACTTCCAAATAGTGTTATTTCTAGGGAGTGCCTAGAGGTAATAGTTTGAAATATAATCTGATTTTAAGGAGCTCTCACAGCATTTCATTAAAACAGTCAATTTCACAGGGCTTTAATTTGCAGATTATTTTATTTTACCTCTCAATGTTATTGTGAAAGAGACAGAATTTTAGCATCTATTTCACCTATGAGGAAATTGTCATGCAAGGCATCTTAGGGGGATGGCAGAGACGGTGGCCATAGCGCCAAGGGCAGCATTTTACAGTGAGGGGGCTCAAACTTTTACTGTGATGTTCTCTATCTCCAATAGTAGTACAGGGAGACTGCATATTAAGGTAAATGTGATATATTTTTTGAATTTTTATTTGTTTTTATTTTCTGTGTATGAATGTTTTACTTGCATTTTATTTTCTGTATATGAGTGCTAATTCTATATTGTGCAGTACCTGTGGAGGGCAGAAGAAGGCATAAGATCCCCTGGAACTGGAGTTATTGATGGTTATTAGCTATCACATGGGTGCTGGGATCAATGCTCTTAACTGCTGAGCGATCTCTCCAGCCCCCTAAATGTGATATCTTATCAGCAATAACATTAGAAATAAAGAAAAAAACTAGTCTTATCTGTTTATGATATACCAGGCACTTTGTTGACCTCTGTGTGTTTTATAGTATTACATTTCACCCCAAAATTCTTGGCCAAACTTATTATCTGTGGACTGAAAGTTAAATAACTTGTTTTATAAGTGTGTGATGTATGTGTGTATATCTGTGTGTATTTTTGGCAGGATGCAAACATTCATTAACTTCACTTAGCCATATTTCCATGTTGAGTGATATTTTATGTAAACAGTTCTAAAAATAAATTCAATTTTTTATTGATTATTATGTGAAGCTAAAATGTCTCCTAAATTCAGAGTGCCAGTGTATTGTGGTGGTGATGAGCACACTGTTGGGGAGGCTGGGCTTGCTGCTTGCTAGCTCTGTGATATCCAGCAAGTCAACTCTCAGTGACTGTATTAGGGTTCTCTAAAGAAACAGAATCAGTAGAACGAATATATAGCTATATACAAATTTATTGATTTGCTCATGTGACAGAGCTCAAGGAGTCCAACAATATCTGTGCTGCACTAGAGAGGTTGAGAATCCAGGGAACTGCTCAGTCTGCAAGGCTGGATGCCTTAGTAGTCCCAATCTGGTGCTGAGGCCCGGTGGATTCCAGGAGATCTGATGGTCTCAGTATAGGCTGGGATCCGAAGGATTGATCACAGCGGCAAGACAAACTCACCAGTGAGAGAGAGGCAAGCCGCAGGAAAAAAGGGACCAGATCCCTCTGCCATGGCCTTTTATACTGCCTGCTGGCAGAAGGTAACGCCCACATTTGGGGTGGGTCATCTGGCTTGAGGTAGTCCAGTCCGAAGATCCTTTTTCTCTTATTTGTTCATCCCTAGTCCAGTCAAGTTGACACCCAGGATTAACCATCACAGTGACTTATCTTCTCTCTTGGTAAATGGAGATTACAACTGCACTAAACAATGGGACATTGTGAGGCCCAAATATGGACATATTAAAGTACTGCATTCAGTACTGTTAACTCTACTACTAATTATTTACATAAAATAAGAAAAATTTTCTTTGATCCTAACAATTGAACTGATGGCCCCTTATATAAGAAGCACATTTTCTCCCACTGATTTACAAACTCGCCCCTGGAAATCAAATGTTAATACCACAGGTAATTGGTTGAATCTGTTCACTAGTTTGATCCATTTAGACAGAACATTTCTTGATGTTTGAGTCAAATGTGTTTAAGTACAATTCATAGTAGTTCTCCAAGAAGCAGGATAATCACCTGGGCCAAGTTAATGGTGGGAGATGATGGAGTGACAGAAGTTCTTCAGGTAAAACTCCTGGGTATTTACCCAGAAGACCTAAAGTCAACAGGTCACAGAGATACTTGAACATCCATGTTTAGAGCTGCACTATTGTCGCAGAGGAAATTTCCTCTGGGGCAGGAAGTGTCCACAACCTAGCAACCACACACCCAGCCCTGCGCCCTTCAACACCTCCCACCCTCTGAGGTTTCCAGGTTTCCCCTGTAATTAAGGCAATGCAAGTAGAGAACTCTCCAGTCTCAGACTAGACAAGAGATTGGCTACAAAGTAACATTTGGGTAGCGAACACTCACTAGAGCAGCAGGTGCAGCTGGATCCCAGATTGACATGGCCTCCTGCATTGCAGTGTGACACCCTGTGCCCCTGCCTGAGCTGGAATGTGTCTAGCCCCACTTGGTAGGCTTTTTATGCGTCTCCCCCCCTCCCAAAGTCCCAGAATTCCATAGTCCTATGCACTTTCCGTGAGAATGCCAGAATCTCGGGATTTTTGGCAACCCAGAGAACTGGCTGCACAGCTCCAGGTGATGAGCCCATTTCAGAGAAGAAATAAGTATTTATAACAACAGCTAAGGTATGGTTCAACCTAGATGTCCAATAGCAGAGGGATGGATAAAGAAAATATGGTATATATATGCACAATGGATTTTTTTTCAGCCATAAAGAACAAAGTTATGTTGTTTGCAATGGGAATTAAGTCAAGTTCAGAAATACAAATATCGTATGTTTTACACTGATTTGTGGATCTTAGATTTTTATGGAGATCCATAAAATCATGTATGTATATAAGACATGAACTCAGAGTTAAGCTGTCTATGGGGAACAGAAGAGACAAACAGGAGGGATTAGGGGAGAAAAAGCGCTCTGGGACATGGGAGAAACATGGTCCACATACGAACACACTTGTATAAAAACGTCCTTACATAGCACAGTGCCATGTACAATAGAGAGGCACAGTGAAAACTGCTCTTAAAATGTAAGCCAGGTGTGATGGCTCACACCTTTAGTTCCAGCACTCAGGAAGCAAAGGCAAGCAGATTTCTGTGATTTCAAGGCCAGCCTAGTCTACATAGTGAGTTCCAGGCCAGCTAGGGCTACAAGGGAGACCCTGTCTCAAAAAAGACCAAAAATAAATAAATAAAGTAAAAAAAAAAAAAAAAAAAAAAAAAAAAAAAAAAAAAAACGAAAAATTGGTGAAGACAGTGGCAAGGCCTTTAAATAAGTATCAAGATTTGCAGGACACTTAGCTTCTAAGTGTGGCTTCCAGTTAAGTCACTGAAGGACACTAACTGACCCCAAGGCAGTAGAGCACTTTGAGAATAGATATTCAACCATATTCTGAGGTGTATGATCCCAGAAACTGAGCTGGGTCAGGGGTACAAGGTTACAGGCACCAATCCCTGTGCCCAAGGACCTGGCAATAGCAGGCTTCTTTCCCAGAAGTACAGAGCAAGACAAGAGATAAACTGTACCTCAGATAAGTCCCAGTCTGAACCAGACTGTGCATAGCTGATTGGTAGATGAAAAGGCAGTGTTATGAGGCCTGTAGGCTTGGCTGGGCCATCGGACCCCAGCTATAACGTTGATGTGAATCTGGTTGTACAAGCTCTGCCCAAGGAAGAGGCCACCAGTGTAGTTTCCATCGTCATTAGGATTGCCAAAAAAACAAGGCCGTGGTGGAGACCACAAATGGTTTGAGTCAGCAACCCAGCTGTGTGAAAGAGAGAACCCAGAGCGGAGGAAGCCAGGCCACGCCAGCACGCTCAGACCAGCCTGAGCCATGATTCTCCGCTCGCCAGCCTCGCCAGCCTGCTCCACAGGAGGGGGTCTGCCACGTGAGCCTCGTGAGCTCACCGCAATGGTCACCATGGACAAGCAAGGCCTCTCCTAGCTCTACAAACAAGAACTGTAGCCTTCAGCGCCAACCTGAGACCCCACGTGGATGTTCTGCTGGCTTTGCCTTTCCTCTTCAGAGGTGTCCTCTTGAATTCCTGGCAGAGACTTTACAAGGATGCAGTTGAGGGAAAGATGATGTCTCTTCAACTGATACCACAGGCCGCTGAGCCATGCAGGTCCCTCTGAACCCCGCTTCCTGTTTCCTACTAACACTCCAGCCACATGCTGAGAAGTTCAGGTCAGCACACTCTGACCTTCCATGACTATAGTCTGTGGGTTGTCTTTTTACCACTCTCTTTGCATTTTTAGCTACAAGTTACTTTTAGCTTCCTATTGACTATTTTATTTTCAAAAAGAATGTTATTTATAAGAGAAGAAGGTCCAGTTGAAAGAAAATATAATTTTCCCTGAGTATACATCCCAGAATTGGTCTTATCTAGACCTTTGTGCATCAAGCACATAGTAGGGACTCCAAAATGCTTATTAATGAGTAGATGGATGACAGAAATCTTGTTACTATTCTGAATTTGCTGCGGGCTGTCTAATGTCTAAGAGCTCTGTTGAACAAGAGAAGAATCAGTGTATTTGGGTAAGAATTTACATAATGAGATCTAAAAAAATGCCCATGACATCCTCGACCAGAAATCACCTTATTTTTCCTGAATACCATTAGTCGTCAGCTAAGTGTAAGGGGAGAAGGATCCAGACAGCTCTGGTTGAGGGGTTAGGACAGAGTCCTGGGCTGAGACACATAAATATTTAGGTTTAATTCCCTAAATTTCTTGGCCAGTTTGCCCAAGTATATCCAAGGCTTGTGTAAAGCTCATACCCACCCCAAAAGGAAGATAATGCTGAGCACTTCCGCTGACTTCCCAGTGACAGAATGAAAATGGAGGGCAGCTTCCCGGGAGCTCTGTGAACTGACGCATCAAAACCTGCCTGCTGGCAACAACTGGGAGCGGCGGCCCTCAAACCAGCTTGCGATGCTCTGGCTCCTGAGTTAGCAGCTGCTTCATGAACGCAGAATGTGCTAAAGATGTTCGTGCCCTAGTCTCACCTCCAACTGAGTCAGACCTGAGGTCATGAAGAATAACTTTCAGAAAGCGAGATAAATTCTGCGATATCATCATTTTAGTTTCCTTGCCTCAGAAATAGCAATGAACATTGGGGGTTTGATAAACTGATGACATTAAAAAAAAAACATTGTTGTAAATGAACAACTGTCAGACTAGGTGGGTATCTGTCAGTCAAGAGGTCAGAAATAATACTGGCTTCTGTTCTCCTAATAAAAGACTGGAGAGTTCCACTGCCTGATGTATAATGAACTCATGTGGGAATAAGACCAAGATAGGAGATGAAATCTGTTAAGTCCAGCCAGATGATCTTTTGCTGAGGTCCACAATTATGGATCTAATGGTATCTGTTTTCTTTCCCTCTACTAAAATACAGATGTATTGGCCTGTCCCGTTACTGCTAGAGATGTGAGCTTTGAGTGGTAGATACACTACAATCCTCTTCAGCCACACTGAGACTTTGAGAGGGGTACAGAAAGGTAGCTGTGATTCATGAGTCCCTCCCCTTTCTTGTTATGTATGTGCTTTAATTTAGTTTGGTTCCAAGAATAGTAGGTGAGAATTATTTTTTATTTTCCAGGAGAGTAATGAGGAACCCTAACAAATGACTCCAGTGTCTCCCATGAAATTACTAAATCATTGACGATGGAGAAATTTGTGCCTAAGAATATATAAATGTGTTAGTTAATCTAGTTAATAAATATCTAGTCATTAGGAGAAGCCTAATGAAATCTCCATGTTTTAAATCCCCAGACACCTATGTGCAAAACCAGAGTATATAAACATCATCTCCAGTGCTCATCAGCAAATACCAAACACCCACACGAGTGAAGGCAAAGTAAACAGAGTTCTGTTAGTGAAAAAAAATGACAAAAAACAATAGCCTAGAGTGACTATGTTTTAGAAGCAGGATGGACATGCTTACGAGTGGCCAGTTTCTCTGGCCAAAGCAACTGCAGGGAGAATTATTTAGGTTTTCCCTATGAAAAGCCACAGTCACCCCAGCACCCCTCCTTCGGCATCTTCACTCAGCA
This sequence comes from Rhizomys pruinosus, assembly GCA_009823505.1. Lineage (NCBI taxonomy): Eukaryota > Metazoa > Chordata > Mammalia > Rodentia > Spalacidae > Rhizomys > Rhizomys pruinosus. Next base: position 1,337,289 of record VZQC01013883.1, read on the forward strand.
ACTCGTCATTTTGGTCATCAGTAGCATCAGAGCTGGTGATAGGAAAACCCCTTTTCTACACAGTCCAGTCAGCCTGCATAAGCCTTGTAACAAAATGCACAGATGATGCCTGGCCTTCCGTGCTTTTCTTATCCTCCAACCTTACAGCTTCTGGATTCTTTGTAAAACATTGGAATGAATTGGGATATTCCCATATGCTCCATACATGGGACCTTAATTTATAACATCACAATCTCCAGCAGTATTTTGTTTTTATTTTGTTTTGTTCAAAACAACAAGAACAAGGGGCTGGATAGATGGCTCAGTGGTTAAGAGCACTGTCTGCTCTTGCAGAGGACCTGGCTTTGATTCCCAGCAGCCACATGGAAGTTAACAACACCTGTAATTCCAGTTCCAGGAGATCCAATGCCCTCTTTTGTCTTCCGCAGGCACTGCATGACATGGGTGCACTTACATACATGCAGGCATTACACTAATATACATGAAATAAAAATGAATTAAAAAAAATTGGCAGCCTGGGTAAATTTCCAGACAGTATTTGGAGCCTTGTCTTCTGGATGCAGTACATATCTGGATGACTTGAAGCTGGAACCACACAGCCAGTTGAGGATAGAAAGGGATTAGAAAGTCCATTCAATTTGTTTTCTAAGTACCATCTATTAATGTCATCTAATATCTTGGCCAGAGATCCTTTCATTGCACAGAACAGAAATATACTCAAATACATTAGGTCAGGAAGGGGAGTCCATTGACAAAGCTCTCTCCTACAGGCACAGCAACCACCGTCAAAGTATGAGGGTGTTCTTTGTCCCTTAATGGACCACATTGGTTTTGATTCCCTCTCTAACCTCTGCGTCCTCAAATCCTTAGTTTGCCTTGTGCTTAGCTCCCAATCTACCTCACTTCTCCAACCATATTTCTTCCTTTTCGTAGCCCAGAATTGAGACATTCAGAGAAGTTTGACCTTACCCTGCACAGCAACTGTGTGCTAGGTAGCCTTACTGCCTTGCTGAATAGGAGACAGCACAGGGTGGTGCTCTTAAACGCAGCCCCATGGGAGGCACATCCTTTGCCACAAGACTGTGTTACAACAGATGACAGCTTAAGGTTAATTTGTTACTGTAACCCCAAATCATATAAAATCCAGGATTCATTTTACTCATCAAAAGAAAGTTTAAATTTAATTATAACTTTGCAGGTTTATGTTTTTGAAACTGGCTACCGAATCATGTTGAAGATGAATTTGGAAAATGTGTTATCACTTTATTTTGGGCAAAAGTGAACATTTCTAAAGTTTGTGGACACTGCTTTAAAATACCTTCCATTTCCATCCACCTGTGTCTGTAAGGTTGTTTGTTCTGGTAACTGTGCTGTGAAGATAAAAGAGTCGCAGTTTAGACACTTGTCATTTCTATGTGCTCTATGCTCTCATCAAGCCCACCTGGCTTTGATCTGTTAATCAGCAACATGGAAGAAGCCCATCTGTTATACTGAAAATTTAAAATATTGATCTACATAATATATAATCAAAGCAGGTATATACCATGGAGAGTCATAGTGGTTTTTTTAGCTATGATTATGGAACAGTTAAAAGAAGTGTGATAGTGATTCTCTACAATGAAACTGTGCTTATGTTTTTGAAATTGTTTTCTTTTTTCCTTAAATAATGTTTCCTTTACTTATTTTTATTGTACATAATTTTATGTCCACTGAACTTAATAATATGAATTTAGGTAATAGTACTTGGTACATTTTTTTCTATTTGAATTTTGGTAATTTATTTTTATTATTTTTCATGAAGCTATAGATCTGTAGCACTTTGGAGGTTAAATGACAATAATCTTTCCCTATGAAGGCTCTGCCAAGCAGTTCTCTAACTCAGCCCCTTGGGGACCTAATTGAAGTTCCCTGGGCATGAATCTATTTTAGAAATTTTGCTCAATACTATGTTAAATAGTTACAATGAAATAAGTTTGGCATGGGCTTAGAGATCAAGGCCATAAACCATCTTCTTCATTTGCATTATTAAGCTCACCTTCTCACTCTTCTGGATCAAACACAATGAAACAAAACCCTGAGTGGCCCATCCACCAGTCTCTAAGCCATGTTCCCTGGAGCTAGGCTGCCTTTGGCATGAGTAGTGGAGAAATAGCAACAGCATTGCTGGAGGCTGAGGACAGACCCAGGTCAATGTCCGAGGAAGCAGAAGGCTCTCTGAAGATGATCCGAAAGATAGCACAGACATCTAGAGAAGTGCATGCATGTTAGCCTCCCATCATGGTAAAGGATAAACAGACACTGGCTGCAGTAACAAAGGACAGGGCTGATAAAGAAGTTCTTCATTCAGTCTGGAACACCTATGCCATATTCTGTATGTAATTTTTGAAATGTTTTCTCTCCCGTTGAGGTCAAAGTTAAAGGATCTACTCAGAGTAAAAAAGTGTAAATTGTGTCACGGGTACATGGCCATCGGGGAAAGGCTTATCTAGAGGAGGCACGGGATCCCATCAGCTTCCTGTTTCCGGGCCTCCATGGCTGGCCTCATCTCTAGAGAGCTGTCTTGCCAGTGGTCACACCCTTCCTGGGGTACTGACATCTGATAACTGGGCCTTGATAACAAGGCTAGAAAGCCCCAGCCATTTTGTCTCTCTTTTTTTTTTTAATTTTATTTATTTCTGTATGTGTATGAATATACTGTCTGCATGTTTGTGCACCCGTGTCGTGCAATGCCGCGGAGGTCAGAAGAGAGTGTCGGATACCCCTGGACCTGGAGTTCTCCTGGAATTGGAGTTTCAGATGGTTCTCGGCTGCCATGTGGGTGCTGGGGATCGAACCCGGGTCCTCTGTAAGAGCTGTCGGTCGGCGCTCTTAACCACTAGGCCATCCCTCCAGCCCCCACATTTTGTCTCTTATACTTAGTGGTCAGCTCTCTCTCTCTCTCTCTCTCTCTCTCTCTCTCTCTCTCTGGCTGGCTGTTGAAAACGTCACTATGGTTCTGATCTTAAATATCTCCCAGAGGTCCATGTTTTGAAGGTTTTGTCCCAACTGATGGTGTGAAGGGAAGGTGGTGGATCCTTGTGAGGTAGAGCCTGGTAGAAGAACCTTAAGTCATTACTGAAACTGAGGTCCCAGGTAGTTCATGTTCATCATTCCTTCATTTCTCTCTCTCTCTCCCTCCCTCCTTCCCTCCCTCCCTCCTTTCCATATACCATTAAGTAAATGGCTTCTCTACCACCTGCCCTTAACATGTCACTTTGCCTTGCCTCAGACCCAGCTAACCAGGGACTGTAACCTCTGTAACCAGCAGCCCAAATGACCTTCTCTCCCTTTTTAGTTGACTCTCTCAAGTATTTTGTCACAGGAACAACAAGCTGACTAGACTAGTGCAGAGGTTTATCAGATCTGTTCATAATCTGAATTTCTCTTCTACCCAGTTTTGCTTCCTGCATCATCTGCTCAAAAATGCTCATCATGAAACATCTGCTTTCAAAGAGTCAAACCTACACAATGCATGTCAGTGGGGGGGAGGGTGTCATAAACCTACACAATTCATGTCAGTGCGGGGGTGGTCACAAGTCCACTGCAGGGAAAATAGCCCAGAGTGAACCAGGACAGCTAAGAAAAGACTCTCCCGTTAGGGATGCCATTTCAGCTGAGGCACAGGGAATGAGTATGAAGCCAAGCCAGGGAGCTGTACAAGGGGACTGCTTCCCTCTCAGCGCAGGAAACAGGGTGTGCAAAGACCAGGAGAATGTTCCAGGAATAATGGGCTCCTGGCATCAAGATTTGCTCAGCTATCTCCTCCAGAAGGCTTCACAGTCCATCAAATATAGTTTCCATTCTCACCTTAGCCATCTCCACCTCACAGGGAGACACAGATGGTTCTCACCCCAGAAAGGGTTAAACTGGGACTCAATCCTGAAGGCCACAGGAAGCCTTTGGAGACTGTGAGGATATTTCTTGTACCATGCAAACTGTGCCCTAGAGATGCATGTTTGGTAGCTGCAGGAGAGTGTTGATGACATGGTTGATGTGGGTGGGAGGAGGACTTCAGAGCCTTTTACCATAATCCATGTTAAAAACTGAAGACAGAGCTCAAGAGAAGTGACAGTGTGTGAAAAAACAGTGTCTCTCAAATACTAAGTTGACTTTGGATAACCTGAGGGTCTCATTACAATGCCCACTTGTGTCACCTGGCTAATAAACACACCAAGAACTCAGACTTGAACCCTTAATCAACAGAGGGCATATGCTGATGTCATCAAGAGAGGGCTGGAGACATCCAAACTTCTGGAAGACACAGCTACAGTCTGATAGCAAATGACCAGGCTAGGTAAGCTTGGATCCTTGGTGTACAGCTGTTTGGAGACACACCAAAGAGATGGCTCGCTGCCCTCTAATGGGGCTTATCTAACTACAGTTTCTTGTTGCCTGCTGTTGACCAAGGATGAGATCATTTAACTACAACTGGACTGAGTCCACTTTTGCCCCCTGTGAGAGCTCAAGATTCATCAGTTTCATCTGTTGTTATTTCATCCAAAATGTGGTTTTCACAGGAAAAGAAAAAACCCACAACAATCCAAATATTCCTCTTGCTTACTATTACATAACATTATTATTGAAGCAGATTATTAATACCCCTTCAATTTACAGTTCCATGTGGTCCATCTGAGCCCTTGATCAGCCCATTGAACTCGGCTCTGAAACAGGCTTTTACTATGATACATGTGGCAAGTGTACACCATCCATAAACAACCTTGCCTGACTTCAGACTAGATAGTCTCCTCTCCTCTCCTCTCCTCTCCTCTCCTCTCCTCTCCTCTCCTCTCCTCTCCTCTCCTCTCTTCCCCTTTCATATCCATTAGATTATTTACCAACACAGTATAGAATTCCCAGCACCTCCCACTGAACCTCAAAGTATTTTGAAATTCACTTCCTCTGTGTCTTTACACATTAAATTGGATAAAATATGGAAAGTTTCCAAACTGTTAACAATTTTATTAGCATTTCTCCTTATCCATACCTATGCATCTGTGTGAAGCTCCTGAACTGTCTACCATCTTGATCGTGCCTTTAAAGTGCTTCGTCCATCTTTACCATGCCTGTGGAGGCACGTGCTCCCAGTCATGTATCGCTGCAACAGAATTTGATTTGACTCGGATACATCCATACATCTTAGTTTTAAAATAAGTTTCTTTTCCATATGCTGGGGGTTGAACCCAGGGCCTTTCAGCCAGATACATGTTCTACCATTGAACTCTACCTCAAAGTAAGATTCTTTCACAACCTGAGTCCTTGTCATGGAGGAACAACATATTTACCTGAAGGTCTGTAGTTATCATTTAGATTGTATATTTTTGTTGTCTTTTTGGGAGAAATGGAAAGCTCTGTCTTGGAGGTTTTGGGTTATAGCAGTGGCACACAATCTGTAAAGAATAAATACTTGCAAATACAGCCAAGTGCCCCTGGGCCTGACAATTTCACACAGAGCGGAAGAACAGGAAATATTAATTATAAGGTTGTGATTCAATTTGAAAGAGTCTAAGGTATTGTCTAAATTTAGAATGAATGTGCCAATGAGCGTTAGTAATCGGCCCCTCACTGCTAGTCATTTCCGTTTGTATCCTGAACTTGGTTTAATTAAGACTGAACCTTGTGAACTGAACAACATATAACATTTTTTTCAAGAACAGCAAACTGCAAAATATTCACAAGGATTTGAGGAAAAAGAAAAGGAACTTCTATACCAAACTGATAGCCATTTCTGAGATGAAAATAATAGTGTGTGTAAATTAATGCACATGAAATTGCTTTGAAAACTACGGAATGGTAGAGACGCCGCAGGAGGTCATGTGATCATTATCCAAAAGGTCGTGAGGTGGGGTAAGGTCTCTTGCTGGGAGAATCATAAATTTCCAGGCTGGAAAAATAAAATAAATGCATACATCTGGCAGAGGAAATAACACAAGTATGGACAGCAAACTGCAGCCAACTGAAACTCATTCTCACGTTCGTGGCTGGAGCGTCTTCGTGCATGCTGTTTGGATGTCCCAGGCTATGGGAACTTGGCCATGCTGTGCTTGTCACAAGGGAATTTTTCGTTCCCACAGAATATTTCCAGAAAGCTCATGAACAATGGTGCAGAGTGTTAGGATAACCTTATTGTAGAGTCCCCTGGGATGTATGTTCTGTGACTAATGGTGGATTTAGTGTAGGTTAATAATGCCAAACCATCACACCTCCTCAGCTCCATGGGCCCTAGTGAATGCTGGCAGCCACAGACAGTTTAGATGCCAAGGAGAATGCAGGCTTCACTCAGGAACCATTTCAGTGTGAGACTTCTCAAAAACTGCCTCAAGACATCACAGAACAAAGGATCTTCAGCTCCAAACATTTATTGTGATTTCTTTCTTCACTTTAAACTAGCATGTACCTCCTTATCTATTTTTGTATTTGAAGTGAAGATGAGACTCCTGACTCAACTTCTTTCCTCTGTTCAAACATTTCATATGACAGCTAGTCAAAACTGATCTGCCTCAGCTTTTCAGAAGAAACTCTTTAAAGTGTCCACAAATCTAATTTCCCAGTTAATCACCAAACTGGGTAGATTTAATAGATACTAGGTCACCTAGAATGCTGGGACCTCTTTCACCTCACCACCATCAAAGCTTGCTCATTTTCCTTCTATCTGGAAGTTCAGCCCTTGAACCCAGGGCCTCACACATGCTGGGCTGGCACTGTACCACTAAGCTACATCCCAGCCTTCTTTTCACTGATTGAACATCTCCCTGCTTGGCAATCTCTCCTAGCAAGGCTTTGTAGATAATTTTTACAACCCTAAAATATAGGCATTAATATCATCTCATCTTAGAGAACCCAAGGGAAGCCATGGGGCTAGTGAATAGTTAGGTTGCCATTCAAGATTGGAAGTCTGTTTCTAGAGCCTAAGACAGAGCTTGATGAAGGGTCGCCTCCCCTGTTTGTTTTTGTTTGTTTGTTTTGCCTCCCCTGTTAGAATCTAAGTGCTCATAACCTCCCAACCAGTGTCCGTGCACCTCAGACCCAGTCAAGCCATGAAACCAGAAGTCCTCAGCCAAGAGTGGGCTTTGCACCGATGAGACATTTGGCAGTTATGGGGGTGCTATGCCCAGTGAGTAGAAGCCAGGTAGTCTGGTAAGCACACTGCCATGTGCAAGACAGCCTCCATGACAAAGAATTATTTGTCCCAAAGTAGATATTGAGAAATCCTGTTTAAAGTAAATACCCAAATAACCTACCTCAAATACATCACCCTTCCTTAGTGTCTAATTTTTTTCCAGATAAAAACTGAAAATAAGTTTGGGACTTAAATTCCATGTCTTATGTCTTCCTCTATTTTTTTCCACTTGTATCTATTTATTCTTTGAGTCCGCTGCCACCATCTCCACTCTAGCACTGCCCGCAGTAAACATATGACAGGAAGGGACAGAGAGCCTGGGCTTTGCTCCCGGCTCTGCTGTTGGCTGTTGTCATTAGCCTATAGCACAGCCTCTGTAGGCCTCTATCTGCTCTCGCTCAGAGATGATGGAATTGGGCTGTGCGATTCCATGGACCACTCCTAGCTCACGACTCAGCAGGAAGAGGCATTCCCAACCAGAAAGCTAACTTCTTTCTTTAGCACCTGATGGCTAATCAGGAATGTTGCTGCAGCAGACAGGGACAGAAACAAAACCCAGAGGCCTGGGAGATGGACTGGGTTTGATACTGGCTAGCGGGAGCAGGGGAGGGAGGTCTTTTTCTTCATCTGTTAAAAGAATTAAGATAGGATATGTGAGTTCAAGGCCAGCCTGGTCTACAGAGTGAGTTCCAGGTCAGCTGGGGCTACAAGGAGACCCTGTCTTGAAAAGACCAAAAAAAAAAAAAAAAATAATAATAATAATAATAATAATTAGGATAGGAAAGCTCAGTGCAAAAGTAAAGTGCAGTTTATTGTAAAATGTTACAGACTTCTTGGATAGGGTAGAAAAGGGGGTCCCCCATAGCTGGGGGAACTGACTTTAAAGGGAGTTAATGGTTTTATTTGTGTCAAGATGTCCACCTGGTGATTCTTCTTCCCTCCTTTCTTCTGTTGGTCTAATGATGTGTATATGTCTCATCTAGAGCAGGAGCAGGGTCTCTGGCTCTATCCATAGAAATAAATGAGCTGTTGACTGGCTGAGGTGAGAGTGTGTGGCCAACCTCCTCTGCTCTTTGTGGAGCAACAGGTGGGAGAGACCCACCACATGTAAAGGGAAGTGGCTTACTACCTATGGCTGGAATCAAAAAGCATTGAAAAACGAAAACTGGATTCAAGTTTACCAGTAAACTTGCATCCAGGTAAAAAGAAATATAACTTTCCATTCTAAAACTACATAGCATGTTGATATATGTTTTAATGAACTTTTTAAAATTAATTTTATTTATTTCTGTATGTGTATGAATGTACTGTCTGCATGCAGGTCTGTGCACCCGTGTCGTGCAATGCCGTGGAGGTCAGAAGAGGGTGTCGGATTCCCCTGGAACTGGTGTTCTCCTGGAATTGGAGTTACAGACTGTTCTTGGCTGCCATGTGGGTGCTGGGGATGGAACCCGAGTCCTCTGCAAGAGTGGTCGGTCAGCGCTCTTAACCACTAGGCCATCTCTCCAGCCCGCTTTAATGTACTTTTAAAAAGAGATTTATTCCTTCTCATAAATCTTAGAACTGAGGAAAATAGAAACATAAACTTCCAGCTGTGTCTATAGCAATATCAGTTACTGACAAATGTGAATCCCTAAATGTGTTTTGGAATGGACCTACAGCTTATTTTCAGACTTTGTAAATTTGGTATATGTGTGGAGTGTATATATGTACATTTTGGAGTAATATAAAACTAAAGGGAACAACAACAACAACACAGACTTGTTCAAAGAACAGACCAAAACAGTAAACTTCTGCATCAAAAAAGTTAAAAAAGACTGAGAAAAAATGTGCAAGACAGGACTTAACATGTATGGCAGAATGCATAAGTTCTGGTGGGGGGGTGGGGGGGCATGAATGGGGGAAGGAGTCTAATTTGATTAAGAAACGTATGAGATGTACAAAAGCTCAATAAAAAATTAAGAAAAAAACTAGGGTTATTATTGAAAGGTATATGAAAGGATTCTCCATCTACACAATAAACCAGATTAGCCTAATTAAAATATAAAAGCAGGGTTTAATGGGAAAAGATCACTCCTGGGAGAGTTCACCAGACCTCACAGGCTGAGGTCAGCGAAGTCACACCCCTGAGTTGGGGTAGTGGCTTTTTCAAGGGGCAGGGAAGGGAAGTAGTGACATGGTGGCAAGGTACAGGAGTGTTGTCCTATTAGGTGGGTTTTAGGGCCCTGTCGGTGGGTCTTAGGTCCAGTGGTCACTTTGGAATTGGAACTACATGTTGGCTATATCTGGTATCATATACGGGGTTTTGTAAGCAGGGGCTCCTGGCTGGAAGAGAAGGGCAGGGACCTCCCTGTCCACACCAAGTTTTGGTTGTTAGACCAGACCTCTGGCCTAACAATTATATTCTTTCCAGGGGTACTTAGCCTTGGGTCAAGAGCAGTGGGGGGTCAGAGAGCAAGGTGAAGGTCACAAGCAAAGAATGATGAATGCAGTGAGAGGAGCCTGGTCATCTCCTCAGATGTCACGCCAACACTGTCTGCCTGCATCTAGCCCTCAGGAGCACCCTATCCGGATACTTCTGGAACAGCCCAGGGCGTCAGGGCAGGGGTATTCTCAGTTGTATGATGATATGCTGAGCGATGACAGCACATAGGAGTCTGGCTCACTGCATCTTGTCAGCTAAACCTGCCCTAATTGTCTAGCTCTGTGCTGCCATATTTTTATCATAGACCCTGTAAATGATCCCAGCTGAGCAGGAGACTGAACTGACCTCCATCTATGTCCCTGTGACAGCCAAGGGGCGAAGAAACTTACCGTGGATTCCCTATCCTATGCCTAGTTCAGCAGTTTTCCTTCTAGAGTCTAAATGGTAACATTCTACACAATAGGTACTTATATGAGATGTGTGTGTGTGTGTGTGTGTGTGTGTGTGTGTGTTGTATGAAGCTGTCTCAAATGCACAGATAAATTCAAATAATCATGGAATATTTTCTAACCCACAGAAGAATAAGGACAAAACCCATCCCTTCTGATTACCTTGGTGTACAAATCCTACAACAGAATCCTCCCCCATGCCTCCCAGTGCAGCCATCAAAATGGAGACGTAGCACTGCTACATGACTGACTTCTAGTTCTCGGACCCATGCAGGACTGGTGTCTTGGCATAAGGATGTCCTTAATAGCAAAACAATCCATTTTGAACAAGAAAATTGTATCTAGTTACTAGACGTTCATATAAGCGACTGAGTTGCTTATCAGTTGTTCAAAACCTGGCCATGTTAGAAACGTGTGGCATTACCCTGTAGGCTCTATTTGGCGTTGTTTGGTAATCTGTCACGATTGTACTGGACTCTGTGTCTCTCGCAAGAATGCCCCTGAAGTGAGGCCAAGCTCCTCTGCGCGTTCCGCAGGCACCTCAGTTTCAGTTTGCTCTGTCACTGTGGTGTCAACATCCATCAGCTGGTGAACCACTAGCTGCTATCCGCTCTGCTACCCAGTTACCTGCTTTCCCTTTGCATGTTTAAGTATCTTTTAGGGAGGTGTTTTGAGCCTTGATAATGATTTGACTCTTCATCAAATCTTCAGCTTATTCATTGGTCGTGGGCTCATTCGGTATGGACTCACAGACTCCTATCTAGGTTCATATTGCTCTCCACTCCCCAGTCAGTCAGTGGGAGCCTCACAGGCTTGTTTTTTTTTGGGGGGGGGGTGGGGAGAGGACAGACTTTTTTACAATTCTCTGACAAGAAACCTGAACCCACTATCTTTAAATGTTTACTTGTCAGCTAAGTTTTCCAGGATGAGTCCACATCCTACTGCTGACTCACGCCCTCCTGAGCAGGCCCCCCTTCTCCCCAAATGACACAACACACATATAGGCTTTCTGAATGGTTCAGGCAGGACAGGATGTTAAGGGGATATCCCAGGAGGGAAAGGGGAGGGAGTGGAGAAAGGGGAAGGAAAGGTGTCACTGTGGGTTTTTTTTTCTTATGTAAAATAACAAAAGTTTGTACACACTCTCAGCCTGGCCTTGTAGATGTCAAGTAAGGAGTTTACCTAAGAAATGGGAAGCTGATGTATCAGTTGGAGGGTGCAGTGGTTGGACGCTGCCACTTGGAGTCAAGCTTGTAGGTGGCAGAGTGGCAGCCCCCTCTGTAGCAGTGTCTGGACTCTCTAGAAAGCCAGGGACATATACCCTAAAAACATGATCCACATTATCAGGGAGCCTAAGCAAGACAGCTAGCCGCTACAACCAGGGCTGTTTCTTGTTGTTTGTGAACCCTAGCCGCCTGCCTTGGGCCACGCTGTAGCCTGGTGGCCAGGCCCCTTCTTTTCCTCCTCCACTGCCTCCCTGTTCACACACAGCTAATCCATCCAGAGCTTTGGCTTCACAGGCTGGCTGCAGGTGGATACTTCCGGTTTTCATATTCCCGGGAGCTCCCCTAGCCATTCCAGTTCCTCGTCATTGTAACCAGTTTACAGAAAGGATCTGTTTTGCTAGAAACCTGGTGAAGTACCAGGTTTAATAGGCAAAATACTCAATTTTTTTTTCCAGAGTTGTTCTAAATATCTATTTACTTTCTTGTCAACATTTATATTTTTTAATGAAATAAAAGAGAAAACTTGGCCCATGAGAATCTCCAGATCGTGACTGCGGCCAGCAAGGCAGCAAATGGTTCCTGCTATCCGGCAACCTCCTCAGCACCCAGCTCCCGGTTCCCATCCCCATGGGTGGCATCTGGAGGGTCTCATCAGCCTCTCTGTTCCTTTCCTCCCCAGTTTCCACCCCTCACTTCCACACTCTCATCTCTTCTCTATAGATGCAAATAAGCGTAGAGGTGCTACTGCTGCTTCTGAATCTTGCCACTTCCTGCTGACCTAAAAATGGCTTTTCATGCCAGGCTCACTCTCCTAAAAAACTCCTATTTCCCTGGACATACTCTCCTAGACCACTCCTAGTTCCCTGGACATACTCTCCTAGACCACTCCTACTTTCCTGGACATACTCTCCTAGACCACGCCTACTACCCTGGACATACTCTCCTAGACCACTCCTAGTTCCCTGGACACACTCTCCTAGACCACTCCTACTACCCTGGACATACTCTCCTAGAACACTCCTAGGACCTGGACATACTCCCCTAGACCACTCCTAGTTCCCTGGACATACTCTCCTAGACCACTCCTAGTTCCCTGGACATACTCTCCTAGACCACTCCTAGTTCCCTGGATGTACTCTCCTAGACCACTCCTAGTTCCCTGGACATACTCTCCTAGACCACTCCTACTACCCTGGACATACACTCCTAGGCCACTCCTAGTCCCCTGAACATAATCTCCTAGACCAGTCCTAGTCCCCTGGACATATTCTCCTAGACCAGTCCTAGTCCCCTGGACATATTCTCCTAGGCCACTCCTAGTCCCCTGGACATACTCTCCTAGACCACTCCTAGTCCCCTGGACATACTCTCCTAGACCACTCCTAGTCCCCTGGACATACTCTCCTAGACCACTCCTAGTCCCCTGGACATACTCTCCTAGACCACTCCTAGTCCCCTGGACATACTCTCCTAGACCACTCCTAGTCCCCTGGACATACTCTCCTAGACCACTCCTAGTCCCCTGGACATACTCTCCTAGACCACTCCTAGTCCCCTGGACATACTCTCCTAGACCACTCCTAGTCCCCTGGACATACTCTCCTAGACCACTCCTAGTCCCCTGGACATACTCTCCTAGACCACTCCTAGTCCCCTGGACATACTCTCCTAGACCACTCCTAGTCCCCTGGACATACTCTCCTAGACCACTCCTAGTCCCCTGGACATACTCTCCTAGACCACTCCTAGTCCCCTGGACATACTCTCCTAGACCACTCCTAGTCCCCTGGACATACTCTCCTAGACCACTCCTAGTCCCCTGGACATACTCTCCTAGACCACTCCTAGTCCCCTGGACATACTCTCCTAGACCACTCCTAGTCCCCTGGACATACTCTCCTAGACCACTCCTAGTCCCCTGGACATACTCTCCTAGACCACTCCTAGTCCCCTGGACATACTCTCCTAGACCACTCCTAGTCCCCTGGACATACTCTCCTAGACCACTCCTAGTCCCCTGGACATACTCTCCTAGACCACTCCTAGTCCCCTGGACATACTCTCCTAGACCACTCCTAGTCCCCTGGACATACTCTCCTAGACCACTCCTAGTCCCCTGGACATACTCTCCTAGACCACTCCTAGTCCCCTGGACATACTCTCCTAGACCACTCCTAGTCCCCTGGACATACTCTCCTAGACCACTCCTAGTCCCCTGGACATACTCTCCTAGACCACTCCTAGTCCCCTGGACATACTCTCCTAGACCACTCCTAGTCCCCTGGACATACTCTCCTAGACCACTCCTAGTCCCCTGGACATACTCTCCTAGACCACTCCTAGTCCCCTGGACATACTCTCCTAGACCACTCCTAGTCCCCTGGACATACTCTCCTAGACCACTCCTAGTCCCCTGGACATACTCTCCTAGACCACTCCTAGTCCCCTGGACATACTCTCCTAGACCACTCCTAGTCCCCTGGACATACTCTCCTAGACCACTCCTAGTACCCTGGACATACTCTCCTAGACCACTCCTAGTACCCTGGACATACTCTCCTAGACCACTCCTAGTGCCCTGGACATACTCTCCTAGACCACTCCTAGTCCCCGGGACATACTCTCCTAGACCACTCCTAGTTCCCTGGACATACTCTCCAAGACCACTCCTAGTCCCCTGGACATGTTCTCCTAGACCACTCCTAGTCCCCTGGACATACTCTCCTAGAACACTCCTAGTCCCCTGGACATACTCTCCTAGAACACTCCTAGTCCCCTGGACATACTCTCCTAGACCACTCCTATTCCCTGGACATACTCTCCTAGACCACTGGTATTCCCTGGACATACTCTCCTATACCACTCCTAGTTCCCTGGACATTCTTGCCCAAAACTTCAGTTTCTCCTGATTCCTCTAAGGCGGAGTCTAGCAAGGACAGTGGCCTCATCCTCTCAGCTCTCTCTCAAATGGTGTTTTATAAACATGAGTTCACATGTTAAATCCTCTAATTCTAATGATAGAGGCTTACTTAAAAGTCAGCATTTTTATCATATGTTGCAGCTAACATCAACACTTGCCAAAATAAAAATAGGGTGCCCTAACAAGATTCTCAATTTACACACAATTTTCTTTTTAAAACATCTTGTTTTCTAAATAGTTGATAAGATGAAAAGTCTTTCAAGTTATCCAGAAAGAAAATAATACAAAGTAAAGCCAAAATTGAATGCTATTTCTAACTCATCCAATTAGCAAAGGCTTTGAAAATTGTCTTATTCAATCCTAGAAAAAGTGAGGTGAGACCCCCTCTCCCTCTGTGCGTATGAGTGCAAATTGATACCACCCTCGAGAAAAGCAATTTGTCAGAATACATCAAGAATCTAAAAAGTGTCACAATCCTTTGGCTCAGCTGATACACCTGCATGAATTTAGCCTAAGGTAAATAATTCGAATTTTGGATAAAGGTTTGCACACTAAGGAGTTTATCGCATAGAACTGGAAATAAATGTTCAAGAGGCTGCAAAAGTGGAATAAATGAAGCAATAGCTATCTAATTGAACATTTTTTGTGGCTGTGAAGATACAAGGAATGACTAATATTAAAGTTTTTTAAGCAGGTTAATAAGTTGCACATACATTTAGAAATAGTATTTCAACTAGGCAGAAAATACATGCTTGGAATAAAAACACACAGGAAGGAAACATAGCAAAATCTAAAATGAAAGAGGTACTTCTGCTTTCTGTGGGGTGATGCAGATGTGAGGTGCCCCTTCCTCCCCCTCCCTCTCTCTCGACTTCTTTCTCTCTTTCTCTCTCTACAATATCATCATCTTTGGAATTATCATGTGTTACTTTTCTAATCAAAACATATGCTTTGGGGCTAGAGAGACAGTTCAGTAGTTAAGGGCACCGGCTGCTCCTGTAGAAGATCTTGTTAACTTTCCTAGCACCCACATGGCAGCTAACAACCATCCTTAACTCCAGTTCCAGGGCATTCAATGCCCTCTTCTTGCCTCCCCAGGCATTGCTTGACACAGGTGCGCTTAGATACAATGCAGACAAAACACTCATACACAACAATAAATTAAAATTAAAAATTAAAATAAAATTAAAATATATGCATTAAATCCGCACCAGCTCTTCCTTTTTAAATTTCCTTGCGGCGCGCACTACTGAACACTGTCCTGTTTTCCATTCTCCCCCCTTATCTTTACAATGCCAACCTTTAGCGTCTTTGTAAAGAATCTTTGTCGTGAACTGTCATTAAAAAGCAGGTGCTGGGAAAGCAATGCGAGCTTGAGTTCAGATTCTCAGCTTCTTCTGGAAAGCCAGGAATGGCAGTGTGCCACCTGTGACCCCAGCTCTTGGGAAGCAAAGATAAGAAGATGCCTAAGAGCCCACTGGCTGGCCAGTCCAGCCAAATCAGTTAGCTCTGGGCTCAGTAAATAAGATGAGCAATGATGGAAGAAGCACATCAGGTTCTAGCCTTCCTGGGAATATGCACACACAGATATCCACATATCCACATACATTGTATAACACACACACACACACACACACACACACACACACACACACACAAACCCCAAAACAACAGGCAAGACTATATAAAGCAAGCCCAAAGAAAATATCTTGAAACCAGTTCTGCCTCAAGCACTCCTTGTGTCTCTCACTATTAATCTTCCTTAGTGATAATTTATACAGAACGAATGTTTGTGAGATTTCAAATCTATTCTTCCATGTCTAGTGCCTATTCCGTCACAAACCATGCAAAATATTACCTGAGTCATGCAATCCTCTTGTCATTATAGGGAACCTGTAGTTCCTATTTAACACTTCCTAACCATCTAAATCCCTTGTGTACAAGAAAGCAGCTCTCCAGTCTTGCCAACACCAAGCTTCTAATCACTCCCCTGGCTCCAGGGAATCCATTTTTAGAAAAGGTTAAAACAGTAAAAGTAGAGGAAAAAAGGTTATGATCAAAATTGCTGCATTTTCTAATTCTGTATGTATTAAAAATATCTGTGATTTTTTTGGAAGGTGTAAACAGTTGACAGCAAAGGCATTGGCATCGTAATAGTCATAGGTTCCATAGCAAAAAGAGGGACAGCAAAGAGAAAACAGTGGCCAGACACTTTCAGGTAGTAAAGTCCCTGGAAGGGGAGGGCACTTGAAGAAAGAGGATTAGGGAAAAGATGAGATAAACCCAGGAAAATTAGCTGCTGCGGTGGGTGGCCAGGAAGTCAGCAGCTGGTGCTGAAATGTGGCCCAGAGAGAGAAGAGGATAGAAAGTCCTGAAGAGGGGCTTGAGATTGAGGGGCCTAGAGAGAGGCACATTCAAAAGCCCTGGGAAGTGATCCAAAGAACAAGACGCCAGTTAACAAGGCCCCAGTGGTTGCTAAGAGCAAGGATTTGGCTTGGAGCTGAAGACTGGGCCTGGAACCCTATAGAAAAGAACAAATAATCCCAATAAAGGCCATTCTAAAATTCAATAGTCTGGTCCTAAGGGGGAGAGGAGAGTCAGTAATTGAGGGAGGGAGGGGGAAGGAAAGGGGTCAGCCCTACATTAGATGGCTCTAATCTACATTGGCCTCGGTAGGCAGGCAGGCCTGTAGTCTTTTATCCAACAACCTTTTGGGGGCCATTATGTCTTCAGTCTCCTTGAGTTTGGGGCATCTTTGAATAATAAGGTTCACAGGATGAAAAGTAGAAACATTATAAAATTGGCTGAAACTCAAAGCCCAACACCCTGGGAGAGTGATGAGCTATCTCTAGCAACACTCTAGAAAGGTGCCCAGAAGCTGAATGAATTACTACTCTGCCTGAAGTGTGTGAGCTGGCAGGAAGGGGCCTGGAGCAACCTGGGTATGCGAGTCTGTGATCACGCGTGATCAGCTGCCTTTCACAGGCCACTCAAGGGACTTGTCCATAATCTGGAAATAATTTATCTCTGACTTGAGATATGAGGCCAAAGATGTTCCTCTCCAGGTTATAACAGAGACTAAGGAAACACCCTTGGCCCTTGAGTAATTCTGCTTTGAATAAGGCTCCTGTGGTGTCCTGCTGTAAAGGAGGGAGCAGAACTTAGAGCTGTGAATTTAGAGTGGTCCCACCCATCCATCTGGCTCCTCAATCAGACCTCTCAAAAGTCTCCATCAATCAAAGGGAACTAACCACATTTGCCCAAGGAATGGGGATGTGGGCAAGAATTTGCTCAAGCTTTTGCAACAGGGTGTGATTTGCAGAGTTTGTTGCTAATGCAGTCATGGGGAGCCAAAGGGACAGGGTGTTAAGATACACGAATGAGAGGAAGAGAAGAGAATGGTGGATGTTTCACTCCAGGACAAGCTCCCTGCCCCCAATCCACAGAGAGGCTGAGGGGTCCCTTGGAATCCCACGTGTGGCTTCCTGGCGTCATCTATCAGCAAGGTATCTGGGAAGAGAGGACTCCTGAGAATTTCTCTGAAGCCATTTTTTTTTTTTCCCTGAAGATTGGCTTCTTCCATAAATGCCAAAGTTGTGGAATGAACCAAACTCATCACTGATATTTTCCAATTTCTCCCTTCTGTCCCTCTACCTCATAAGGTAGCACAGTCTTGGTCTCCATACTGTGGTGTTTATTATTATACCAATACAATAGTCACCTCAACAAACAGACTGACTCTTAAGTTTTTAAGAGTAGGCCCGATCAGAGGACAGTATTTCCCCTAGCTATCTATCTAGAACCATCTGTCTCCTGGAACTATGCCTATGGATCCTGTCCCCCCAGCTGGCAGATGGAGCTGTCTGTGTCCTGGCCCTGGGCCAGTGGAACTTCCCCTAGAACCCCGTCCCTCCCACTGTCTCCCCCAACCCCATTAGGCCAGATCCATAATTTATTCAAAAACCTCCTGTAGCTTCACTGGAGTCCTACAAGCTCAAGTTTGGCTCCATCCTTAATCCTCACAGATCATCTGGTCTTTTCATTCCTAGTTCACATTCATCCAAGGTCACGAGTCCTTCCATCTTCTACTGCTCCCAAGGAGTGGGCACACTGCTTGCAGTCCTTTGACGGGTCAGTTCTCACGCATTCACACATCCATTCATTCTCTTTTTAGGAGGAGCACCAAGCTGAGGTTGCCAAGGAGATGCCCCAGTCATCAGACGCAAAAGTGTATGGTTTTCTTAAAGACATTAGTCAAGATTATGTCCATTAATAGAAGTCATTCCTGTACCATACCATCTTGAATGCATTGCCCCTCACCTGTCATTCAAATGTGTATTGTGTGCTTTCTTAGTGTTCTCATGCTACTGTACCAGAATACCCAAGACTAGGCAATTTATGAAGACCAGAGCCTAGTCTTCTGCCAAGAAGAAGGTAAGGGCAGCAAGGATCTACACTAACTAGGTCTTGCCTTACTCTCACTTCCTAAAGGTCCCACTCACTACGAGCACATTAGACATTAATTTTCAACATATGAATAGGGGTGGGATCTAATATAGCCTAACAAATTCATCCATAGACATAGGAAGCTGAATGCACCCCATACTACCTGGGAGCTGAGAATCTTATAAGATCCACAGAGTGAAGCACTGAACAAGGCTATAAGTCCTAGGGTACAGACAGAGAGCCCATTTGCAAATCAGAGCACAAAGCCTCGGTCTGAGGAGTTGTCCTAGGCAGGATGCGTGAGAACCAGGGGCCTGGATACAGATGTTCCAAGCTAGTAGTCTGAGAGGACGAGGCCGGTGCAGCTGGGTGGGGTGCAGCAGAGAGCTGCTGGGAGGACGGCTAAGCTGAAAGTCAAGTCTTTTTTCCTATTAAGAAGCCCAGACCTCAGTGCTTTGCTTCCTTACACTACTGAAGGCTGTTGAACTTTAAGGAGTGTTTTCTTATTGTGAGACGGAAGTCAGTGACAGGTTTAATTTGGGGGTGAAACTTCCCATAGATTTTCGTTGTTTTTGTTTTGCTTTTCCTGCAGTCTTGGAGCTTGAACCCAGAGTCTCAGGCATACCAGGAAAGGACTTGAACTCCAATTCCGAGATTTCATGATTGTTGGCCCAAAGGCCTGTATCGTGGCTGTAGGTTGGTTTAGGGTGACAGGGTCATCCTTAGGCCATAAGTCATCAGGTGTCCACTACTGCTTCCTTCTAAGACCCACCCATGCTCTCCATGCCCTACAGAACTGTGGGATGTCCATGCATATACAGAACTGTGGGATGTCCATGCATATACAGAACTGTGGGATGTCCATGCATACACAGAACTGTGGGATGTCCATGCATATACAGAACTGTGGGATGTCCATGCATATACAGAACTGTGGGATGTCCATGCATATACAGAACTGTGGGATGTCCATGCATATACAGAACTGTGGGATGTCCATGCATATACAGAACTGTGGGATGTCCATGCATATACAGAACTGTGGGATGTCCATGCATATACAGAACTGTGGGATGTCCATGCATATACAGAACTGTGGGATGTCCATGCATATACAGAACTGTGGGATGTCCATGCATATACAGAACTGTGGGATGTCCATGCATATACAGAACTGTGGGATGTCCATGCATATACAGAACTGTGGGATGTCCATGCATATACAGAACTGTGGGATGTCCATGCATATACAGAACTGTGGGATGTCCATGCATATACAGAACTGTGGGATGTCCATGCATATACAGAACTGTGGGATGTCCATGCATATACAGAACTGTGGGATGTCCATGCATATACAGAACTGTGGGATGTCCATGCATATACAGAACTGTGGGATGTCCATGCATATACAGAACTGTGGGATGTCCATGCATATACAGAACTGTGGGATGTCCATGCATATACAGAACTGTGGGATGTCCATGCATATACAGAACTGTGGGATGTCCATGCATATACAGAACTGTGGGATGTCCATGCATATACAGAACTGTGGGATGTCCATGCATATACAGAACTGTGGGATGTCCATGCATATACAGAACTGTGGGATGTCCATGCATATACAGAACTGTGGGATGTCCATGCATATACAGAACTGTGGGATGTCCATGCATATACAGAACTGTGGGATGTCCATGCATATACAGAACTGTGGGATGTCCATGCATATACAGAACTGTGGGATGTCCATGCATATACAGAACTGTGGGATGTCCATGCATATACAGAACTGTGGGATGTCCATGCATATACAGAACTGTGGGATGTCCATGCATATACAGAACTGTGGGATGTCCATGCATATACAGAACTGTGGGATGTCCATGCATATACAGAACTGTGGGATGTCCATGCATATACAGAACTGTGGGATGTCCATGCATATACAGAACTGTGGGATGTCCATGCATATACAGAACTGTGGGATGTCCATGCATATACAGAACTGTGGGATGTCCATGCATATACAGAACTGTGGGATGTCCATGCATATACAGAACTGTGGGATGTCCATGCATATACAGAACTGTGGGATGTCCATGCATATACAGAACTGTGGGATGTCCATGCATATACAGAACTGTGGGATGTCCATGCATATACAGAACTGTGGGATGTCCATGCATATACAGAACTGTGGGATGTCCATGCATATACAGAACTGTGGGATGTCCATGCATATACAGAACTGTGGGATGTCCATGCATATACAGAACTGTGGGATGTCCATGCATATACAGAACTGTGGGATGTCCATGCATATACAGAACTGTGGGATGTCCATGCATATACAGAACTGTGGGATGTCCATGCATATACAGAACTGTGGGATGTCCATGCATACACAGAACTGTGGGATGTCCATGCATATACAGAACTGTGGGATGTCCATGCATATACAGAACTGTGGGATGTCCATGCATATACAGAACTGTGGGATGTCCATGCATACACTCAACAAAATCATGCAACTGTCACATCTTCAGAACTTGGTTGTAAGTAGTTTGCAGCCCAGAGTGGCTCTACATTGTACTGCTGTATTTTACACAGCCTGACTGGAAAAAGAGAGAAAGAAAGATGTTGACCTTTCCCAGTTTTTTTTAAAGTGCATTTTATAGTCTGCATAATAAAGCAGTGGCTGTTTTAATGATATTTTGTCCTGTAATCCATGCTAGAGATGGACTCACCAGTGACTTGCAACGGAAATTTATTTGATTTACATTTTTACATTTACAAAGCAATTTTCTCTGGCATGTTACTTTTCTTGTAAGTTGCACTAAAACATGATGTAAATAAGTAGATTACATTAATAAAGGACAGAAAATACATTGAAATAAAATAGAATCAGAATAATTAAACTTCTTTTAAAAGACTGGGTCAGTAATATGTCTTTTTTTTAATACTTTCTCAGATGATCCTCAGTTATCTACCTTCTGACACAGCCTCACTCAGTGCTGGGACTACAGAGTTTATAGGCTTGTGCCACCAGAGCTGAATGTATACTTATTGTGGTCATAAACAAAATAAAAAACATGGAATGGTAATTATGGAAGAGTCTTGTAAATCAAGAAACAAAATGAGAGAAACATGTTCCTTTAGGAGGTCCCTCAGTCTCCCTCTTGCTGTACTGTCCTGTTCACACAACCGGCCCTCACCGTCCTTCTCACACAACCGGCCCTCACCATCCTGTTCACACAACCGGCCCTCACTGTCCTCACACAACCAGCCCTCACCATCCTGTTCACACAACCGGCCCTCACCGTCCTGTTCACACAACCGGCCCTCACTGTCCTTCTCACACAACCGGCCCTCACTATCCTCACACAACCGGCCCTCACCGTCCTGTTCACACAACCGGCCCTCACTGTCCTTCTCACACAACCGGCCCTCACCGTCCTGTTCACACAACCGGCCCTCACTGTCCTGTTCACACAACCGGCCCTCACTGTCCTGTTCACACAACCGGCCCTCACTGTCCTGTTCACACAACCGGCCCTCACCGTCCTGTTCACACAACCGGCCCTCACCGTCCTGTTCACACAACCGGCCCTCACTGTCCTGTTCACACAACCGGCCCTCACTGTCCTGTTCACACAACCGGCCCTCACTGTCCTGTTCACACAACCGACCCTCACTGTCCTGTTCACACAACCGGCCCTCACTGTCCTGTTCACACAACCGGCCCTCACTGTCCTGTTCACACAACCGGCCCTCACTGTCCTGTTCACACAACCGGCCCTCACTGTCCTGTTCACACAACCGGCCCTCACTGTCCTGTTCACACAACCGGCCCTCACTGTCCTGTTCACACAACCGGCCCTCACTGTCCTGTTCACACAACCGGCCCTCACTGTCCTGTTCACACAACCGGCCCTCACTGTCCTGTTCACACAACCGGCCCTCACTGTCCTGTTCACACAACCGGCCCTCACTGTCCTGTTCACACAACCGGCCCTCACTGTCCTGTTCACACAACCGGCCCTCACTGTCCTGTTCACACAACCGGCCCTCACTGTCCTGTTCACACAACCGGCCCTCACTGTCCTGTTCACACAACCGGCCCTCACTGTCCTGTTCACACAACCGGCCCTCACTGTCCTGTTCACACAACCGGCCCTCACTGTCCTGTTCACACAACCGGCCCTCACTGTCCTGTTCACACAACCGGCCCTCACTGTCCTGTTCACACAACCGGCCCTCACTGTCCTGTTCACACAACCGACCCTCCCTGTCCTGTTCACACAACCGACCCTCCCTGTCCTGTTCACACAACCGGCCCTCACTGTCCTGTTCACACAACCGGCCCTCACTGTCCTGTTCACACAACCGGCCCTCACCGTCCTGTTCACACAACCGACCCTCACCGTCCTGTTCACACAACCGGCCCTCACCGTCCTGTTCACACAACCGGCCCTCACTGTCCTGTTCACACAACCGGCCCTCACTGTCCTGTTCACACAACCGGCCCTCACTGTCCTGTTCACA
This sequence comes from Rhizomys pruinosus, assembly GCA_009823505.1. Taxonomy (NCBI): domain Eukaryota; kingdom Metazoa; phylum Chordata; class Mammalia; order Rodentia; family Spalacidae; genus Rhizomys; species Rhizomys pruinosus. The sequence continues at coordinate 1,360,462 of VZQC01013883.1, forward strand.
CAACCGGCCCTCACCGTCCTGTTCACACAACCGGCCCTCACTGTCCTGTTCACACAACCGACCCTCACCGTCCTGTTCACACAACCGACCCTCACTGTCCTGTTCACACAACCGACCCTCACCGTCCTGTTCACACAACCGGCCCTCACTGTCCTGTTCACACAACCGGCCCTCACCGTCCTGTTCACACAACCGGCCCTCCCTGTCCTGTTCACACAACCGGCCCTCACCGTCCTGTTCACACAACCGGCCCTCACCGTCCTGTTCACACAACCGGCCCTCACTGTCCTGTTCACACAACCGGCCCTCACTGTCCTGTTCACACAACCGACCCTCACTGTCCTGTTCACACAACCGGCCCTCACCGTCCTGTTCACACAACCGGCCCTCACTGTCCTGTTCACACAACCGGCCCTCCCTGTCCTGTTCACACAACCGACCCTCACCGTCCTGTTCACACAACCGGCCCTCACCGTCCTGTTCACACAACCGGCCCTCACTGTCCTGTTCACACAACCGGCCCTCACTGTCCTGTTCACACAACCGACCCTCACCGTCCTGTTCACACAACCGGCCCTCACTGTCCTGTTCACACAACCGACCCTCCATGTCCTGTTCACACAACCGACCCTCCCTGTCCTGTTCACACAACCGACCCTCACTGTCCTGTTCACACAACCGACCCTCACCATCCTGTTCACACAACCGACCCTCCCTGTCCTGTTCACACAACCAACCCTCCCTGTCCTGTTCACACAACCGGCCCTCACTGTCCTCACACAACCGACCCTCCCTGTCCTGTTCACACAACCGACCCTCCCTGTCCTGTTCACACAACCGACCCTCACTCTCCTCACACAACTGACCCTCACCGTCCTATTCATACAATCCTCCCTCACTGTCCTGTTCACACAACTGACCCTCATTGAGCACTGGGTGTCAGTCACAGGCTGGGGTGCTTAGAACAAAGCAGTTTATTGTCAGGATTGGTTCTCTCCCTCACGGAATTGTTATAACCCAGCCAGGCATGGTACATTTATGTGCATGTGTACAGACTCGTGTACACATGTGCACACATGTGTAGATAGTTAGACACACATTCTAACTCACTAATATCATAGCGTACCCAGCACTTCAGTTTTAGCTGATAATTGATTCCTGGCGAGCACCAATATTCTCTCATGATCTTTGCCAGTTATATTTATTCTTCTCAACCATTTGCCATTCATATCTATTTCTTGCTTTAGGCTTAGTGATTTTCTTATCAGTTTGAATGATGTATTTATATAATCGTGACATATTTACTGAAAATATTTTCTAGCTTTACATACACATTTATGAAATTTCCATCTTTGTGAACTTAAGGGAGTTTTAAGTTAGACTTTATCAATCTTTTCTCATCCATTTTCTTATTTCCAAACTTAGAAAGTATTACCCAATGTTCCTATTTCTGTCTACCAATCTGAGTCCAAAGAAGAAAAGATATGATTTTTTTTGAAACCCTACTTACATGCCTGTGTGCCATATATTATTTCATAGTTAACAAAATGGGACCACAGTCTACTTACTGTCCCACAACTTGATATTTTATATTTCTCAAAATAATATGTTCCCATGCCAAGATACACATAACTAGTCATTCTTTGCTGTCTGTCTTTGGAATTTATGTTCTTTACAAGTAATAAATATTTACATCAGTTTCAACTTTTTAATACTCTGATTAAGAGTGAGAAAGTGGGGCTGGAGGATAACGGAGAACAGCGGAAGTGCTGGGGCCCAAAGCAGGGCCTTCCAAGAGGACTGGCCCGGAGGGGACTGGAAACAACACAGCGGAGCGAGGAGTGCTGGTCCCTCCTCCTCCACCCCGAGGTGCACTGCCGTGGAAAGAGCTTGCGTGAAGAGGGCTCATCAGAGGAGGGCCAGATTCTGGGAAAGTAGTCTTTCCTGACAGTAAGAATGAAGAGGAGTCCATAAAAGAACAAATAAAAATGGCATCCCCAATACCAGGTACTGCTTACATCAGCTTATATTCTGATGGGAAACTGGAATGGAGGACGGTTAAGAAAGTACTCTATTTAATAGTGGCTGTGGGGATGGGAAGCAAAGACTGGGAGGGAGCTGGCAAGTGCTGAAGCACAGGGGAATCTGTCACAGTAGTGTCTAAGAAGAAAAGTCTGGGGGCGGGGGTGCCAGTAGAAAGTGTTTCATTTTAAGAATGCTGGAGCGATCAGCTTGGGAAATGAGGTGGAAAGATGGAGGGATTCAAGTGCTGAGAGCTGACCACTGAACTTCACAGCCATAAATCCTAGTGGTTCTGACAGAACAGTTTCACTGGTATGTTGAAAGTTGAAAGAAGCATGTTCAACTGAAAACTTCAGGCAAATTAAACTTAGCAGAATCTAATTGGGTAGAGAATGATCCTCAAATTGGGCCTCTCTCTGAACCAGAAGAGGGTCAGAGAGTTCCACTTTGTGGAGGATTCATGGGTAAGGAGGAAGCGAGGGACAGAAACAGCTGGATCCCTTGCTTTGCCTCCTTTGAACATGGCCTGATTAGTTGCCGCCTGTGATTGATTGACTGGAGCTCTACTGTGAAGGGCTGAGGCACAACTATTTGTCACCAAAGTGTGCTCCTGGGTTGGCTTTTAATTAGCTTACCACTGTGCCAGATTACAGGCACTAAGACAGGGGACTTTCAGGGCATCCTTGAGCAAGATTTAGTTTATCAAGTATGGAGAGGATAAGTTCAAGGGATGGGGAGGGCCTTGCTTGGCTACATGGGGACATTTCTAAAGATACGGTATGAGAAGAGGAAAGAAAACATCTTGGGAAGATTTTTAAAGTAAGGAGACGTTGGCATGTGGAAGAACCAAATAAAATACCTTTTTATGTAAGCCACGTGCTCAGTGTGCTGAGAAACAGAAAACAGGCAGAGATCACAATACTACATTTATTATACGAAACTCTTTGGCAGATCTATTTCTGTTAAGTAAAATACAATTGATAGTATTTTACAGAGAAATAAGCATGCTTATGCTTACCTGCTCATATCTGGCCCAATTTCAGGAGTCTGCCCTTATAGTTGGAAGAAAAGAAATAGGTGGTGAGCTTTCTTCAGATGAGTTAGGGACTAATAAGGCAGGACCGAGATCAGATCTCCTCATCATGCATCAACATCATTAACTCCTCCTCCTCCTCCTCCTCCTCCTCCTCCTCCTCTTCCTCCTCACCTCCTCCTACTGCTCCTCCTCCTCCCATGTGGTAGTGTGAGTATCTCTAACAACAGGGGTTCTCCACCATATCTGCCTGTTGATAGAATGACACAAGACAGGAAAATCAACTGTGAGGTCAACAAGGGAAGAGTGTGTGTGATTTGCAGGTGGTTAGACATGGCCATGGCACTCAGTAGGAATTAGCGAAATCTATTCCACTTATCAGGAGCAGAGGCAGAGGATGGGGACACTGAAAGAACAAAACCTTTGTTGTTGGGAGAGATGCCTTTTCTCATCTGATTGTTCTTATTTCTCAGTGAGCTAGGGAATGAAATAGTCAGCTAGGAGTGAGAAGACCAGAACAGGCTTGAAGGGACAGAAGGTAAGAAATCATTTTCTCAAAGACTGGGAAAGTAAATTGACTAGAGAGATAAAAAATTGGCTGGGTAGTGCTGAGGGCCCATTTGAGCTCTGTGGTTGTAAATTTAAAGTGAGTCTGCAGTATGGTAGCAGTTTTTTTCTTCTGACTACACTCTGTTCAGATGCAAGAAGAGAGGAGGTGGACAGCTTTATCTAACCAAGTTTGTGGTTTTGCCAGGTGGGTCTAATGGAGAGAGAGAAGGAAGGCAATTTAGGTTGTGGCAAGGTAGGATGGACCGTGGGGTTTAGTTGAAGAGGACACACCTGGTGTGGGGCAAAAGTTCCTGGTGGGTGGAAACTTGCTGTTGAAACACTGGAGGGAATATTTAAGTAAAGTCCTGTTGTTGACAGTTTTTTGAAACAAGGTTCCCTGTTCCCCAATTGGCCTTGAACTCCGTGAACAGCCATGATTGACCTTGAACTTCTGATTGGCCTCCATCCACCCCTGAGTTCTAGGAGAATAGGTAAACAGCATTCCAGGCTTTATGAGGTGCTAGAGATCAAACCCAGGGTCTTGTCTTACATGCTAGGCAAGTACCCAGGTCCTGTTAGCCTATTTATTTAATTTATACATATAAGTGTATTGCCTGCATGCATGTTAGTACACCTCTGTCATGCAGTGTCCACAGAAGACAGGAAAGGGCATTGGATCCCCTGGAACTGGAGTTATGGATGGTTGTTAACCACTAATGAGGATGCTAAGATTCAAATCAGGATCTTTTACAAGAGAGGCCAGTGCTCTTAACTGGTGAGCCATCTCTCCAGCCCCGCTGTTAGTGTATTTGAACTTGAAATTTAGAGACGGTGACATTCAGAGGTAATGAGGAGATCTAGAGTTCAACTACAAAAGTGAGTGTCTGAGGTGGATGGCTTGAAGACACTGTTCTGAGCCAGCCAAGGGTCATTTATGGGACCACCTACAGAATATTCATAATAAAATGACTTTAAGAATAGTGATGAAGATCATTAACAAGATTCAATGAGTTATGTGCCTGAAAGATTAGAGAAGGATTGCAAGGAAGAAGTGTAAAAGGCAGTTTAATCTAATGTCCTGTGCTTCATGACATTCAAGGAATTTGAAAGGAAAGAAGCGGAGAAACTGGGATGGATATTAAAAAGGCAACAATTAGCGTCCCGTGGGTCCAGTGTGTGAAAGTGTGTGAAGCGTGCAGTGTGTGAAATAAAGCAGGTGGCAGGGAATGCTGGGGAGAAGGTTATGTCGATGATAGTAAGATAAGGGATGCACATGCAGAAGATGGACTAAGGACATGGAAGATGACACCACAAAGACGACAGCAGAGAGCGACGTGGAAGCATTGAGACGGCCTTCTTTTTGGTTATAATAAGAGTTTGGAAGGTGGGCAGTGTCTGATGGTGACAGTGCTTATCCTACCATTCTCCTACAAGAATCTGGAAAGTTCCTTTATTCATTTTGGTAGAATCTCCTTGGTATTCCAGTTTGCTTAGTCTATTGGATATAATATATTATGTTGCAGTTTTTTCATGTATTCCTCTGGGTTTTCAAAACTGTGGAATTCTTAACATTTACTTGGAGTTTAAGTAGAAAAATATTAGAATTCTCCTTTTTCACTGAAAAGCAAAGTCTAACCTTCTTTTGAAGTTTCCATTATCTGGGGTGGGTGGGATAGCTTGGACAACGCAGTGCTTGCTATGTAAGCATGAAGACTGAGTTTGATCCTCAACAACCCCATCACTTGAAAAGCCAGTCATGAGAGAAAAACCTGTTCAAAGAACTGACCAAAACAGCATACCTCTGCATCCAAAGGAAAAAAAAAAAAAAAGACTGAGAAAAAGATGCAAGACAGGATTAACATGCATGACAGAATCCATGGGCTCTGTTGGAGGAGGGGGGGGAGGGGGGCATGGATGGGGGAATGAATCTAAATTTGATTAAGAAATGTTGTATAAAATGTGCTCAATAAAAATTAAAAAAAAAGCCAGTCATAATCCCAGCCCTGGGAGGCAGCCAGGTGGACCCCTGTGGCTCACCGGCCAGCCCAGACCAATTGGCAAGCTCTGGTAAGAGACACGGTTTTAGAATAACAGGACGAATGGTTCCTGATGGTTGACCTCTAGTCTTCACATGCATGTGAACACACATGTATACCACCACCTGCACATATGAATATCCCTTATACATACCTGCATATACATACATACAATTTCCTATAATCATTTACCCAAATTATAGTAGCCAGTATGCTGAGAATTACGCAGTGTGCCTGCGCAGAGCTTGTCCCTCATCAACCTAACCTGCCCTAGGGAGGCGAGACCATACAAGCAGCTGAGTTGCAGAGCTGGGCCAATCACAAGGCGACACGTTGCCTGCACTAAGAGGAGAGCGGAATTCGAACAGTACATAAACCTTAACCTTGCCCCCAGTAAACGAATCCCTGGTAGCACGCCCTCTGCTTGCGTTCACCCGATTCCCAGGGTCTGCATCTTGACTCTGCGCCTCACCTCCTTTCGTTCACGGTCTGACCACGAAATTCCCCAGCAGGCCTGGGGGATTGTCTACACAAATCTCTTATATTTTTGACACGTGCATCTGAAAACACCCCTGCAAAACACAAATGCATCCCATATTCACATAAAATGTCCCATAATCCTTTGCCCAAAACTCTCACAGTATTTTAATTTTTTTTAAATTTTATTTATTTTTGTATGTGTATGAATGTACTGTCTGCATGTAGGTTTGTGCACCCATGTCGTGCAATGCCGCGGAGGTCAGAAGAGGGTGTCGGATTCCCCTGGAACTGGAGTTCTCCTGGAATTGGAGTTACAGACGGTTCTTAGCCGCCATGTGGGTGCTGGGGATCGAACCTGGGTCCTCTGTAAGAGCGGTCAGTGCTCTTAACCCTTAGGCCATCTCTCTTATGGCTATAATATATATAATATATAATATATATATTATATATATATATAATATAGGCCATCTCTCTTATGGCTATAATATATATAATATATAATATATATATTATATATATATATAATATATATATATATATAATATATATATCTTACACAGCTTTTTTATTATACTACAGTACCCATTACTGTGCCTTACAGTGAGATCTAAAATTGGTCTATGTGGGGCTGGAGAGATGGCCTAGCGGTTTAGAGTGCCGACTGCAATTGCAGAGGACCCGGTTTGATTCCCGGCACCTACATGGCAGCTGAAAACCGTCTTTGACTCCAGTTCCCCGGGAATCCGACGCCCTCTTCTGACCTCCGCGGCATTGCACGATATGGGTGCACAGACTTACATGCAGACAGTACATTCATACACATAAAAATAAATAAAATTAAAAAAAAATAAAATCGGTCTATGTGGAAAGTGCAAATAAAGAAGGAGTAAACAAGCCGAGAGTAGAAAGCCTCCGTTCTAGAATCACCCTGCCTCCTGTTTTGTCTCTGACCTTGAACAAGCTGCTTAACTTTTAATATTTGCACTTGTGGGGTGGTTATAATAAATACCTACTTAACAGCTGCTGAAGCTGTAAGAAGTGAAACTAGAAACAGCTTTGAAAATGACTTGAAAGCTGATTGCAAATAAGCCAATTCAAAATTGAATTTTTTTTTTTTTGCATATGTATGAATTTACTGTCTGCATGCAGGTCCGTGCACCCGTGTCGTGCAATGCCTCGGAGGTCAGAAGAGGGTATCGGATTCCCCCGGAACTGGAGTTAAAGACGGTTTTCAGCCGCCATGTGGGTGCTGGGGCTCAAACCCATGTCCTCTGCAAGAGCAGTCGGCACTCTTAACTGCTAGGCCATCTCTCCAGCCCCCAAAATTGAAATTTAAAAAATTGTAATTCATAGCAAGATAATTTGATAATTTGCAGGAAGCACTCCATTATCTCTTGGCTCAGATACATTAGAAATAAAAAGGCTGTGTAGGACTCATATGGTAATTGAGTTCTCTCAATCTGCCACCCTTACCATCAAAGTGCGCTGAGGGAGGAGACAGGAACTGGATGTAGCTTCAATTCCAAGTTCAACAAAATTTTTCTGTGGCCTCATTTCACACCTGAAATCCTAAAATCACTCATTTATTCCTGGAACTAGGCATTGTTTTTAGCCTTCCAGCTCTGATTAGAAGAACGTAGAGGAGAAACACAATACTCCAACTGGCAGCCCACTTTGGAGTGTAGACCGGTGTTACGTTTCCTAATTTGTCAGGTAGACACAGTGCTAGTGGTTTTCCTCTGAATGTTATCATAAGGGTAAAGTAAGATAATACATGAGGGAACTCGGGCTGTGCCAGTCAATTATGTTAAGTATTTTTAAATTGTCACAATAGTGAGGATAACAGATAAAACCAAGAACAGAGATACAAAATTAGCTGATCCAAAAGGCTGCTTTGAGGAAAAGGTAAAAAAAAAAAAATAACTGGCCGGGTGTGGTGGTGCACGCCTTTACTTCTAGCACTCAGGAGGCAGAGGCAGGTGGATTTTTGTGAGTTCAAGGCCAGCCTGGTCTATAGAGTGAGTTCCAGGACAGCTGGGGCTACAGGGAGACCCTGTCGAAAAGGCCAAATAATAATAATAATAATAATAATAATAATAATAATAATAAATAAATAAAAAAGAACCAAACTTATGGAGAAATTAGAAAAAAAGGTTAGAACAGATTGAATTTAATAGGGAAATACTGGGAATAGGCAATACCAATACATTTAGAAATTTAAATAAAAAGCCTACAGTTCTGAAGAAAATATCAATTTAGCAAATTTAGAAAGAAACAGAAAGTAAGAATATTGCTGTAATTGCAACTGAGTATTGAGGAAGTAAATAGGTTGGGGCGGGGGGACAAAACTACACTTTCCATGTAGCAATAGGAGCTGTTTATGTGCACAGTTAAGTGTTCATGTCTAAAAAACAGAACTGATAAAACTGCTCAGGAAAGTCTAGGAAAGAAAGAGAAGTATTATTAGATAATAGTCACAGAAATTAAAGTACACACAAAAGCATATGTTACAATAATTCATACTGTTGTAGTTTCATTCTGTCTCTCTGATAAATAGCAAAGATTTATCTCAGTGCACAGGTCACAGTCCACCACTGAGGAAAATCAGGACAGGAACTCAAGCAGGAACTGAAGGCAGGCCTGTTTGTGGCTACAGAGAGTATTACCTAAAGCCAAAGAACTCACTTGGCAGAAGGGGGACACAGCAGGAGTCCCAGAGGATGCTGCTCTCTAGCAGGCAGGCAGCTTAGACTCTTTTACAGTTCAGGACCACCTGCCAAAGGATGGTGCTCCCTAAGGTGGGCTGGATTCTCCCACATCAATAAACAATCAAGGCAGTCCCCCCCTACCCAGACAGGCCCACAGGCCACTCTAATCTAAGTAATAATAAGTTAATAGTTAAAGCTAACCAGAACATATACAAAGATATAAAGGATTCAGCCGGATGTGGTGGCTCACACCTTTAATCCTAGCACTCAGGAGGCAGAGGCAGGTGGATCTTTGTGAGTTCAAGGCCAGCCTGGTCTACAGAGTGAGTTCCAGGACAGCTGGGGCTATAGGGAGACCCTGTCTCAAAAAGACCAAAAAAAAAAAAAAAACCCAAAGGATTCCTATCAAATATATTAGAAGGTGGGTGTGGTGGCACATACCTTTAATCATAGCAATCAGGAGGCAGAGGCAGGCAGATCTCTGTGAGTTTGAGGCCAGCCTCATCTACATATGAAGTTCTAGGCCATCTGGGGCTACATAGTGAGACCCAATCTAAAAATCAAGACAAAAAGAAAATCCTCATTCAAATATTTACTTATGAGGAAAATGGAGAATGAAAGAAGGGAGGGAGGGAGAGAGAGAGAGAGAGAGAGAGAGAGAACGAAAGAGAAAGGGACAAAGAAGGTATATGCTCAAGAATCCAAACATTCAGGGCCATAGATACATCCATTTTCTCCCAATGGCTTATAGGCTCTTATATAAATTCTTATAAGGTTGTTCATAAAAGATGACAAGTTGATCCTAAAATTCATATATGCCAACAAAAGGTTGAGGAATCGCCTCTACACTGCTCAGGAAGAATAAGGCGGCAAGGAGAGTGGGAAAAACCAAGGCTTTCTGCACAGCTTGAACATGGCGTTGGTACCAGGGCAGCAAAGAGACCCATGGAGTGGAGTGCAATGCAAAAACCCACACAGCCAGGCGTGGTGGCACACGCCTTTAATCCCAGAACTCAGAGGAGGATCTCTGCGAGATCAAGGACAGCCTGGTAAACATACCAAGTTCCAGGTCAACCAGGACCACAAAAAGAAAAAAAGAAAAAAAAGAAACCAAAAAAAAAAAAAAAAAAAAAAAGCCCACACATGGATGCTCAGCAGAATAAGTAACAATGTTATGAGATGCTGTGCTGTGCTGTGACAGAACTTCATGCCCCTCCCCTAATTTCATACCCCACTGTGTCTACATTTGGAAATAGTGCCTATAAAGAGATAACAAAGGTTAATAAATAAGACCCTTGATTGAACAGGACCAGCATTTTTTTTTTTTTTTGTCTTTTCGAGACAGGGTCTCCCTGTAGCCCCAGCTGTCCTGGAACTCACTCTGTATACCAGGCTGGCCTTGAACTCAAAAAGATCCACCTGCCTCTGCCTCACAAGTGCTAGGATTAAAGGCTTGTGCCACCTATAAGAAGCATCAGTGAGCTCTTGCCACACACCCAGAGAGGATGAATACAAGGCAGGAAGAGAGGGACCCAGAAACCAGCCCAAAGGCATGTTGGACCTTCCAGCCTCCAGGACGAGGAAATAATTCCTATTGTTTAATGCACCGGTCAGTTGATCTGTGACTTCTTTTTTTTACAGAGCCTGAGCAGATTCACACACTCTTGGTCATCCATTTGAAACAAACAAACAAACAAACAAACAAAAATTGATTTCTCATACCATATAGAAAAAGTTATAGATGCATTATAGATGACAACAGAAAATAAAAGTTGCAAACTTTTAATAGAGAACATAAGAAAATAGCTTAAAAATCTTAATGCCAGAAATAATTTCTTTAAACATGATGAAAAAGTTAACCATAGAAAAAATATCTGAAACTCCAATTCCAGGAGAACTCCGGTTCCAGGGGAATCCGAGACCCTCTTCTGACCTCCACGGCATTGCACGACACGGGTGCACAGACTTGCATGCAGGCAGTACATTCATACACATACAGAAATAAATAAAATTAATAAAAAAAAAATTTAAAAAGAAAAAAATATCAGTAATTTAACTGCATTAAAAATAAAGGTTAGCCCGGCGTGGTGGCGCACGCCTTTAATCCTAGCACTTGGGAGGCAGAGACAGGCGGATCTTTGTGAGTTGAAGGCCAGCCTGGTCTACAGAGCGAGTTCCAGGACACCTGGGGCTACAGGGTAACCCTGTCTCGAAAATACCAAAAAGAAAAAAATTAAATAAATAAATAAAATTAAATTAAATTAAATTAAAAGCTTAGTCTAGTACTAGATAACTCTAATTCCAGTACTCAGGAAGCTGAGACAGAAGGATCATAAATTTAAAGCTAGTCTGAATTACTGAGTGAGTTCCAGGCTAGCCTGAACAACTTAGTAAGCCCTTCTTAAACGAATAAATTAATAAAGAAATAATTAAATAAATTAAATATATAAAATAAAATGGTAAATCATCATACGGCATCACAAAGTAAAATAAAGCATTTATAACATAGAAACACTAGAAAATGTTAGTATCTGAATATAGCTTGAAAAATGTTTACCTAGCAATGAGTAAAAGACAAAAAAAAAATAATCCTAGAAGAAACATAGCAAAAAGACATGGATCATATTAGAATACAGGAGATAGAAATGTCAAAGAAATGTTTGAAAAGATGCTCAGATGTGTTAGTATGCAGAGGAATACAAACGCCTCAGTGATGGACTCTCTTCCACTTCAGACGGACAGGCACGCCGGTTGTCAACACCGAATGCTGAGAGTCTGATCGTTCATACACTGCTGGTAGCAATCTTTGGAAAGTGATTTAGTGGACGGCAGTAAAGTTGATGATGGGTCCACTAGAGGCCCTGCTTCCTCAGACATACTTTGTGCACTAGAGAAGCTACTGCCTGCATATACCAGGAATCAGACAGGAGTGTGTCACTGAAGCACAAGCCATGTTGTCAAAATAATCAGGCCGAACTCAATGTCCATAAACAGTAGACTGAGTGATAAAACATAAAATGGCACCCAGTGGTGAAAATGGACATATTAGTGTAGATAAAGCTCGAATCACATTGAAAGGAAAAGCCAGTCTATTTGTTTGAAAACATGTAAATATACCAGTGTTTACTTATAAGAACTTACATAGGCAACAAAATATCACATGGTAGAAAAGACTTACGGACAGGAAGAAGAAGAGACTCTAGCCAGGGAGGAGTCAAAGCTATTGGTTTGGTTTTGATCTTTCATTTCTAAAGCAGTGTCCTGTATTAGATGATAGTTCACTTTTTTATTTTTTTAATACTAAGAGACACAAATGAAGGACATATATAAGCATGCATTCACTCATGTTATATTCATTCTTTTTCATGTATGTGATGTTTCACAGCAAACCTAAAACAAGAAGTAAGCTTCTAATCTGCAGCTATAGTTTCCAGTGGAGGCAATGATCATTGACATTCAGACCCTCATTCCAAATCCTGGAATTCACTGTCTTCTCCCTTCACACAAAAATAACCCCCGGATATCTGTGGCTGGAAATACACATTCACACAGGTCCCCAAATGCATACAGGGAAGCTGGCCAGAATTTCATCTTTTCTTCTCCTTCTTCTGCAGGTGTGTGTGGGGGGGTGAAGATCAAAGCTAGCCTTAAAGTGAACCATCTAGATCCTTCTTGGCCCAAAGATGAGAAGGCTAAGAAGCTTCCAGGGGCTGGAGGGAGATGTCTGAAGAGCTAGGCAATGCCAGCCTGCCAAGAACACATGCTAGAATTGACCTTCAGAGAGCAGGATCAAGCGTATCATGCACATCCTTCTGAGAGCCTTCCTTCCCTTTGACACTGCTAAAAATGGAATCGCTGCAAACACTACAGGACTGTGAATGTAATTTGTGCGAAGCTTGTCAAAGGTAGCATTTAGCCGGAAACATAGTCTTGGATCAAAATATTTTTAAGATGAAATGGAATTGCATCTGGCAGCCTAGAGAGCCAAGAGCAGGCCAGCCCAAGCTATTAAGACTTCGCTTTTCAGCCAGCTGTGGTGGCGCATGACTTTAATCATGGGAGGCAGAGGCAGTCGAATTCCGGTGAGATTCAGGCCAGCCTTGTCTATGTAGCATGTCCCAGCCCAGCTGGGGCTACAGGGAGACCCTATCTCAAAAAGACAGATAAATATAAATAATAAATAAATAAATAGATAAATAAATAAATAAACTGACTTGGCCTTTTCCCCAAACTGCTGCCTGGACCCTCACAGGAGCTATTCTGGGCTTCCTAGTGGCTTGCCATGGTGTTTTCTGGAGGTGAAAATGCACTGCTTCAAGGGACATGGGAAGGGTCCCCGGGGACTCACTCTTACTAATAGAACCATGTCATTCCTAAATCAGAAATCCAAGAGGCCTCTGTGTCTTTGGAGAGTGATGACAGCTTGTAAAGTCACCCTGTTCTTTCAACTGTTTTTTTTTTTTTTCTTGAGAACTGAGACCACATTGGAATAGAACAAGTTACATTTTGGACTTTCGCAAAAGAAAACCCTAACAAAACTGAACAAAACAAAACACAAAGTCCCAGTATTTGACATGATTTATCTGCCTTTGTCTCACAGTTAGTGTACATCTGTTCACAAATGGACCTAACTTGATGTGTTTTGAACTATAGGAGCTAGAAAAGCCGAGCACCCTGCTTTCAGCCGTAGTAACTTTGTACTGATTCTAGGACTGTACACATTTAGGAAGAAGAGCTCTTTGGTTTTCTCCTAGTCATCATGTAATAAAAAAACCATTCTCCACTGTGTTTTGCTTTGTCACGGTGAGTGATGACCTTGAGAAGGGTAGAGTATGCTGAAATAGAAGTGACTAAATTAGCTGGAGTAGAACAGAACCATCACTGTGGCCTGAGCAGTGAGCTGCCCTGTCACTTCCCTCTTCATTGCCTCTTCCAGATGTGCAGGTCACATGTAATTGGGGAATATTTTTAAAGTAAGAAAAAGGAAGAGTAAATGAATATGAAAATGGAGAGAGACCAAGAAAAAGAGATGGATGAAAGGTACTAAAGAATACATGGATGTGGGAGCCTAGAGAAGGCAAGAGAGAAGAAAACGCAGGTGAAGAAGGCTATTGTTCCACCAGGACAATGCCCCCCCCCCACCAGGTGCTGCCTGCTCCCTTGAAGGGGAGCTTCAGGTCAAGGGCTTTCTCTGCTAATCATTTTCATATTGTTTCCCTGAGAGAATAAAAGTTAAGGAGTAATTTGAAGGAAGGTATGTCTGCTCTCATCTGATAAGTTCCCAGCAAGAATGGCTCAAAGCACTCTGCCCTGGGTCTGTGCCCCTGCTTGACCCTTGACCAGCAAAGCTCAGAATGGCAGAATATGGACTGCTCAAAACCATAATTTAAGAAGAGTAAATCTGGAAAATATATGATTTACCCCCACTGAACTTGGGTTATTTAGCTTCAATAGCAGTAGATTTGTTTTTTTATTTCTTTTTTTGTTTAGGAGTTCACATTTTTCCCTTTAATTTTATATTGCTCTAATATAGGAATAAATACCCTCCATACATATATCATAATTACAAAGTCTGAAAATAAGTTAATCAGTTAATTCTAGAGCTTATTAAGGAAGTCACATTATAACAGCATAGTTGCCTTCAGATAAAAAGAAATATAACATTAACTTTTCTCAGCTTGCCTTTCAACTAGGGATTTGGGGCTAGCATCCACAAATGAGGGATACCATTAGTCCTTTGTTTTTCTGGGACTGTGTTACTTCACCTAGCACAATGGCTTCAAGTTTCATCCATTTACCTGCAAAGTTCATGATGTCACCTTTCTTTACTGCTGCATAGAATTCCATTGTGTAGATATACCACATTTTCTCTATCCACTCATCAGTTGAGGGGCATTTGGGCTGCTTCCAGCTCTTTGCTATTGTAAAGAGAGCTGCAATAAACTTGAATGTGCATGTATCTCTGTGATAGGATGAGTCTTGTGGGTATATACCCAGGAGTGGTATGATTGGGTCAGGTGGTAGGCTTATTTTCAGCTTCTTGAGAGAGTTCTCCACACTGCTTTCCATAGGGGTTGCACAAGTTTGCATTCCCACCAGCAGTGGATGAGTGTTCCCCATTCCCCACAACCTCTCCAGCATTTGGTATCCTTTGTTTTCTGGATAATAGCTAGTCTTACTGGAGTAAGATGAAATCTTAGGGTGGCTTTAATTTGCATTTCCTTAATTATTAAGAATGTTAAACGCTTTTTAAGATGTTTCTCACCCATCATTACTTCCTCATTTGTGAAGTCTCTGTTCAGCTCTTTACTCCATCTTTTGAGTAGGTCATTTGTATTCTTC
The DNA here is from genome assembly GCA_009823505.1 of Rhizomys pruinosus. Lineage (NCBI taxonomy): Eukaryota > Metazoa > Chordata > Mammalia > Rodentia > Spalacidae > Rhizomys > Rhizomys pruinosus. The sequence goes on from VZQC01013883.1 coordinate 1,375,632, forward strand.
CTCCTTTGTTTTCTGAATAGTTTATACAATTTTAATGTTAATGCTCTATCAGATGTATCACTGGTGAAGGTTTCCTCCCACTCTGTGGGTTTTCTCTTCATTTCATTGATTGTTTCTTTTGTTGTACAGAAACTCTTGAGTTTAATAAGGTCCCATTTGTCAATTGTTGACCTTATTGTTTGTGCAGCTGCTGTCTGATTTAGAAAGTCTTTTCTTATGTCTATGTCTTGTAGGTTACTACCAACATTTTCTCCTATCATTTTCAGAGTTTTGGGTTTCACATTGAGGTCTTCGATCAATTTGGAGTTGATTTTTGTACACAGCGAGAGGTAGGGGCTTAGTTTTATTCTTCTACAAATGATGATCCAGTTATGCCAACACCATTTGCTGAAGATGCTGTCTTTCCTCCACTGAGTCTTCTTGCCCCCTTTATCAAATATGAGGTGGCTGAAATTGGATGTGCTGAGGTTTGGATCCTCAATTTTGTTCCATTGATCTACAGGCCTGTTTTTGTGCCAATACCAGGCTGTTTTTATGACTATAGCCCTGTAATATAATTTGAAGTCTGGTATGGCAATTCCCTCTGAATTGTTCTTTTTGCTCAGGGTTGCTTTGGCTATGCAGGGTCTTTTGTTTCTACATATGAACTTTAGGATTTTTTTTTTCTAGGTCTGTGAAGAAATTCGTGGGGATTCTAATTAAGATTGCATGGAATCTGTATATTGCTCTTCTCAGGATGGCAAGTTTCAGAAGATTAAGTCTTCCAGTATTTAAGTGCAAAAGATCTTTTCCTTTTCTTTTTTTTTATTTTTTTTATTTGCTTTGGGTAGGATAGCCATTTTTACTATATTGATTCTTCCAATCCATGAGCATGGGGTTGAGGGTTCCATCATCTAGTATCTTCCTCAATCTCCTTCTTGAGGCATATACATTTTTCTTTGTAGAGATTTTTGGTGTGTTTGGTCAGGTTTGTTCCTAAGTAATTTGTTTTTTTGGAGGTTATTATGAGTGGGAAAGTCTCCTTGTATTCCTTCTCCAGTTGTTTGGTATTGGCATAAAGAAAAGCTACCAATGTTTCTAAGTTAATTTTGTATCCCATGGCTTTACTGAAGCTGTTGATGGTTTCTAGAAGTTTTCTGGTCGAGTTTTTGGCATCCCTTGGGTAAACTATCATGTCATCTGCAAAAAGGGATAGTTTAACATCAAAAAGATCATCCACCATGATCAAGCTGGATTCATACCAGAGATATGGTTCAACATACATAAATCAATAAACAACATCATAAAGAACATAAACGGACTGAAAGACAAAAAACACACAGTCATCTCAATTGATGCGGAAAAGGCCTATGACAAAATTCAGCATGCCTTCATGTTTAAAGTCCTGGAGGGAACTGGACTGGAGGGAGCATTCTCCCACACAATTAAAGCCATATACAATAAAACCACAGCTAGCATTATCCTAAATGGGGAAAAACTAGAAGTGTTCCCCTTAAAGGCAGAAACCCAGCTGCCCCCTATTCCCATGCCTCTTCAATATATTGAAATGCTTGTGAGAGCAATAAGACAAGAAAAGGAAATCAGAAGAGTACTAATTGGAAAAGAGGAAGGTTTTTTATTTCTTTATTATTTATTTTAGGCAGATGGATGTATTGCCTGCATGTAGGTAGGTGCACCTGTATTGTGCAATGCCCTTGGAGATCAGGAGAGGGTGTCAGGTCCCCTGAACTGGAGTTACATACAGTCAGTCATTAGCTGCCATGCAGGTGCTGGGAATGGAACCTGGGTCCTCTGCAAGAGCAGCCAATGGTTTTAACTGCTGAGTCATCTCTCCATCCCCAAATACCAGTAGACTTGTAGGCACACACAATGCAGACATGGGTACACGCACACACAGAGTACTTAGACTTGAGCACATCCTTGCATCTTTTCATGGCCCAGTTGAGTGTTTTTACAGTGGTGATGTCCCCTTTGGAGAGTTCTGTAACAATAACAAGACTGTCCATGCACACGGTCACTTGCTGGTTGACTGAGTGCCTTGTCTCTTCCTCAGTCACAGCCAGAAAGGCAATGCCACTCTTTTCTCCTCCTCTGAGGACATGCAGATAGGGAGTTTGAAATTTATGTGCTTAACACCGCAAAGAAGAGCTCATTTCCAAAGCAGGGACTGAGGGGGAGCTGGCCTGCCAGCTAACACCACCTTTCTATTTGATGAGCTTTATTACAGATTTGCAATTGGTGGGGAACTGATAGGCACTGCCTCATGGCTTTATTTCATATCTCATCGCTGCTTCATGTTGTCCTCTTAATTTTTGAAGTTTTGTCATACTTACAGAGCAACAAAACCAGCAGCAGCAGCAGCAGAAGAAGAAGAATAAAGCAGTGGAAGACAAATGATGTTCCTCACAAAGGACCCTGGAAGGGAAGGAAAAAGCAACTTCTCGTGTCTCTAGCTAATCCAATATTGGTCTGATGGCAAAGGATTCAGTTGCAGATCTTCAAAGCATGATTCAATGGTGGTTTAGTGAGATAACTAACAAGCACTGCTCATGGCCCTGCACATAGCACTGGGTTTTGCATTACTTTTTGCCAGTCAATGTTTCGTTTAGTCTTCATCACAAACCCATTTTGTAGATGCAGAAGATAGACTAAAATTCTGCTGTGTGTATGACTGGCTTCCTTGTCTTAACTAATTGCCCCTCAAGTTCCCTTATCATAGGAAATGCTCTCAGGGAGATGCTTGGGAATAAACAAAATGACACAAGTTCAGTGTTCAGAAGACTGCACTTAAAGATCCATAAATGTAGCTATTAACAGGAATGTTTGCAGCTGGGTGTGGTGCTCACACCTATCACCCCAGTGGAGGCTGAAGGACAAGGAATGAGGCCAGAGCCACTCAGCACCACCTAGGAAGTAAGGCTGGGCTAACAGTGAGACTCTGTCCCTAACAACAATAACACAGTCACAAAACAACAAAAATTTTGCAACTAAAAATATAGTTGGCTGTGACTACGTAGCACTGACCCTTTAAACTTGTCCCAACCACTCTAATACACGCATCTTTTACTGAACATTGACTCAGCTCAGGAGCAAAATGAGTTCAAGCAATAAGAGCTTGAACTGAGTTCCTGTTTTGCCCCTCTGTCGCAGTTGGCTTAAGATGCCAACTTGACACCTGGGAGGAGGGAACGTCAGTTAAGGAATATCCTCTATCGGAGTTGCCTGTGGGCATGTCTGGGAGGCATTTTCCTTACTGTTGAGTGATGTGGGAAGGCCCAGCCCACTGGAGGTGGTGCTGCCCCCAGCAGGTGGTCCTGGTTTGTGTCAGAAAGCAGGCTAAGCATGGGCCAGAGGAGCAAGCCAGGAAATCAGTGTTCCTCCATGTTCTGTGCTTCAGTTCCTACATCCAGGTTCCTGCTCCAAGTTCCTGCCTGGCCCACCTTCCTTCAAAGATGGACCATCACTTGCAAAAGTAAGATGCAATAACTGCTTTCCTCCCCAAGTTGCTTTTGGTTCGGGTTTTTTTTTATCCCAAGCAACCAAAAGCAGACTGCACCCCCCCCCCCCGAAGTGCCTACTGCCCAGTCATTTCCTCTGTCCGCTTCCAGCAGGCTGTGCCGGCTGTCTACATGAGGATGCCATCTGGTGACACTGAAAAACACTGCCCTTACTACATCCTGTCACAAGGAAGACACACAAGAGTTGATGAGTTGGTAGAAACGTTGGTGGAACTCTTTCAGCCTGCCTCCACTTTCACATATGGCTGCAGACTGGGAGGGTCAACCATCCTGGTTTCTTTGTATGGTCTTAGAACAAACTCTAAAAACATTTCAGGCCATCTGGACTATTTTTCATATTTGTGACTCCTGAATGTAAACGTGGTCAGAAAGGATATTTACAAGAAAAACTAGCAAAATTCTTACAACCTAATGGACTTGGCCTGAGTCGCTATTTATTTACTTTCATTCTTTTGATCATGAGTTCTGAAGAATCTATTTGTATGTTGGTGTGAGAAGTTCAAAGTATCTTAATAGTGACTATTTATTGAATTGTGTTTACTTAAATTGTATATGAAACAAAAACCCTTCTCAAACTATCTTAAGCAAAATAAAGAAAACATCTAAGGCCTCCAGGATAGATCCTAGCCTCAAACAGGAACTTGTCTAGGGCTCAGTGGTGTCATCAGAAACCATTTCTTTACTGCCCTATGGCCAGACTGCTACTATGAGATGGAATTAATACATGGGTCTCCAGTTCGCCTCTTCATAGCTTCAAGTCTATGGCAGGAAGATATTTCTTTTCGCCAGATACCCCAGCCAAGTCTTGGGATTTGTTTGTAATTGATGTGTTTGGCTTGGTTAAAATCATAAAACCTCTCTGGCTCACTGGACCTAGCTCACTTGACTTCCCCAGCACTTGAAGCACACTCAACAATGAGCCTAATGCACAGGTTGATAAAGATCCAATATCCAGCATGATGGAAAGACAAGCTTTGAAAGGACGAATCTTGTCCCCAGTCAGTTCCTGATCTGTCTGCTTCCTAACTCCCACCAGGTGAGAGGTGAGCTTTGCTCTGTGATACCTTCCTGTTGCCAAGATGCTCTGTCTCAAACAGGCTCGTAGCAATGGAACAAGCAGATTGGGCTAAATGTCTAAAACTGTGAGTGGCAATAAAATTCTTTCACTCTTAAGTTGTTTTCTTAGGCATTTTGACCTTATGGCAGAAAGTGACAACATATTCAGGGCAAAGACAATAGATGTTCATTTTTTGGAGGAGCAGAGACGATTTTCCCAAACCCCATTCATCTTTGACTCTACTCTAGAGTCAATGCCACATTAAGATAACAAATAACAGCAGTGAAAACCATGTTCTAACTGTCCTTGAAGCTTGGTTAGCCACTATTTTCTGGGATGTGAACAGCAGTCAGGTTGAAATCTAGGTGTTTCTCTAAAATAGTAGCTGTCTGCCTTGTCCCTCCTCCTTTCTAACCACAGCACACGACCACTCCCTACGTCAGTGCAGAAGGAGCCAATAAATGCCAAAACCAGAATTCGAGCAGAAGCTGGTTTGATGTTTCAGTCAGTGCTCTGTCCACTGTGGCATTTGTCAAGGTCTTACACACAAAAGCTTTTCTCCATAAAACACATGACAAAACTGTACCAAGAAACCAGTGAAGCCCAAGGTCCAGGCAGAGTGTGACCCTTGGGGATTTGAAATGAGACATTTTTCTACTTAAAATGAAAATTGCTATATTAATTCTTCCAATCTATGAGCAGGGGAGGACCTTCTATTTTCTGGTGTCTTCTTCAATCTGCTTCTTCAGGGATTTAAAGTTTTCCTTATAAAGATTTTTAGTGTCTTTGGTCAAGTTTGTTCCTAGATATGTTAGTTTTTTGAGGCTATTGTGAAAGAAATGCTACTGATTTTTCTAGGTTAATTTTGTATCCTGCCATTTTACTGAAACTGTTAATCATTTCGAAGAGTTTTCTGGTAGAGTTCTTGGTGTCCCTTAGGTAAACTATCATGTCATCTGCAAAAAGGGATAGTTTGACCTCCTCTTTTCCAATTAGTACTCCTTTAATTTCTTTTTCTTGTCTTATTGCTCTAGAAGGCATTTCAAGTACTATATTGTAAAAATGAGTGGAGATAGGGAGCAGCCTTGCCTGGTTCCTGACTTTAAGGGGAATGCTTCTAATTTTTCCCCACTTAGAATCTTTTTGGCTGTGGGTTTCTTGTATATGTCTTTAATTATGTTGAGGAATGATCCCTCCAGTCCAATTCCCTCTAGGACTTTAAACATGAAATCACGCTGGATTTTGTTGAAGGCTTTTTCTGTATAAATTGAGATTATCTTGTAGTTTTTGTCTTTGGTCCATTTATGTGTTTTATGATGTTTCTTGATTTGTGTTTGTTGAACTATCCCTACATCTCTGGTATACATACAACTTGGTCATGGTGAATGATCTTTTTGATGTGTGCCTGAATGTGGTTTGAAAGTATCTGTTGAAAATTTTTGTATCTATGTTCATTAATGAAATGGGTGTATAGTTTTCTTTTTTGGTTCTGTCTTTGCCTAGTTTTGGTATTAGAGTAATGCTGGCTTCATAGAAGAAATTTGGGAGATTTCCCTATGTTTCCATCCTTTGAATATTTGAGTAATAATGGTTGTAGGTCCTCTTTAAATGCCTTACAGAATTCTGCTATAATCCATCTGGGCCTGGGTTATTTTTAGTTGGGAGTTTGTTTTTTTATTACACTTTCAATTTCCTCATTTATTATGGGTCTGTTTAAGCAGTCGAGCTCTTCTTGGTTAATCTTTGGTGATTTCCATGACTTCAGATATTCATCCCTTTCCCTTAGGCTTTCAAATTTAGTAGAGTATAGATTTTTAAAGTATTCCCATATGATTGTCTGGATCTTTTAGTTATCTATTGTGATGTTTCCCTTTTCATCTCTAATTTTATTGACTTGGAGTTCCTCTTTCTTTGGGTCAACTGGGCTAGAGGTCTATCTATCTTGTTTATCCTTTCAAACATCCAGCTCTTGGATTCATTGATACTTTTTTAAAATATTTTTGACAGGGTTTTTCCTGTAGCCCCAGCTGGCCTCAAACTCACTTTGTAGACCAGGCTTTCCTTGAACTCACAGAGATCCACCTGCCTCTGCCTCCCAAGTGCTGGGATTAAAGGTGTAGGCCACCACACCCAGAAGATTCATTGATTCTTAAAATGACCATCCTGCCCAAAGTAACATGCAAATTCAATGGAATCCCAATTAAAATCCCCTGAGCATCTTCACAGACCTAGAAAAAAAATCATCCTAAAGTTCATATGGAAAAAAAACAAAAGACCCTGGATAGCCAAAGCAACCCTGAACAAAAAGAGAAATGCAGGGGGGATTACTATACCAGACTTCAAACTATATTACACAGCTATAGTCATAAAAACAGCCTGGCAGTGGCACAAAAACAGACCTGTAACTCTGAAAATGATAGAAGAAAACCTTGGCAGTAACCTACAAGACCTAGGCATAGGAAAAGACTCTAAATCAGACAGCAGTTGCACAGGAAATAAAGTCAACAATTGACAAGTGGGGTCTTATTAAACTCAAAAGCTTCTGTACAGTGAAAGAAACCATCAAAGGAGTGAAGAGAAAACTCACAGAGTGGGAGGAAACCTTCACCATTGATACATCTGACAGAGCATTAACACCCAGAGTATATAAACTATTCAAAAAACAAAGGAGCAAGAAAATAACTGAGCCACTCAGAAGGTAAAGAGATGAACAGAGACTTCACAAATGAAGACATGAAGATGGCTGAGAAGCATCTTAAAAAGTGTTCAATGTCGCTGAGCTTGGGTTCTGCTCGCTCGGGTGGCTGAATCAGCTGTAGAAGGGTGGTGTGTCTGGACTCCAGGTCTGGACCTGTTAGGAACACTTGGAGCCGTCCGACATGGCTCTAGCTAGGTAAAGGCTTAGGACAGAGTGACTTTTGTGGTTTTGGACAACTGATTTCTGGTCGGTGGCGGAGGGCCAGGTGGCTGGTGGGGCCTAGGTTCGGGTCCTCAGCCCGCCGGGTCGCCCTTCTCCCCTCGCAGCCAGAAGCAGACCTGAGCTTGGGTCCTGCTCGCTCGGGTGGCTGAATCAGCCGTAGAAGGGCGGTGTGTCTGGACTCCAGGTCCGGACCTGTTAGGAACACTTGGAGCCGTCCGACACGGCTCTAGCCAGGTAAAGGCTTAGGACAGAGTGACTTTTGTGGTTTTGGACAACTGATTTCTGGTCGGTGGCGGAGGGCCAGGTGGCTGGCGGGGCCTAGGTTCGGGTCCTCAGCCCGCCGGGACGCCCTTCCCCCCTCGCAGCCGGAAGCAGACCTGAGCTTGGGTCCTGCTCGCTCGGGTGGCTGAATCAGCCGTAGAAGGGTTAACACAACCTAAGACTAGTACAATCTTAAGTTCTCACAGTCTTCAAAAATTTCAACACTTAAAAGTTCATGTTATTAAGTCTCTTAACTGTGGGCTGCTGTAAATCCAAAACAAGTACTGTCTTATTTTCAAAGGGAAGAATCAAGGCACCTCTCAAATCAAAAGCCTGTTAAGTCCAGCAAGTAGCTCAATGCTACTGACACCTGGAGATTCACTCATCGATCTTCTGGGTTCCAAAGGGTTTGGGCAGGCTCCCCTCTTCTCGACCTCTGCTCTCCTGAAAGCACACACAGCTCATCTTCCGCTAGGCCCAGGCCTGACTCATTTCACTACTGCTGCTCGCTTGGTGGGTTGTCCCAGGGGTACGGCATTCTCCAAAAATGCTGGGTCCCACTGAATGAGGTGGCTGAGTCACCTTCACCCATGGTCTCTCCTGACCTTCTCCTGGGCAAGTCAGCTTCCTCAGATCCTCTCCTGCATCCTGGGGTTCTTCACAGCAACCGAGGTGCACTTTCCCCAATGGTCATTTCCCTGATTCTCTCACAGTCTCAAGCCTCGTGCTGCTCTCTGTGACCCCCTAATATTTCAACACGGAACATTATAGGAGACTCTTACACGTTTACCCAAGTCCGCTTCTGGCCTCAGAGGATGGAGGTCTCAGGCCCTTTCCTGGGTCAGCTTCTGTGTGCTGATTGAAGACTATTCCCCAGAAGATTTCACTGCAAAGGATGCTGGTCTCTTGTTACTTACAGTGATTTTTTCAGCCCCAGCTATACCAGATTAATTTCCCAGTAATACATTCAGATTTCATTCTGGTCTCTTGTTTTTACAGCTGATTCTACAGCCCCAGCTGACCAGAACCCACAGATTACACAGTCTGATGACTCTGCTCTCCTTTGAATACAGAAATATTCACAAGCCAGGCCTCTCTCATCTTTCTACAACTCCTTCAGCAAAACTGTCTCCAAGCTCCACAGCAACACTTTAGGCATTCATGATCTCCCAGCCCAAAGTTCCAAACGCCTCCACAATCCTCCCCAAAACACCCAAGGTCAGGTCTGTCACAGCAATACCCCACTCTCTGTAACCATTTCTGTCCTAGTTTGTCTTGTCATTGCTGTGACAAAACACTCTGACACAACTTGGGAGGAAAGGGGTTTTATTCAGCTTACATCTTCCTGGGTCACATATTCATCATTAAGGGACCCAAGCAGGAATTCAGGGCATGGAACCTGGAGGCCAGGAGCACGTGCTGTTCCTGGCTTTGCTCTGCTTCCTGGCTTGCTTCTCTGGCCCATGCCAGCCTGCCTTTTTATACTGTCACTGCTTCACAAAAGACAATACCCCCACAGATGGGCCACAGGCCAAATCAACAATGGAGCCAATTCCAACCGAGCGTCCCTCACCCAGGTGTGTCAAGTTGACCACCAAAGCTATCCAGCACACATATCATTGCATCTTTTTCTCAGTCTTTTTAAAAATTTTTCTATTGAAGAAACTTTACTGTTTGGCGGCAGATGTTACTTTTCAGTCATTTCTTTGACGCAGTCTTTTGTTGTTGTCGTCCTTCCGATTTGTATCCTCCAAAATAGTATATGTACACGCCACACATATACCAAAATCATGATGTCTGAAAAAAAAACTATAAGTTTAATTCCAAAAACATGTTTAGGGATTACATTTTAGACGAGAGTTGTTATGAGGTAAAGAAAAAATACTACTTCATTTCACATTACATAGCAAGTTGATGAGTAACATCAGGTATTACTTTACTACAAAAGAAAGAGAAAGAATTATTCAGTTTGCCTATACTAGAGATTTGGTGCTCAGGATCCACAAATAGGGACACCATATGTTGTTTGTTTTCTGGACTGTGCTGCCTTAAACTTAGGCATAATGCTCTATCCATTTACCTGCAAGTTTATGATTATCTTTTTTGCTGCTCATGTTAGATTCCAATGTTTTCACATTTTCTTTATCACTCCTTGGTTGAGGGACACTTGGGTTGCTTAGCTCTTCCTATTGTGAAGAGAGGTGCAATAAACCATGGATATTACATGTATCTCTGTGATAGGATGAGTGTCTTGTGAGGTATATACCCAGTGAGTGTATGTGGGGAGTGTATAGGCTCATTTGAGTCTTTTAAAGAATAATTATTAGTGCTTGAAACTCTTATTTTTTATTATTTTTTAAAGGGATTTACAATCAATGCCACCCCCCCCCCCCCCCCCCCCCCCCCCCCCCCCCCCCCCCCCCCCCCCCCCCCCCCCCCACCCCCCCCCCCCCCCCCCCCCCCCCCCCCCCCCCCCCCCCCCCCCCCCCCCCCCCCCCCCCCCCCCCCCCCCCCCCCCCCCCCCCCCCCCCCCCCCCCCCCCCCCCCCCCCCCCCCCCCCCCCCGTTGTTTTGCAAGATAACATATGATGTTAATCAGTATGTCTAATTTAAGTAATTGGGCATTTGCAAGTATCTATGTCTCAAATTTTGAACACCCAAGGTCCCATAGTCCAGTGAGAAGCTTGTATGCACAGGCATGTTGATCATCAGGAGTCCAGGCTATATTCCTATAGTCTTATGATTTCACCCCTATCTCCCAAGCCTTACAATCTCCACGCTCCTCTTTCCGCAGTTTGTTTCCCTAGGCTTTGGGAAAGAGGGCACAAGTGCGTTGAAGAAGAAAACAGTCTAATTTCTTTTGGAGTTGTCATTTTGGACTTTGAGTCTGTTCATTTGTTTCCCTCTTACGGATTGACAGCTTTCACAGTGTTACCCTTTTCAGTATACTAACAAAGCTTCAACTATTGATTGTACAGGTATTTAAGCAGTACCACTTATTGTGTAAGCTAAGCTGTGAGCATGACACAGAATGCTTGGATGGTACGCTAATCCCAAACTGTGTTTTTCTATAAAGGGTGACAAGTTCTTATTGTGGCTAACCACTATAGACATGCCACCACTAGAGGAATAAGCTTTGTGGCATCGCTGTGAGTTATTCCTCCAAGGAGAGAGCTAATAGCCAATAGTTTTGGGAATAATTTAGACCCCACTTGGCTCCACTTTTGCCACGTATCTCTAGGCTTTGAGGTGTAGCTGTATTTTTGGAGGAGTTCTTGTTGTATCAGGGAGACCATATTTTGCTTGTTATTGCTGTAGTGGCCTTTGGTTAACGCCTCTCTGCATTTCAGAGGCCAGTTGCGTCTAGCAAGGTATGTCTCATAACATTTTTCATGTACACACCAGGTCTTTCGAACAAAGGGACTTACTGGCCTTTTCTCCTTGCATTATCCCATTTATAGGCAAAGGCCTTTATATTTGGCCGGGGGGCGGGGTTTTGAATCCCCTAGCCAAATCTCCTAGGCAGAATAATTCCATTTGCTGTAGTCAGAGCTTTCCTGTAGTTAATATATTTTCGTTTAATGTGCAAAAAGCTTATAAACGGATTTATATTAAATTTATTTGGCTCTTGATAAAGAATTCCTTTACAGTTTTGACCTATTCATTAGTTTAATTAAGTTGGTGATCTGTTTATAGGAAATTACATATATGAAAATTGGCTCTATTTAAGTTTGGCGAGTGGTTTCATTAACCATCCTTGTTTTTCTTTTTTCAAAAGAAAAAAGTAAAAAAGAAAAAAAAAAGGGTGGGGGGAGAGGTGGAAGGGTTTCTCAGCATTAGTGTCTATTATTACAGTCAACCCCAATATTATTCAGAGAGATGCTCAAGTGACCGTTGTCTCGGCAGTCTGATGTTCCTCTTCCTTTAAGTGTTCAGATGGGTCAACCTCTCTGCTGCATTTCCCCAGTTCATCCTGCACAGCCATAAGTTGTATGTTTTCAGGCATTTAGATTTGGTGACTTTTACCTGTGGGAACATAAAATTCTCCTCTCCATTTTTATTTTTCCAAGATCAGAAAATTGAAAATTCTATCAATAGGAATTGGAACACAGAGTTTTTTCCATTTATCTCAGAAAGGATAAGTACCACCTCCGCCCCTCTCTTTTCTTTTTTTTAGGTTGTTTTTGACCTATAGATGCCTAAGTTGTATACACATACCCATAAGCAGGAGCAAGGCATAAGCTTTCATTAATTTACCCAAACTGTGTTCTAATTGACTGTATGCTACTCTATTTGGAGGAATTTAAGCTTAGTTTTTAACTTTGTCTATTCAAGTAAAGAAAGTGTTATAATGTTATCATTGTTATTCAGAAAAAATATATAGGCCATTTGTATACCTTACCTGATACAATATAAAAAGACCAATTAACATTTTATATTTCCCATTGAGTTCAATGTATTACCATTTCCACACAAAACCTACACCTAAACTTAATAATCTAAACAATTCCACTAAGCATTGAAATTCCTATACTTGGTGGATAAGCTGGGCAGAGTTGAGGCTGGTTATTTACAATACTTGGTTTAAAAACTACCCTTCCCACACCATGGGAATCGCGTCTTAGCGGATTGGGACTCCTATTCTTGACCTCTGCAGCATTGCACAACACAGGTGCAACAACCTAACATGCACACAGTACATTCATGCACATAGAAAATAAATAAATAAAATAAAAAAAAATAGACGTACCTCTTGTTATTTAGCATAGAGTGACAAAGACAGCCCTGATTAAATCCATGTGCAGGCACAGGAAGAATGTTTTAATATTTTTATTATTTTCATTTTATATGTATGAGTGTATTGCCTGCAGGTAGATAGGTACCTGTGTCATGTACTGCCTCTGGAGGTCAGAAGGTGTCAGATCCCCTGGAACTGGAGTTACAGAAGGTTGTTAGCTACCATATGGGTGCTGGGAATCTAACCCAAGCCTTCTGCAAGAATGGCTAGTGCTCTGAACCACTGAGCCATCTCTCTGGCCCCCAAGAAGATTTTTGGGTTTTGGTCTTTTTGAGACAGGGTCTCCCTTTAGTTCCAGCTGGCCTGGAACTCAGCTATGTAGAAAGTGGCCTGAACTCACAGAGATCTGCCTGCTTCTGCTCCGAGTGCTGATTAAAGGCATGCACCACCAAGCCCAACAAATTTTTGTTCGTTTTTTGTTTTTGTTTTTTGTTTTTTGTTTTTCCAAGAATTTTTATTGATGCTTTGTGTATTTCATACATCATTTTCCATTCAGTTCAGGCATATTTCCTTCCCTTCCCCCCACCCCATCCCACCCCTTCCCATCCCAGGTCATGCATTTTTCCATAACTGCCCTGCATCTTCTCTCAGTTTTTTTTTTTCCCGTTTTTCTTTTTTTTTTTAAGCAATAAGTGATAATTTATGAGTACAAAGCATCCTTCATGTACAAACCAATTTGCAGCAGTTGTTGTCAAAACCCACACAGCCCCCTTGGTCCCACCATCCAGCAGGGGACATTCTATGTTAACTCAAGTTGATCAATGAGTGGTCCACAGGCTATATTGCTGTAGTTTCATCATTAACCACAACACAGCCTTACCAATTCTACCATGCCCCCTCTTCCACACAGATTTTTCCCTAGGCCTAGAAAGGGGCTCAGGTGGGTGAGAAGCAAAACAAACAGTCTACTTTCTCTGGAGCTGTTGTCCTTGGACTCTGGTCAATTCTCTGCTGGTTTTCTTTCATGGGCTGACAGTTTGTCCAGGAATAACCTTCAAATCCTACTAAATAAGCACAAGCAATTAGAATTTATATAGGTATTTAAACAGTAACTAATAGTTATCGTACAGGTTACTTTGGTATAGAAACAAAAAAAGAAAATTATTTTGGATGGTATGTTAATCCATGAATTATATTTTTTTCTGTTGAATATGACATGGTCTTACTGTGGCTTATAAATCTGTGATCTCTAGAAGGTGTAAGCTTGTGGCATCCAGCTTTGGGTTTATTCCTCCAAGGAGAGAGCCAATAACCAATTAGATTTGGATTAGATTTTGGCGATATACATGGCATGATGGCTGCCTTGCTGCCAGAGTATTTCCAGGCAGGTGAGGTGTAGGTGGTGCTTACAGAGGAGTCTTGCTTGACTCATGGAGACCCATATTTTCTTTATAGTGGCCTTTGTAACAACTCTCTGGTATTCCAGAGACCATCTGTACCTTGCATGTGTGGGTCCTCAATACATCTTTCCCAGTTAACATCAGGTCTTCGACAGGACAGCGGCCTTATCCCCTCTTCTTTCAGGTATCCCAGTTTAGAGGCAAGGAGATTTTAACTTTGTGGGGTGCTTGGATCCCTTGGCCAACAACTCCTTGGTAAGAATAATCCATTGCTGAATGCGGCTCCTGCATTAAAACATTTTTTTTATTTTTTTATTAATTTTATTTATCTTCCTGTACTGTGTAATGAATGTACTGTCGCATGCAAGTTTGTTGCACCCATGTCGTGCAATGACACAGAGGTCAGAAAGAGGGTGTTGGATTCCCACCGGAACTGGAGTTCTCCCTGGAATTGGAGTTTCAGACAGTTCTGGCCGCCATGTGGAATATTTTGCTTAAATGCACTGCTTAAGGAGATTTTAGTATTATATTTGGTTCTGAATAGAGAATAATCCTTTTCACAGTTCCTATGTCTATTAGTCAATTCAAGAAGGCAGTTTTTCCGGTTTATAACGTGATTACCTCTATAATAAGTTGTCTCCAATTTACAGTTCGGGAACAACACAATCATCATATTTCTCCTTGTTCATGGGGTGGGGGTAAGAAAGTTTTTTCCTCATATTAAAACCTTTGCAGCTCCTAGAAGGTAGTTTCGTTAGGACTCATTATAATAGTTGTTACAAGTAGGATCCACAGAGGGTTTGATGTTTGTAGCAATCTGAGGCTTTTCCTCCTTTCAGTGTTAAGATGGGCCAATTTCTCTGTTGGTATTTCTTGTTACAACCTACACGATGGAAGGGTGTATCTTTTCTTTCTTGCCGTTAAATTGGTGACATTTTGACCTTGTTGGAACATACGAATCTTTTTCCGTAGTTAGCTTTTAAAGATCAAAAGAAACAAATAAAGGAAGTGAAGAGAAAAACCCACCAGAGTGGGAGGAAACCTTCACTGCAGATACCTCTGACAAAGCATCGATTTCCAGAGTATACAAGCTACTCAAACAAAAAAGAAGAAAAAAACAAATGAATTCACTCAAAAGATGGAGAAAGATCTGAATAGAGACTTCACAGGGAGGAATTAGAGAAGGCTGAGAAACATCTTAAGAAGCTGTTCACATTGCTAATAAGTAGGAATGCAAATTAAAACCACTTTGAATCGGGCTGGAGAAGATGGCCTAGCGGTTAAGAGCGCCGACCGCCATTGCAGAGTGAGCCCGGGTTCGATCCCCAGCACCCACATGGAGGCCGACAACCGTCTGTAACTCCATTCCCAGGAGAACTCACGGGAATTCCGACAACCCCTTTCTGACTCCGCGGCATTGCACACGACACGGGTGCAGCAAACCTACATGCAGACATAATTCCAATCACATATGGAATAAAAAAAAAAAAAAAAAAAAAAACACTTTGAGATTTCAAATCTTACTCCAATTAGACTGCTAGGATCCAGAAATACAAAAGGGAATACCAAGTGCTGAGAGGTTTGTTGGGAAAGGGAACACTCATCCCACTGCTGGTGGGAATTGCTAACTTGTCAACCCTATGGAAAGTAGTGTGGAGAACCTTCAGAAGACTCAAAAGTGCTACTGCCACTTGACCAAGTCATACCACTTCTGGGTATATACCCACAAGACACATCTTCAACGCGAGATACATGCACATTGCTAAGTTTTATTGCAGCTCTGTTCCAATCGAGCAAAAAGTCTGGAACAGCCCAAGGTGCCCCTCCACTGGATGAGTGGATAGAGAAATGTGGTACAATTACAAATGGAGTTTCCAAGAATTTTTAAACAGCTCTATGTGCTAGGTGACTCTATTCCTCACTTTATAGCAGGGAGTAATATTCTTAGTAGATAATAACAAAACCTGCAAGTTTGTTTTGGAAATGAATCACACTCATGAATAATGGAATTAAAGTCTCTCAATTAACAAGTGAAAAGCATAAATCTCCTACTGTGAGAAAGTGATCTGTTAGTCAATAACATTTGCTTTGTTTTGTTTTGTGAATTAGGAAAAGTATGCTTTAAATTAAACATGCAAATAGAAGCTGTGTGGGGAAAGATGTATCAATACTTGATCAAAAAAGAATATAGAGCAATATAAGTCATGGACTTTTAATCATCTTAGAGTTCATGCCTATCAATGGCTTATTCCTAAAAACTACCCTCGGTTGGCCAGCAAGCATAGAGTAAGACATTTTTTAACTCCTTTGTGAAGGCCTTGACACACTAAAATTCCCCATATATGGCTACTATATTTTTTTGCAAATTGTTTACTTATCATCTGCTTCCTTTAATAGGTTTTGTTTTGTCAGACTAGGCATATACGTGGTGATGGTTGTCCCTGACATGGAACAGAATATCAGAATACCAAAACTCAGAAGGCAGAGGCAGACAGTCCGACTTCAAAGCCAGCCTTGTCTATGTAGCAATTCCAGGCTAGCCAGAGCTACATGGTGAGACCTTATCTCAAAAGAAGACCGAAAGCAGGGAGGAAGATGAAGAAGGAAGGAAGGAACGGACAGAAGGAAGGAAAGGAAGGAAGGAAGGAAGGAAGAAGGAAAGGGAGAGGGGAGGGAGGGAGGGAGGAGGAGGGGAGGGAGGAGGAGATTCTAAACACACTCCCGGTTAGAATTAGCACAACAGGAAGAGCTTTCTAGTTTGCTATTGCCCACATGTTCTTTTCAAATGTCAGAAAAATCAGAGAAAGGAGAAGCGTATGAGAACTATACTGTCCTTGCTTTTCTTCACAGTCTAAAGAAAATTTTACTAATTTCCATGGGCTGACCATGTATGCTAATCTTGTACCTGACTCTTTGGTTCAGTGAGGGTCAAATACATGTATGCAAACACACATGCACACCCACACATCACCACACTACATCACACACAGTGTCTAGCTCACGAACGTGTTCAGCCCACATTCGTGGTTTTATATGCATGGTTGCGATAGTCTTAACAAAAATTCATGTTTCTCTTAGTCTATAGATGTTTCCCTAACAGGACTGAAAGACTCATGTCTCTCCAAGATCCTTCAAACCTTCAGTGGGGACTGCTGAGACATCAAAATTGTGGACTGAGCTACTACCAGGGCTTCAGCCTCTTCAGAGTATAGAACACCACTGTTGGACTACCCAGGGGCTGATATCATTATGAGACAAGTAGGCGGAATGATCAAGACAGGATGCAGTGCTTAATGGAACTCATCTGGTGACCATGGGAAAGGATGATTCCTCATTGTGGAGCACAGGGGCAAGAATGATGGTTGTTTGGGCTTGTCAAGGAGGAGCCATCAAACAATTCCTTAAGGAAAACATGACTCATTAGCCTAATAAAGAAAGAAAAACAATAATAAATATAAAAAAAGAATCAATAAGCTGAAGCATGTAAAACCTTGACATCTAATTTTGATCATATGTGTGGCTGCATAATTGGCATATTTGGAGTGGATGGCAATTGGAACGAAAACAACAACAACACAACAAAGACTGGGTCTGGGCTCGAGAGATGGGCCTAGTGGTTAAAGAGCAGACGACTGCTCTTGCAGAAGCACCTGGTTCAATCCGCAGGCACCACATCGGTGGCTTGAGAACCTTCTTTAACCTCCAGTTCCAGGGGAAATCCGACACCTCTTTTCTGACCTCCGTGGCTTTGCACAACATGGTGCACAGACCCTACATGCAGACAGTACATTCATAGCACATAATAAAATAAATTTAATTAAAAAAAAATAGACTGGGTCAAAGAACTGACTGAAACAGTGACTTCTGCCCAAAACAGTAAAAAAAAAAAAAAAAAAAAAAAAAAAAAAGAACTGGAAAAAAGAATGAAAAACTGTCTGGCAGAATGCATGAGCCTGGTGGGTTGGGAGTAAGGAAGGGGAAATGGGTTCTATATTTGATTGGGAAATTTGTATGAAATCACAAAAGCTCAATAAAAAAAAAAAAATTGGTTTTGAAAAAAATCATCATAAAGGAACATCCCACAATATACCTGAAATACAATTAAGAAATCTATAAAAAAATGACAGCTACTGTAATGTAGCACAGAAGACACTAAAGAAGTCAATTAATTAGAAATAAGGAAAGATGACTACCGAGTTTTGCCTAATAATGCATTGATGCTAATTTTTTAAAATGTAAGCATAGTATATCGTTATTAATGAAGAAATTAGTAATATGGGAATGAATAGAAAGAAACTACAATATCTGCCTCTATTTTCTTTGAGTTCCACCTGTTTTCAAAGTTCAAGTCTAGCAGGCTGGCGATACAGAGCTTTTGACTAGCACATGTGAGACCTGGGTTTCAATCCCCACTACTGAAAATAAATTAGTCTATAACTTTTTTAACATACTCTCTTCATATGAGGATCATAGAAATTCCAGAACTCTAGTAACAAAGAAAAATTTTAAACCATTTTCAGAAAATATAAAAAGTAGATGTTTTCAAGTTGATACGACTCAGAATAAAGCTTTTCAATAGTAGTATTGTGTGCTGAGGAAAGGATAGGATGTCTGGTTTGATGGAAAATATTGAGCCAAGATAATGTTAAACCTGGCCAAACTGCTACTCATACCAATCACTGGCAAACTAAAAGCACTTTCTCTTTTTCATGTCTATTACATTTTTTTATTTATATCGTGTGTGTGTGTGTGTGTGTGTGTGTGTGTGTGTGCTGTGTGTGTGTTCAGGGCATACATGTGGAGATCAGAAGACAACTAAGGGGGATTCAGTTCTCCTTCCACCATGTGGGGCCTAGGGATCAAACACAGGACATCAGGCTTGAAAGCAAATGTCTTGACCTAGTTAGCCACTCCTCTCCTCCCCTCTCCCACCCTCCCCCCACCCAAAAAAAAAAAAACAAATAACTTCTCTTCTTCAAAGGAGTTAAAATATCAAAAGGAACAAAACAAAGAGAAAACATAGAAACTGAGAAACAAAAATTATGGAACCAAACCCAGGAGTCTAGTGTGATCTTGAGACAACTTGTGTGGGTCGGAATAAGGAATAAGACCCAAAGAAAGCAGTTTTGAAGAAAGAAAACCACCCATGACAGAAAACATTGTGAAGATGTTGAGTCCCTATAGCAAACAAAGAAATATTCCATTATTTAAATACAATGCTTACCTCCATGACGCAGGTTTTAAAACTCATTCAAGAAATTAAATTTAGTAATATAAGGTTCTATCTCCCCCTTTATGGTTTCAAAGCCTTTTCTGATTCCTTAGTAAATAATACCTATGTACTTAAGTGGGGAAATATTTAGACTGTGTCTAGAAGACAGAGCATGAAAAACTTAAAGTAATGGAATCAAATTTATATATTATAAACGGACAGTTGTATCATGAGGATAGATGAAGGTGGGGATGTGGGAAAGTCTGATGCTGACTACCACAGAGTGCTCATCTTCCATCCAGAAGTGCAAAGTCAAGGGTTACTACTGACAGTGAGTTGATTAAGAGACAGAAGGTTAATCCTGTTGTGTAATGGTATCAGGCAACCAGTTAAAAAAAACTAAAAATTAACCATGTGGCTAAGAAAGGGGAAATGTTGAAAAAGTGTTGGAAGTCAGAGAAGATAATGAAGGTAACTCTTCACTCTCCAGAACTGAGGTAACTATTTACTGAAGTTAACAAATCAAGAAATGCTAATCACACTTTAGAAAAAAATTGAAATAAAAGATATTCATTCATTTTTAACTTTTTATTTGAAATTTATAAAATTATGTTAAAGTTTGGTTGTTTAAAATTTTTAATGATTTTAAAAGAGAGATGAGACATGTATAATCAGTGTATTTATGGCAGCTGATGTTCTGTAGACAACAAAAGACACCTGAGACAAATGACAACAGCCAGACTCCGCTCAAAGCGCATACAGAGGCCTATGTCTTGACTCCTTGATGAAGACGGCAGGGAAAAACAGATTAAGTGATTATATTTATAACCCATGAAGGAAGAGAAACCTTGAAACGAGATCATAGGGAAAGTCGGAGTGGGCGAAGTCCTTTGCTTAAAAACTGAATTAATAGAGGTGCTGGGAGATGGCTTAGTGTTAAGAGGACCTGCTGACTGTATAAATTGCAAGGAACCTAGGTTTGGTTCCCAGCACCTACCATAGTGGCTAACAACCATCAAATTCAGTTCCAGGGGAAACCAATGCCCTCTTCTGAACTTCGCCACAGGCATTACATGACATGGGTGCATTACACACATACAAGCAATAAATATACTCACTAAACAAAAATTAAATAATTAAATAAGGAAAAGGTGTATAATAATGTGGCAATTAATATAAATTTCATGTTAAAGATGAAATAGAAATATCTCTAGCATGTTAGCCTGCTTTAGTTTGTTTGATAAAGGTAAAATATGGGTTTGTATAAGTAGAAACAAGAAATACTTATATCACACATGAAATTACATCATTCTTCATTACGATAGACTGACTGAGTAGACATAAAGCAATTTAAATGAAGACCCTGCAGCACAAGCCATTATAAGCCAGGCCCAGTGAAACAATTTTAAATACATATATGAATACAACAGTAGTAGGGCTTTTATTACAGAGAAAAAGAAACAGGTAATTTCAGTAAGAAGTTTTTACAAGATTAACCTGACCACTAAACAGACAAAAGGGCAGCAGAAAGGACTCCAGGAACCTGGGAGGCCAAAGCAGCCTTATCTTTGCTGCACTCTCTGAAATGGATCCCATTTAAGAAGGTAGGGGGGCAGAGGTGACTCTGAGAGGAAGATGGGAAAGGGAGCTGAAAATGATGATAGATACGTTGTGTAAATCCTCAAGAATTATAAATATTAATTTAAAGACTACCAACAAGGGGCTCAATGGATCAGGCTTCCGAACAACAGCAAAGGAAGCAGTTCATTTGTGGAATGATAAAGGATGAGGCAAGAGCAAAGGAAGAGAGGTTAAGAAAAGAACAGAACAAATACACCTCCAGTTCCTCCAAAGAGGCCATCTTAGGACTGAACAAAAGGGGCATGACTTTCCAATACTTCACAATTTATTTTAAATGCTTTTAATATTATCTTTCCTATGTTCTTGAGCCCCACATTGTAGTAGTGGGAAGAAGAGGCATTTTTAAAAAGAAGACCATCTCCAAACTGCACTATGTTTAATTTCTAGGTGCTTGCTCCTGCTAAGGCCATGAGACTCAGGCACTAGAACAGAAATCACCGTGGGGGGGGGGGGGGTGGCCGGATTAGGGCAGTCAGTAGCCAAAGTGCTTTCCTTATATGGAAAGCTGCTGATTTTTTTGTTTTTTTTTTTTTTTTTTTTTATTTCTGTATGTGTATGAATGTACTGTCTGCATGCAAGTTTGTGGCACCGAGTCGTCCAATGCCGCGGAGGTCAGAAGAAGGTGTCGGACCTCCCCTGGAACTGGAGTTCTCCTGGAATTGGAGTTTCAGACGGACTCTCGGCCGCAATGTGGGTTGCTGGGTCAACCCCGGGTCCCTCTGGTAAGAGCAGTGGCGCTCCCAACCTCTAGGCCTTCTCTCCAGCCCCTGGAACCTGATTCTTAAGCAAATGTGCAAATCCTGAAGTCCTCTGTCTCTGGGTGGAAATACATCATTTGCCTTTCAATATACAATCAAGCCACAGTGCTTTGTAATGTACCTAGCATCTTGGTTTCTCGGCCACCAAGAGCACTTAAGGACGAAAATCTGGCACTGACAAAGTTTTGCGGTTCAATTAAGCTGGAAGCAGGAAGCAATTCTACGATTCTAAGCAGGTTCTTAATGAAAATATTGGTTAGGAAAATGATTGTGCCCTCATGCCTAGCCAGCACATCTGGTGGCAAAGGATTGCCCCTTTATTTGCATTCCATGAACAATTTTTTTAAGTAATTTGCAGTTTGAGACAAACAAAAGAAATCTGAAACAGCAGAGCGAAACCTTCTCTATAAAATAGCAGTCCTGACTAAATTACTTTAACGACATCTTTCCTTAAAAATTTTATTTAAGACCAGGAGTGGTGGCACGGCCTTTAATCCTGGCACTTGGGAGGCGGAAGCAGGCAAGATCTCTGTGATTTTCAAGGCCAGCCCTGGTCTGCAGAGTGAGTTCCAAGGACAGCCAGAGCTACAGGGAGACCTGTCCTAAAAAGACCAAAAAAAAAAAAAAAAAAACTTTATTAATTGAACTTCACTAAATAAAATGTATTATTTGTCCTAGCTTAAACTCATATCTACCTTGGTAGTAATTTTGTAGAAATGGGGTTTGAGCTGTATTATAGAGAGAATGCATTCAAAGACATGAGGGTAAAGGGTCCAGAAAAGCCTGAGCATCAAAAGAGATCCCCAGAGACCATGGGTGAAGATAACCCAGAATGATAGTGAGGAGAGAGCTAACAGGATCGAAGGAACAAAACAGAAACGGGAGACGACAGTCATGATAAGCTGTGAACAGGAGAGGCAAGCAGTTCTGGGCATCAGTCTGCAGAGCCTAAGAGCACTTCTGTGCAAGCATGTTATCCATCAAGCACAAGGTTAACAGGAACATCATCTACATAATCAGTCTGTGGACTTAAAGCCACAACATCCTTAGAAAACTTCATACCTAATATTCAATATATTTTCTTTCCAATTGCTAATTATATTTGTGCTGGGATCGTTCTGATTGAAGGCATCGAGAACTCAATTTCAGATGCCTTCATGTTCAGGGAAAAGCCAGCAGTGGTTTCATTTATGAGAGTCTGTAGGTGAAGATGTAAGTTGTCAAGGTCGGCTTGTTACAAGTAGGGTTTACTTGTAGGTGAAGATGTAAGTTGTCAAGGTCGGCTTGTTACAAGTAGGGCTTACTTGTAGGTGAAGATGTAAGTTGTCAAGGTCGGCTTGTTACAAGTAGGGCTTACTTGTAGGTGAAGATGTAAGTTGTCAAGGTCGGCTTGTTACAAGTAGGGTTTACTTGTAGGTGAAGATGTAAGTTGTCAAGGTCGGCTTGTTACAAGTAGGGCTTACTTGTAGGTGAAGATGTAAGTTGTCAAGGTCGGCTTGTTACAAGTAGGGTTTACTTGTAGGTGAAGATGTAAGTTGTCAAGGTCGGCTTGTTACAAGTAGGGTTTACTTGTAGGTGAAGATGTAAGTTGTCAAGGTCGGCTTGTTAAAAGTAGGGCTTACTTGTAGGTGAAGATGTAAGTTGTCAAGGTCGGCTTGTTAAAAGTAGGGCTTACTTGTAGGTGAAGATGTAAGTTGTCAAGGTCGGCTTGTTAAAAGTAGGGCTTACTTGTAGGTGAAGATGTAAGTTGTCAAGGTTGGCTTGTTAAAAGTAGGGCTTACTTGTAGGTGAAGATGTAAGTTGTCAAGGTCGGCTTGTTACAAGTAGGGCTTACTTGTAGGTGAAGATGTAAGTTGTCAAGGTCGGCTTGTTAAAAGTAGGGCTTACTTGTAGGTGAAGATGTAAGTTGTCAAGGTCGGCTTGTTACAAGTAGGGCTTACTTGTAGGTGAAGATGTAAGTTGTCAAGGTCGGCTTGTTACAAGTAGGGCTTACTTGTAGGTGAAGATGTAAGTTGTCAAGGTCGGCTTGTTACAAGTAGGGTTTACTTGTAGGTGAAGATGTAAGTTGTCAAGGTCGGCTTGTTACAAGTAGGGTTTACTTGTAGGTGAAGATGTAAGTTGTCAAGGTCGGCTTGTTACAAGTAGGGCTTACTTGTAGGTGAAGATGTAAGTTGTCAAGGTCGGCTTGTTACAAGTAGGGCTTACTTGTAGGTGAAGATGTAAGTTGTCAAGGTCGGCTTGTTAAAAGTAGGGCTTACTTGTAGGTGAAGATGTAAGTTGTCAAGGTCGGCTTGTTAAAAGTAGGGCTTACTTGTAGGTGAAGATGTAAGTTGTNTCTTCATCGTTAATTGTTCCTTTAATAAAGATTGTTAGTGGCCCTCTTTGTCTCTTTTGATTTCTTTTGCTTTGAAGTCTATTTTATCTGATTACTAGAACAGCAACTCCTGCTTTCTTTTTGGTACCATTTGTTTCGCATATTTTCTTCCATCCTTCACTTTAAGTGGTGCCTGTCCTGAATTGTGAGATGGGTTTCTTGTAGACAGCATATAGATGGCTTTTGTTTCCTAATCATTTTCCCAGTCATGTCTTTTGATTGGGGAGTTTAGCCCATTAATATTTTAGGTTATAATTGAAAGATGGATGTTGGCTTCCTTTTCACCTTATATCCATTTGACTTTTAGTCTCTGTTTCAGCGCCTATGATTATGTTTTATTAGGTTCTTTCCCTAGGTGCTTGAGGATAGTTGCCTCTTCTTTCTGCCCTTTGATTGCTTCAAGTATTTTTGGAGAGTTGGTTTTTCCGGGAAATGTATTCTATCATTTGCTTATGGTTCATGGAAGATTTTTCTCTCTCCTTTCAACTGTAATCGACATTTTGCTGGTGTGGCTAAAGTATTCTGGGTTGGCATCCAAGTCCTTTAACACTGGATTGGGAAAATGCTTTGCCCTCCATTTTCTTTCTTCTTGCTTTCATGGTTTGCGGCGAGAAGTCATTTGTGATTTTGATGGGTTTCCCTTTGTATGTTGACTTGTTTTTCTCGCATGGCCTTCAGAATTTTATCTTTGTTTTTGGGCATCTGCACTTTGACTATGATATGGCGTTGGGGAGTTCTTTTCTTATCTTGTCTATTTGGAAGTTCTAGTTCTATGTGCTTCTTGTATTTGAATGGGTTTGTTTATATTTTTTAGTTTTGGGGAAGTTTTCAATCTATTATTGTGTTGAAGATATGTCAATTACTATTCTCTTGAGATTCTTCCCTTCCTCTATTCCTATGATGCGGAGGTTTGATCTTTTCATAGTGTCCCATATTTCCTGGTTGTTCCACTTTTGTGTATTTTAAAATTTTTCATAATCGTTATTGGGGCTTTTTAATTGCTCTGTGGTTTCTTCCAGATCTGCTATCTTTGCTCAGCTTTTCCTCATTCTATTTCTAAGGCTTTTCCTTTCCTTTATTCTTGATTGGACTAGTGTTCTCTTTCCTCTTTCATTTCATCCTGTATTTTCTTTAATCTATCAATTTATTTTTTGAGTTTCTCAATCTCTTCTTCATGCTCCTTACTTCTTTGGTTGGCTTCCTTGTTCCGTGTTTCTACTTCCTTAAGTGTTTGTTTTTTTCTCTCTCTAGTTTCTTTCTGGAGTTTGTCAATCCTTCCTTTAGTTCTCTGAATTCTTCTTTCTGCTCTTTAAATTTTCTCTGCATAGCTCTGCAATTATTCTCTAAGGTCTGTTTCTGGGGTCACCTCCAAGGGGATCCACTAATCTATCCCCTACCGGGTTGGTAGAGCTTGGTGTGGAATTATCTGCACCTTTCCCATGTTGTCCTTCGCGTGTCCCTGGCATGTGGATTCCCTTTTTTGTGATTCAAATCACCAATGCCTTTTCCGTGTGTTGAAGGGGATGAAAGCTTCTTTTGTTTTGCTTACCTCCTTCTTGCACTTTTTTTTTCTTCCTCTCCCCTCCTTCTTTATGGGAGTGTAGAGTGTTGACTTGTCTAGGGTTTCAGGCTTTCACTTTTTGTTGTTAGATTGGATATTGAAAGTCTAAGTCACTCTTCCCTCCCTCTTCTGAGAGTTCTCCTAATCCGGTCCACTGGATACTCTCTCTTCCTCAATCCAATTGTTGGCGGGGGGGGGGGGGATATGCTGGCTTAGCCCGCGCCCTGGCACCCAAGCAAGCCAGACCCAAGCTCAGGTCTGCTTCGGCTGCGGGGGGAAGGGCGTCCCAGCGGGCTGAAGACCCGAACCTAGGCCCTGCCAGCCACCTGGCCCTATGCCACCGACCAGAAATCAGTGTCCAAAACCACAAAAGTCACTCTGTCCTAAGCCTTTACCTGGCTAGAGCCGTGTCGGACGGTTCCAAGTGTTCCTAACAGGTCCAGACACACCGTTAGTGTTAACATCATACTTTGGGGATAAGAACTGGAAAGGTGGTTTAATAGTGATGTGTTTGTGTGTCAAGTTGACAAGGGGTCAATTGTGCTGGATAGCTTTGGTGTCAACTTGACACACCTGGGTTGAGGGAGCCTCGGTTGGGGAATTGGCTCCATTGGATTGGCCTGTGGCCACATCTGTGGTGTATTGTCTTGATTGACAGTATAAGAAGGCAGGCTGGGCATGAGCCAGAGAGCAAGCCAGTGAACAGCAGTCCTCCATGGCCTCCAGGTTCCTGCCCTGAGTTCCTGCCTTGGGCTCCCTAAGTGATGAACTGTGACCCAGGAGATGTAAGCTGAATAAACCCTTTCCTCCCCAAGTTGGTGTCAGAGTGTTTTGTCACAGCAATGGAAAGACAAACGAGAACAACATGTATGGCAGAGGGCACGAGCTCTGGCGTGGTAGGGAGCAAGGAAGGGGAAATGGGTCTAGATTTGATTAAGAAATATTGTAGGAAATGCACAAAACTGCAATTAAAATATATATTAAAATAATACTAAAATAAAAAAATGAAAATCACAGGGAAGTCAGTCAACCTTTCCAAGCCTCCATTTATACTTCATAAAACTTGCACAGCGCATTACAAAGTTTGAATGAAATATTCCACATAAAGAGCCTACCAGAGGTTCTGGCACATAAATTACAGCCACAGCTCCTCTCTCATCGTCTCCTCTCCCCCCTGCCCTAAGTTAGAAGGTAGTAAGTGCCAGGAGGAGAACCGTAAATGTGTCCAACTTGCACCCCTCATACCCTAACACAAAATTTAAAGTTAATTAAAATGGTATGGAACTCAATGGTGTACTTCTCAAGCAAGAACTTGATAGATGACAATATCATGGTGTCAAGATTCTACACACCAAGAAGAAAATTTAGTTTAGCTTAACTTATCAAGATAATCAGAACCTAGTTCTAGAAATTCTGAGGTTAGGATGAAAAAATTCTGCATTATAACAAGCATCCTTATGGTACACAATAGGCTATATTTTTGAGAAGTCCTTGATTAAAATATAACATTGGAGAAATGAGAGGAAAGAAAGGAGGAAAGAAGGAAGAAAAAGAAAGAGGGCAGGAAGGAGGGAAGGAGAGAAGGAAGGAAGGAAGGAAAGGAAGAAAGGGAAGGAAGGTATAAAGGAAGGAAGGAAGGAAGGAAGGAGAAAAATACTGGCTAATGAGAAATGCAGGCCATAATTATTTAGAGATAAAATTTAGACTTGCTTAATGGGAGCCATTTCATGTTTTTGAGCACAGTTTTAATCCAACCCTTTGATTTAGGAAAGATAATATGATAATTGCATATTGAGAAATTTGAGGATAATTGTAAATTGGGAGATTTGAAGGGAAATAACTGAATTAGGCAGCTCTTGTGTGTCATTTCAAGGTTAGGTAACAGAATAGGAAAAAAATTAAATGTTATTTGGGAGGCAAATGGTAATGAACTTGGAATCAGGTTCCTCTTCGGATGACATCAGGACTTGTGGCAGTCAGGCTCAGGCCAGATCCTTATCCCTTAAAGGAAAAGTTGATAAAATATATGTCACTTCCCAACTTTGAGAACCTATTCTTTTTAAACAGTAGCAAGAGTGATTTTAGGAAAAGGTGGTTATGGCTGTTTCTATTCAGCACATGCAAATACACGGGGGTCCCGCTGTGGGACTGAGCTGCTATCCCCATCAGCTAGTCCCAGAGCTGCCTTGGAAAGCCGCTGCAGAGCCAGGCTGAGGGTGTAACTCAATCTCTGCAGCCGGCCCACAGAGCACACAGTTGCTGTAGCACAGCCACACATTCAAGCCTAGTAACTTGATAAGCTTGTCGGCTAATTAGCCACAGGTGGTCCACGCAGCTGAGTGACAGCTGAAACACTCGCTGTTCTTGAAGTTGTCTTGGGAAGCTTCTTAAAACTGGCTGTTCTGATCTCTCTACCCCATTGGTCCTCTGCTGGGAGAAATCTTTCCCTTTGGGGAACTTTTGGCAATGTCTGAAGACATTTTTTATTAAGACTTGAGAGAATTGTTGGTTTAGAGGACAGAGGCCAACGATGCTGAACCCTACAGGGTTCAAAAGAGCCCACTAAGACAATACTTGACCGAAGTTGCCAGTGGAGACGAACTAATAAAGCATAGATATGGGTGTCTTTCTCTAGTCGTTTGCTTCCTTAAATGAACACTATGACTGTGTGATAATCAGGTACCAAAGGGAAGAAGACTTATTATAGATTTGAACTAAGAAAAGATGTTATTGGTGGTCCTGAACTTGGCAACAACAAAAAAGATCTGAAGTATATCTAACCTCTGTGTGTGCATATGTGTCTGTGTGTGTATGTGTGTGTGTGTGTGTGTGTGTGTGAAAGAGAGAGAGAGAGATCACTGTGTAAAATAATTTGCAAGCAAAAACAGCAATTCGAATTTCAACAAAGAAGATGGTTTAATGCTAAGACTCAATAAACAGCACACGCACAGCAACAACAGGCCAGTGTATGTGCAGGATGAATCTCACCCAATAATCTCCAATAAAGCACGCACAGATTGTGTGCAAAAGGCAGAATCTTCCCTCAACCCCAATAAACAACAAAAGGCAAGCTATGCAAATTTAGTCTTTCACAAAAATTCATCCTGTAATTTTCTACATATTGGCAGTGATCAAGGCATAGGCACAGCAAGAATACAGAAAGGGCAGAAAGAAACCGGGTTCCAGAAGCACCTCCACACTGGGAACTGGGACTTCTCTGAGGGGTTGGTTACACATTATCTTCCCAGTGGGTTGTCCTGCAGGAGCCAAGTGGGGGCTCAGCAGGGCCCCAGTGATCATAGGAACAGTGACCTGTGCCTCAATTATTGTTTTAGAAGTTTTATTGAATGTTTTGTGAATTTCCTACAGAGCATCTTAATGATCTCTCTATCCCTTTCCCTGCTGTGCCCTCCCATAGCCCCCATCACTGGCTTTCACACACTCCGTCAACTTGTGTTAAGGCCTATCTAGTCAAATTAGTGTCTCCAGATGTCCCTCATCTACTGAGGTCTAGTCAGCTTTATGAGGATCAGCTCTTCCTCACCCAGCAGTAGTCAGCTGCCAATATTATTCTTCGGTAAGATTGGCACCTGATGCCCATTTCCACAGTTCTCTGCTGGGTTTTTGTCTGCTTGAACTTGCAAGTGTCTTGTGCATGTTGACACTGGTTCTTGTCCTGGTCTCCAGGATGTCTGGAGATCGCTGGAACTTAGAATAGGAAAGAGCGGTGATGAACAAGTGTGGAGGCAAGCAGATTAGAAAAAAGTCATCCCTTGCCTTCATACTCTGTTGCCTCCTTACCAACTTCTTGACCCCAATGCAGTGTCAAGAAAATGACCTTAGCTTCTTTTGAAGGCAGCTAGAATATTCCTAAGAAAGGACTTCGTGACTGGATCAGGGTCCTGTCATCTTGGGGTTGTCAGTATGGGTAAAGAAATGGTTCTTAAAATTATTCGGAGCAGGAGGCACATGCCACAGTGTGCATGTGGAGGTCAGGAGACAGCTCATGGGAGTCAGTTCTCTCCTTCTACCTGGGGATGGAACTCAGATCATTAGTCCTGGCAGCAAGTGCCCTTACCTGCTGACCCATGTCAGGAGCCTAGAAATCGGAACCCCCAACTCTTATGTTTACATTTGAAAGGAAAGTTCATTGATAACTTCCCTTTGAGTTTCTTTTTAAAATTTTATTTATTATTTTATGTGTATGGGTGTATTCCCTGCATGCATGTAAGTGCACCTGTGTTATGCAATGCCTGTGGAGGCCAGAAGAAGGTGTCAGACTTAAGAAACTCAAAGAAAAGATGGAGCGATGGCTCAGCAGTTAAGAGCACTGACTGCTCTTGAAGAGGACTGGGGTTCATATCTCAGCACCCACATACCAGCTAACAACCATCTGTTACCCTAGTTATGGAAATTTGATGCCCTCTTCTGGCCTCCACAGGCATTGCACAATATAGGTGCACTTACATGCATGAAGACAATATACTCATACACAAAGAATAACTATAATAAATAAAATAAAATAAAGTAAACTAAAATAATAAAATAAAAATAAAATAAAATAGAAAGTCAAAGGGCAGTTATCAATGAACTTTCCTTTCCAATGTAAACATAAGAGTTGGGGAGTTGAGGCAGTGTGTAAAATCCCTGCCAGTGTGAGATGCCATCTAACAAAACAAAGCTTACATCCTCTAATGGTTAGGAGATGTTATAAGCCACAGTAAGACCCTGTCATATTTAACAGAAAAAAATGTAATTCATGGATTAACATACCATCCAAACATCTGTGTCTATGTCAAAGTAACCTACCATAACAATTAGTACTGTTTAAATACCTATATATCTAATTGCTTGTGCTTCATTAGTAGGATTGAAAGGTTATTCCTGGACAAACTGTCAGCCCATGAAAGGAAACAGCCAGAATTGACCAGAGTCCAAGACAACAGCTCCAGAGAGAGTGGACTGTTTTGCTTCTCATCCACCTGTGCCCCTTTTCTAAGCCTAGGGAACAATCTGCAGAAGAGGGGGTGTGGTAGAATGTAAGGGCTGCGATTGGGGTGAACAGTGAAACTACAACAATATAGACATAGACGGGACACTCATTTGATCAACTTGATTGAACATATAAGACCCCCCTGCTGGATGGTGGGACCCATGAGCTGTGTGGGTTTGGGCACAACTTCTTGCAAATTGGTTTTACATGAAGGATGCTTGTACTCATAAATTATCACTTATTGTTAAAAAATGAAAAAAACTGAGAGAAAGATACAGGACAGTTATGGCAGAATGCACGATCTGGGATGGGGTGGGGTGGGGTGCGGGGAAGGGAAAAGGAAATATGCCTGAACTGAATTGGAAAATGATGTATGAAATACACAAAGCATCAATAAAAAATGAAAATAAAAAAAAAAAGGTGGAAAGCAATGGAGAAAGACACCC
The DNA here is from genome assembly GCA_009823505.1 of Rhizomys pruinosus. Lineage (NCBI taxonomy): Eukaryota > Metazoa > Chordata > Mammalia > Rodentia > Spalacidae > Rhizomys > Rhizomys pruinosus. The sequence continues at coordinate 1,406,510 of VZQC01013883.1, forward strand.
AGCTTGGGCCTCTGACCTTTACATGGATGCACACCCACACAAACTCATGGATACTTCCCCCAACACACACACACACACACACACACACACACACACCAAACATCATCGTCTCCTCTAGTGTTTCTTCTTGGCCTGACCTTGGAATCCTGGTCTGCTGCTCTGTCTTGCTCTGTTCATTTCCTATGCTAAAACTACTGCACAGTGGTGGCTTCCAAGCCTGTTATCTTACTCTCTTGCAGTTCTGGAGGTCAAGAGTGCATTCCTGTAAGCAAAAGTGCCTCCCTCTGTTTCCTTGCCTCTTCCAGGTTCTGGAGGGGTCTCCTTCCATCTGTCAGTCATGTTGTTCACCATCTTCAAAGCCTATAATGGCCAGGAGAGACTTTCTCATGTGTCTCCATTCTGACACCGCCTCCTCTGCCTCTTCCAGAATTTAAGCTGCTGTATGATTAGACTGAGCCTACTGAGATAACTAAAAGTAACTGGTTAGCGACTAGTTAGACTCCAGGTCCTAGTCTCCTCTTGCCATCAAGTATAATGGGGTATGTACAGTGGAAAACATTTCTATAAATAGGCTTGGCAGTGAATGTTTATGGGACAAATATTTGAAATGCTATTTTTAAATGTACATTGGATAATTCCTTGTTTTGTATGGCTGGATGGGGAAGACTTAACTCTATAAACTGGAAAAGTAAATGTAACAGAGCTTCTGTTACATGTTCCCCTATGGACGGCATGGGCATGCTTTCAAGTTGGCCTCAGTGACTCTGCCCCTTGATTCCTCAAGACTAGAATGGGCAAAACGTCTCCCATCTTCCCCCTGTAGTCACAACACTCAGTTATGCAAAACCTGTTGTTGCACAGCTCTACTGTCTACCCATTTGTGTTGTTTTAATCACTTCAATTCCGGTGACTTCTTTTCTAAAAATCCCATGAATTTATTCCAACTAATTAACCTCTTTCCCATTCACTCAAGGGTTTGAGCTTAGGGGCAATGACACGAACGAGGTCAGCGAGTCACTGAAGAGTTTTTATTTACTGGACTCCTCTGGAAAGGATTGAGCTATTCTATATTCAAATTTATTTTCCTATTAGGTTTTGTAAAATTCTGACAGCTGCGAAAATAATTATGATGCTAAAATAGAACATAAATATATGTGCAAGGCTGAGCCATTTTATCCTTCCTCAATTAAACACAGTGATCTGCCCTTTCATGCTTTGGGCTATTAAAGACACATTTAACTCTCTGTATTCTGCAAAGCAAGGACTATTTAATCACTGGAGGGCTTGCCATAGGCATGCGTGCCCATGCGGGTCCCCTCCACAAGTCACATGTGTTGAAAACTAGCTCATTTAGATTACTGGTTTATGAATGTTAATTTTTAATATCGGTCTAATCAAAATACATTAGGATCTTAATCTCCGACCCTCCAAAACAACATTTATTCATTCTCAAAATATTGTGCTTATTTGCCTGATTCTATCCTTCGACACTTTCCACTGATATATTTGCAATAAAACAGAGGGAATCATGTAAACATCTGGCTACCAGCTGTGATAGTCATTAATCTTAATAAATTTCATTCCCTCATTCATTAAAGAGCAGTGTTTGGTCCAAACTAACCCAACAATCAGTGACAAAGTTAATTGGAAGTTACATAATCTTGGTTTCTCTCCTCCTCTGTCTCTGAAAACTCAGTTTATTGGCATCTACTGACCTGCACAGTGAAGCCTGTTGGCAGAAACAGTGGCCACCAAGTGGATGCCTGTGAAGTTGGCACTCTGCAACCTTTAGAGCAATGTGGACTCCCCAACAAACACAGGATGGTGGCATGACAGGTCTACCACAGACGAAGAAACTAGAGCTTAGAGATAGTAAGCAATTTACACAAAGCTATATCCCCACAAGTTGAGAGAGCTAGAAACCCCAAATCTTAACCTCTTTTCTAATGCTTAAAGGCCCACTATTATTCTCTTCTATGAAAAAATGAATGTTATCACAGAGTATTTTTCTGAAATACAGAACATGTATATATGTGTTTTTCTTTATTTTTCTATTTTTATTGAATCTTCGTGATTGTCATACAATATAATTTGATGGTATCTAGATGCCCCCACCCAACTCTTCATATTGCACCCTGCCCAATTAAATGTACTCAGATATATAATAAGGCACATAGAGTCTAATTTGTGATCCCAAACGTCTTTCAGTGTGGATCCATCCACTGGAGCCCGGTTAACCTACTGAGTCCCATGCTGAAAAGAGAATATCTCCACCCCTCTCAGCAGCCATCTGTTGACACAATTTCCTTAGATGGGGTCAAAGCTGCTTCTTCACTTTCTCATGTCTATTCTGGGATTTTCTTTTCTGCTTTGAGCTCGCATGGGACGTGTGCATGTTGTCACCATTGCTGGGAGTTCACAAGAGCAACTGACCAGCTGTCCGGAAAGCTCTGTCTCCTTGTGACCATCCACTACCCCTGGCTCTTATAATTTTCCTGCCCCTTCTTCCACAATGATCCCTGAGCTTTGGAAGACAGACGTTTGCTATAGATGTGTCCTATTCAGGAATCAGCACTCTGCAGCCTCCTGTTCTGTGCACAGTGGCCAGGTGTGGCTTTCTGTGTAATCTCCAACTGCTGCATAATGAAACATCTCTTGTGGGAGTTTAGGGATGTAGTAGTTCTGTCAGGACCTGCGATGGGACAGCATCCCTGTGACTGGGACACATTCTTTTTTTTTTTTTANACGGCTTTTTAGCCTTTCACTTGAGTGGGACTATCAAGAGTCTTATAGTCAGACTTATACTTGAAGTCTCATTTTTACTTATTTTCTAATGACAGATTCCTTCTTTTTTTTTTTAAGTTTTATTTATTTCTGTATGTGTATCAATGTACTGTCTGCATGCAGGTCTGTGCACCCGTGTCGTGCAATGCCGTGGAGGTCAGAAGAGGGTCTTGGATTCCCCTGGAGCTGGAATTCTCCTGGAATTGGAGTTTCAGACGGCTGTCGGCTGCCATGTGGGTGCTGGGGATCGAACCCGGGTCCTCTGCAAGAGCAGTCAGCACTCTTAACCCCTAGGCCATCTCTCCAGCCCCACATTCTTAAATGCTGCTTCTGGTGTCCTTTGGACCAGTCTTAGCTTTTGCCTCATTTCACTTGGTTCCCAGGGCTAGTGAAACCCATCTTGTCGCTACTGGAAAGGAGCTTCCTCATGCATTTCAATGGCCCCCACCTCTCACTCTTCTGGGACTCTCTGGCTGGCCCCATATAACCTTCCTGTGTGTTTCCTGTCCCTTGCTAACCTCTGCCCTGCATCCCACCTCTTCGTCCCCCCCTCCATGCTCTCCTCACACTCCACTTTGCCTGGTCAAGGCTGCCTCTTACCTTCTGCTCTAGCTTATCTCTATCCTGAAGGAAAGGTTCCATTATGGCCCGTTGACCTCCACCCCTTTGTTCTCATGTCCTGATTCTTCCCCCTACTCCTGTCCCCATGCATGCCTTTCCATCAAGCTCAAATCAGTGATCTGGGATGAGGGGCTTGCTATGTTCATGTGGATGGGGTAGAGATTGTGGTCCACGACTGCATCCTCTTCCTCCCTCAGGTCTACAGTTCAATTTTTAAGAACAGGGCCAAGGATTATTGCATGTGTCACTTACAGCAACCTATGGTGATGTTCTCTTCAACAACATCATTATCACAGACTCAACGCTGTTCCTAATGGCAGGACATCTGAAGACATAGGGAGCCATTTTCCTTCTCTCAAGAAAATCAATGGTATCTCACAAGGCAGAGCTGACTTCACCCACTCCAAGCCAGACTTCTATAGTGTACCTCCCTAGCTGGTGCAGGGATCATGTTATTTCTTAGTAGAGTTGCATTGCTTTTTGCTTTCCTTTTGTTTTCTGGTGCTGAAGATTGAACCTGGGGCCTTGCACACAGGAAGTGCATTCTCTACCACTGAGCCACACCTCTGACCCTAGTATTTTAAATATATAATTTATTTTGTTTTTGATGATTTCATCATGAGTATCGTGTTTGAATTGTTTCCATCCCTCCCAGTCCCTCTCCAACTCCTTCCTGGACTCCCTGTCAATTTCCTGTCCTCTTCTTCATTATTGTTGCATATACATGTGTACGTTTATAAATACCTGCACATATATATAGTGCACTGATTCCATTAAGTGGCACTCACGTGTTCCTGTATTTAAGGCTGTCCACTTGGGTTAGATTACCTCTGAGGGAGATAGTGCCTGGAGAAAATTTATTCTCTGTCCCTTTCCCAGCATCCACTGATTCCCTGCCACTCTTCATCTTGAGGTGGGGGTCCTTAGTGGTATTCTTCCCATCCACCTTGCCATGTCGTTATGCGGACTGCCATACTGTAGAGATTTCATGGGTGCAGCTTCCCTGTCCTGTCTAGAATGCATTGACTAGCAGCAGGTGTCTTGTCCCCTGGCTTCTTCCTGGCCCTCTTCAGCAACTCTTAGGTGTAAAGGTTGTATTGTAGATATATCCATTAAGCCCAGGCACCTCTCAGTCACATTCTCTGCATCTGACCAGTTATGGAAATTTTTTCTTTCTTTCTTTCTTTCCTTCTTTCTTTCTTTCTTTCTTTCTTTCTTTCTTTCTTTCTTTCCTTATTTATTATGTGTTTGAATGTACTGTCTGCATGTAGGTCTGTGCACCTGTGTTGTGCAATGCCGCAGAGGTCAGAAGAGGGCGTTGGATTCCCCTTTAACTGGGGTTAAAGATGGTTCTCAGCTGCCATGTGGGTGCTGGGGATCGAACCTGGGTCCTCTGCAAGAGCAGTCAGTGCTCTTAACCGCTAGGCCATCTCTCCAGCCCCCAAAAAAGCAGCTTCTTTCATGAGTGGTGAGAGGTACACTTGTATCTAAGGATTTGGAGCTTTGTGTACAGTAAGTACATGCTGTACTATTGAGCCCATGCATTGTTTCTTATAAAATATTTCTCCATGAAAAAGGTAATTATTCTTTGGGTGTGGTGGTGCACGCCTTTAATCCTGACACTTGGGAGGCAGAGGCAGGTGGATCTTTGTGAGTTCAAGGCCAGCCTGGTCTACAGAGTGTGTTCCAGGACAGCTGGGGCTACAGAGACCCTGTCTCGAAAAGACCAAAAAAAAAAAAATCTTTAGAAATTCCAAAATTACAGGATCTAAAGGATCATGGGCCCAAGGCCTACCAAGATTTATAGGTATTCAAATGTGAGTTTTTTGTTGCAAAATCATTAAAGATTCATTATCATTTAAACTAACAGAAGTATTAATACAGGAGAAAAGTCTACATTCAATACAGGAAATATTAGATGAAAAACAAAGTTCCTATAAGAATTACATAAGGCAAGCCGGGTGTGGTGGCANGCTGAAAAGAGAATATCTCCACCCCTCTCAGCAGCCATCTGTTGACACAATTTCCTTAGATGGGGTCAAAGCTGCTTCTCACTTTCTCATGTCTATTCTGGGATTTTCTTTGCTTTGAGCTCGCATGGGACGTGTGCATGTTGTCACCATTGCTGGGAGTTCACAAGAGCAACTGACCAGCTGTCCGGAAAGCTCTGTCTCCTTGTGACCATCCACTACCCCTGGCTCTTATAATTTTCCTGCCCCTTCTTCCACAATGATCCCTGAGCTTTGGAAGACAGACGTTTGCTATAGATGTGTCCTATTCAGGAATCAGCACTCTGCAGCCTCCTGTTCTGTGCACAGTGGCCAGGTGTGGCTTCGTGTAATCTCCCAACTGCTGCATAATGAAACATCTCTTGGGAGTTTGGATGTAGTAGTTCTGTCAGGACCTGGCGATGGGACAGCATCCCTGGACTGGGACACATTCTTTTTTTTTTTTTTATTTTTATTTATTTCTGTATGTGTATCAATGTACTGTCTGCATGCAGTCTGTGCACCCGTGTCGTCAATGCCTGTGGAGGTCAGAAGAGGGTCTTGGGATTCCCCTGGATCTGGAATTTCTCCTGGAATTGGGAGTTTCAGACGGCTGTCGGCTGCCATGTGGGTGCTGGGGATCGAACCGGGTCCTCTGCAAGAGCAGTTCAGCACTCTTAACCCCTAGGCCATCTCTCCAGCCCCACATTCTTAAATGCTGCTTCTGGTGTCCTTTGGACCAGTCTTAGCTTTTGCCTCATTTCACTTGGTTCCCAGGGCTAGTGAAACCCATCTTGTCGCTACTGGAAAGGAGCTTCCTCATGCATTTCAATGGCCCCCACCTCTCACTCTTCTGGGACTCTCTGGCTGGCCCCATATAACCTTCCTGTGTGTTTCCTGTCCCTTGCTAACCTCTGCCCTGCATCCCACCTCTTCGTCCCCCCCTCCATGCTCTCCTCACACTCCACTTTGCCTGGTCAAGGCTGCCTCTTACCTTCTGCTCTAGCTTATCTCTATCCTGAAGGAAAGGTTCCATTATGGCCCGTTGACCTCCACCCCTTTGTTCTCATGTCCTGATTCTTCCCCCTACTCCTGTCCCCATGCATGCCTTTCCATCAAGCTCAAATCAGTGATCTGGGATGAGGGGCTTGCTATGTTCATGTGGATGGGGTAGAGATTGTGGTCCACGACTGCATCCTCTTCCTCCCTCAGGTCTACAGTTCAATTTTTAAGAACAGGGCCAAGGATTATTGCATGTGTCACTTACAGCAACCTATGGTGATGTTCTCTTCAACAACATCATTATCACAGACTCAACGCTGTTCCTAATGGCAGGACATCTGAAGACATAGGGAGCCATTTTCCTTCTCTCAAGAAAATCAATGGTATCTCACAAGGCAGAGCTGACTTCACCCACTCCAAGCCAGACTTCTATAGTGTACCTCCCTAGCTGGTGCAGGGATCATGTTATTTCTTAGTAGAGTTGCATTGCTTTTTGCTTTCCTTTTGTTTTTTGGTGTGAGATTGAACCTGGGGCCTTGCACACAGAAGTGCATTCTCTACCACTGAGCCACACCTCTGACCCTAGTATTTTAATATATAATTATATTTGTTTTTGATGATTTCATCATGAGTATCGTGTTTGAATTGTTTCCATCCTTCCCAGTCCCTCTCCAACTCCTTCCTGGACTCCCTGTCAATTTCCTGTCCCTTCTTCATTATTGTTTTGCATATACTGTGTACGTTTATAAATACCTGACATATATATAGTGCACTGATTCCATTAAGTGGCACTCACGTGTTCCTGTATTTAAGGCTGTCCACTTGGGTTAGATTACCTCTGAGGGAGATAGTGCCTGGAGAAAATTTATTCTCTGTCCCTTTCCCAGCATCCACTGATTCCCTGCCACTCTTCATCTTGAGGTGGGGGTCCTTAGTGGTATTCTTCCCATCCACCTTGCCATGTCGTTATGCGGACTGCCATACTGTAGAGATTTCATGGGTGCAGCTTCCCTGTCCTGTCTAGAATGCATGACTACAGCAGGTGTTCTGTCCCTGGCTTCTTCCTGGCCCCTTCAGCAACTCTAGTGTAAAGAGTTGTATTGTAGATATATCCATTAAGCCCAGGCACCTCTCGTCACATTCTCTGCTATCTGAACAGTTATGAAAATTTTCTTTCTTTCTTTCTTTCTTCTTCTTTCTTTTTCTTTTCTTCTTTCTTTCTTTCTTTCTTTCTTTCCTTATTTATAATGTGTTTTGAATGTACTGTCTGCATAGTAGGTCTTGCACCTGTGTTCGTGCCATGCCGCAGAGGTCAGAAGAGGGCGTTGGATTCCCCTTTTAACTGGGGTTAAGATGGTTCTCAGCTGCCATGTGGGTGCTGGGGATCGAACCTGGGTCCTTGCAGAGCAGCAGTCTCTTAACCCTAGGCCATCTCTCCAGCCCCCAAAAAAGCAGCTTCTTTCATGAGTGGTGAGAGGTATACACTTGTATCTAAGGATTTGGAGCTTTGTGTACAGTAAGTACATGCTGTACTATTGAGCCCATGCATTGTTTCTTATAAAATATTTCTCCATGAAAAAGGTAATTATTCTTTGGGTGTGGTGGTGCACGCCTTTAATCCTGAACTTGGAGGGCAGAGGCAGGTGGAATCTTTGTGAGTTAAGCCAGCCTGGTCTACAGAGTTGTGTTCCAGGACAGCTGGGGCTACAGAGACCCTGTCTCGAAAGACCCAAAAAAAAAAAAAAAAAAAAGAAAAAAGAAAAAGGTAATTATTCTTAAACATTGTGCTCTGTGCATTCACCCATCTACCTAACAGCTATCTATGATCCCTTTCTATGAACAAGACAAAGGCTTCAGCACTATGGATACTGTAGGGAATGTAAGCTACTTTGCCCTGCCCTAAGTGACTGTAGCACAAAGGAGAGGAAACTCAACCCACAGAGCAAGACTATACCGCACAGCTGAGCATGCTGGTGCAAACAAGAGCTGGGACACATTCAAGCCCCAAATGTCACATTCTTAAAACTTGAGCTCTCTGTCTGCAAGTTGCCCCAGACATTTCTAAAGTTTATCAGAGTGCAGCCAAGTAGACACACTTAGTTCAGGCTTCTCTGACACTTCAGGGTCACTACGACATAGCACTGGACAAAGCTTTGCCTACTGGGTGCGGGCAGTGAATGGGGATGGGGAGCACTGAAATCCAGGCTTGCTTGTTCCCAGGAACCCCTTTCCTGCCCACCCCACATGGGTTTGTTCTATTACCTGGGAACTGAAAGCTTGGACTTCTCAGCTGAGTGTGAGGAGCAGATTGAAAAGTGGAGAAATGTCTGTTGCTGGGCTGTCCAAGTAAGCATGGCTGAGAAGTCTATGGAGGACTAGAAGGGAAAGCCCTCAGGCCTTTCTAATCCCCATTGTATGGACGAGGCAGACAACAGGAAAGCAGGATACCATCCTCTCTTCTGTCCATAAGTATTATTTTTGTTAAAGTGAAATTAACTCATAATAATGATTCTTGAAGGTGGAAAGAAGCCAAAACATGAGACCCCAGCACATCGGCCACCTGATTCATTATTCTTTTTGGGAACACATCTGTCTGAAAGTCCCTGGTAGGTGGCAATCGAGTGTTTTCCTCCAAGTTACTCCCGGCATTTTATTTTATGGTAGCCAGTCATTTTATCTTCATATTTACTCTTGGATTACAGTAATCTATATGGCCACATATTCATTCCTGGAAATAAATTATGATTTAAGAAAGAAAGGAAAGCCATACCTATTCTTTTTTCTTAGGGCCTCAAATTATTATTATTATTATTATTATTATTATTATTATTATTATTTTAGGGCCTCAAATTATACATCTATTATTTCTTCTAGAGGGAACTGGCTCATAAAAGAAACAAGAGAGACCGAGCTGGGCTGAGGCCTGAGGTAGGCAGTCTAAGAGGAGCAGGTGGCAACTCAGAAGAGTCAGAAAGGCTCGAAGAATGCAGGAGGAAAGAGCTTTTGTGACACAAAGGATGGAAAAAACAGAATCCACACTGTCTGCTGAGCCTTTCTCCTCTGGAGACCAAGTCATGAGGGGACACCCCAGCTTGTAACACAGCAAGAACAGTCAGCCCAACCATGTTAGTATTTCTCACAGTGTGAAATTCACCCAGGATATCAGCTTGCAAGGCAGAATTGGTAGCTCAAGAAGCAATTCCGGAAGTCCTCTAAGCTGCCAGGCTTTGGTTTCAGGACAAGAGTGTGAACAGTGGCCTGAGAAGCAGGGATGGAGGAGACGTAGATGGAGTGAGGTGTGGGGCAAGACTTCCCGAAAGGCTGCACAGCCTTCTCCTTGGGCCTTTGGCAGATTTATCGGCAGTCACCAGGGCTATCCTGGTTCTGACGTCCACACACCCCCCTTCCCTGCCAGCTCAGGGAAGCTCTTCTCACTGCTCTTCTCTACACTGACATTTCTTTTCCCTGAACCCCTTTCAGCACCTGTTACCTAGGGCTCGCTAATAAGCAACTCCAAATGGCCAAACTGGTCATTACAGACTGTTTATGTGAATGAATCTGGATACTATTTGTCTGACGTATTTTGATCTTGTTTCTATATACTAGTTAGTCTTTGAAGGCAGTCCCTCCTCTCTCTCTCTCTCTCTCTCTCTCTCTCTCTCTCTCTCTCTCTCTCTCATCTCCTAACAGAGTTGTTATTGAGTAAAAATGCGAGGTCACGTTTATCTACAAGGATAAGTCCATGTATGGAAATAAGGAGCGGGACATTGTAGATGTGGGCGCCTACGTAGTCACTCTGCTCCCGGTTGCGGGGCACCTACCCTGTCACTGGAGCCAGCACTCTGCTGCAGTCCACACTGACTGTTACAGACACAAAAGCACCCAGGCAGTATCAGTTTTATTTCATGGAGAACAATAAACAAGTTCCTTCTGAATAACAAGTAAATGCACATTCTGCAGCTAGCCTGTCAGGCTTCAGCACTACCCACCTGTTTCTCTCCTCTGTGCCAGGCTCTTCCTGGACCCTGAGCCCTGGCCCTGGTTTCTTAACGTTGTGCGGCCATGTCCGAGATCCCTGTTCTTCCACTCCTCCAATAAGGCGGAAGCTAAGCGCTTGATAAATATTTATGGACACACTGTTTTTTTTGTTTTGTTTTGTTTTGTTTCCTCAGAATTCATAATAACTAGAAACCGAAATCCAATCTTCGTAACGGAAGAGGTGGGAGGTGGGGAGAAGGGCAGGGCCGGCTCTGTGGCCGCTCCTGGGAGAGAAGCAAGCTGCTTTGCAATCAAAGATGGCGCGCACCCATGACGCCATCGCCAATGAGAAGGCAATGGCAACGAGAGCAAGTTCCAAAGATGAGGAAACCTGCAGGAGTGCAGGTGGAACTGTGAAGCCTGGAGCACCCAAAAGGTCGGGGACAGGGATCAGAGACAAGAGCCGGAAGCGGCCCACACCCGCAGCAGAGGCACTAGCAGGCCTTGATTTCCCTCCTCAGCACCAAAACCTTCAAGAAGCAAATGGTGAGTTTGTGTTTTCTTGGTATTTTATTTTGTTTAATTTTTGTGCCTCAGGAAGGACCTGAAGAGCACAGTGGCTCAGGTGAAACCTTGATGTCAGCAAGAAAAACAAAACCCAGATTAACTATCTTGGCAGCGTCCCCAGCAGTTCTAGCCACAAAACTAACACCCTCTCTTGCCTCAAGAAACTCCAGCCAAAGCCCAAGTTGCTCAACCCACTTCGCCAAGTGCAGCTGGAGTACCACAACTTTTTTTTTAAACCCTAATTTGATAATGTACAAGTTACTGTGACTTCCTCCGTAAGACAGAGCCCATGACTAAAAGGCTTTGTTTCACTTGTGGTATGAAGAGTGACTTGTTGCTGAGCACCTTTGAGCCCTGGGATCTGTACTTGTCTCTCAGTAGGATTATAATGTCTCGAAAAAGGGGTGCAGCCCAGCCAACCTCTCCATGTGAGATGCCCAGTGGTACCATCTTCTCCATCAGTCACCCGGGCAGTGTTAGTATTTCTCCTAGCATGGAATTCATCCACCAGGCCAACTTGCAAAGCAAGAATAGGTAGCTCAAGGAACAGTCCTAGATCTCCTCTAAGCTTGCAGGCTTTGGTTTTAGAGACAAGTGTTTGGGACTGGGAATGGTGGGATGGAGCCGGTGTGGGTGGAGCGAAGAGATGCCGCTCTTCTGTGTGTTGGGTGTGCACACCAGGCATACATTGTCCTATCTTGGGAGGATCTTAAGGACCAACTAGTCACTGAGTCTCATAAGATGCCCGAGGAAGCTGAGTCTTGAAAAGGAAACCACTTAGCTGGACGCCATGCTGCTTGTAGGGCATGGGTCTGGGAATTAGTGTGGCTTTTGATTTTTGGAAAAGAATATACTCAATATGCCAGTGATTTGCCTAGATGTATTACCTAATCTAGAAATTAGATAGTAATAGGGTCCTAGTTACTGCTGTGGTGAAACACTGGCCACAACCCACTTGGGGAGGAAAAGGTTTACTTGGCTAACAGTCCATCATTAAGAGAAGCCAAGTCCATCATTAAGAGAAACTCAGGCCAGGAGCCTGGAAGCAGGAACTGAAGCTTGGACCATGGAGCAACACTGCTTACTGGTTGCTCCTCTGGTCTGTACCCAACCTGCTTTCTCTTTAAAAAAAAAAAAAAAAGCTTTATTATTATTATCATTTTATTTTTTGTGTACGAGTTTATTGTCTGCATGAATGTAAGTGCATTAGTGTCATGCAGAGCCTGTGGAGGTCAGAAGAAGGTGTTAGAATCCCTGGAACTAGAGTTACAGGTGATTGTTAGCACCATGTGAACCTGGGTCCTCTGCAAGAGCAGTCACTGCTCTTACTGCTGAGCCATCTCTCCAACACCTCAGCCCTATGCAACCCAGGACCACCTGCCAGGGCACGCCCGCCCCCACAGTGACCTGGGCACTCCCACATCACTCAGCAATCAAGAAAATGGTCTGGGCATGGTGATTCATGCCTTTAATTCCAGCACTTGGGAGGCAGAAGCAGGTGGATCTCTGTGAGGCCAGCCTGTTCTACAGAGTGAATTTCAGGCCAGTTGGGGCTATGGGAGACCCTGTGTCAAGAACAAAAACAAAACAAAACAGAATCCAGAAAATGCCCTTCAGACATGGCCGTAGGCCACTCCAATAGAGGAATTCCACAGCTGAGGTTCCTTCTTCCAAAATGTGGCAGGTTGACAATGGAAGCTGTCCAGAACAAAAAATAAGCTAAAAATCCCTACAGGAGAGCTAACAGTCCAGCTTTTATGGATTTTTATAAAGAAGGATATAGTCTCTGAAAGGTGACTTGACTCTGAAGCCACATCTAACCACAAAGCCCAGGACTTTCTCCTTGCACCCAGGGGCCTCCCAGCTCTGTGAATCGAGGATGACTTCTTCAAACTAACTCAAGATATGGGGACTGTGTTACTTCCCAGGGCTGCTACTTGTGCCTAAAGCATTTTAATGTGTAGATGTAATAATAAAAAATGGTCAGACTTGCACTGTGATGGCTGGGCCCATTGTGGATTAAATAAATAATCCTGTTGCGTTTAAGTAAATAGAGAGGTTCTGGCTCCTAATGTTTGATATATCTTAAATGTGCTTACTAAGAATGTCTTAAAATGCAGAGTAGGGTTTAGTAGGGTTGCAGTGAGGTCAGAGATTCTTCATTTGCATAAGAGCCCAGTAATGCAGATGCTGCTGGTCCATGGACTATACTGAGTATTTTGTGCCATAGCTACTGCAGAAGTAGAGGTCTCACTTTAAACCAAATTGGGGGCACCTTCTGCTTGCTCCTCTCCACCTCCCTCTCTCTCATCCTTTCTTCTTCCTTTCCTTCCTTCCGAGTTAAGCTCATTTTTAAAAACAATTCTAGACAGACATCTGTATGAAAACCTTTCATGCCTAATATTTTACCTTCTCCAAGACATATGGGAGCTCTGAGCTGGGGTCGGAGGCAAGTTCAAAGACCAACAAGGAAATAGCATCCTCATCCTCGCAGGCACACCCAAGCCTACGAGCAGCAATCTTTCCAACAAGCATAGCAAAGTTTGGTACAGTTCAGTGTTGAGGAGTGAACAGAGCACCATCTGCTGGGAGCCTCCCTTGCCCCCCTGCTGGATGAAGGCATTTCTATCCCACCTTCTCAAAGAATCCTTCAGTGAACATTCCAAAGCAGCCACAGCAGCCTCCAATATGTCTGTTACGCACATTTGCCTGTAAGAGCCTCTTACTGAGTCATCACTGCTCATTTGTACATTTTGTCTCTACAGTCGAATCTTAAGCTCCTCTTAAGGCCCTGCCTGATAGGCTCCGCAGCACCCAGCCCAGCATTTTGCTCATATTATGGACTAAACAAATATCTCTTAATTCCATGAAAGTGTTATTTTCTTATTATATGAGAATGTAACTCCCATTGGGTCTGCTAAGTGGATATATAGCAATTATTACAAAGTCAGTAAATGAACCTCTTAGTGACAATCATGACAGACTGTATAAATTCATGCCAGAGTTCACATCAGTGGCATCCAGGGATCATGTGAGCTAATGCAGGTGAAGGCTTTTAGCAAAACATAAAGCTCTCGACAAAGGGAAGGTATTATCTCATTGCCATTATAACTTAAGGCATACGCTTCTACCAGATGTGAACAGACACAAGATCACCCCAAAATGACAGGCAGGCCTTGACTGTGCCCCAAACTCACTCATATGAAATAGGATTTTTGTCATTCATTCTTTCTTTGAATTATAAGTCAATAAATTAACACTTCCCTGGGCCACAAATGAAGTAAAAAGGAAAATACTGGGATAGATGCACAAACTTTATTTGTGTATCACCTGGCACCACCCATTTCCTGAAGCTCTAAGGTAGCCAGATACAATTTAATATGATGAGAGAACCATCTCACTGGCTGAAGGAGGCAGGGAGAATGAATGCCATCATGCACAGCAGGACAACGTAATGGCAGCCATGCATTTGCCCAGTGATACCGGCACTCCATACGCATACGTCCTCACCTCTACTGCCTGCTTGTCTCCCGCAGACCGGTTCATCTGCCCTCTGTTCCTACTTCCCTCCTCACTACAGTAGCCTCACCATGATGGTTTGCAGCAATTCTGGGCTTCTGCCCTAAGCACTTGTCCCCTGCAACCTCAGCGGCTTCTCCCAGCAACCTCAGCGGCTTCTCCCAGCAACCTCAGCGGCTTCTCCCGGCTTCTCTCCCTTTGAAAACTTATGCTGCGGTCATACTTCCTAGGGTACATTTCCCGTTCTACCTGGCTCTTCTGAACAATGCTCTACCTTGGGTTTACCATGCTGACAGTGAAGCTGACATCTTCTTGCCAATCATCCTCCATCTCTTGCCTTCTCTATCTCAAGAGCTGTGCTGCCACCCAGCTAGGCAGATAAATATGGATGACCATTCAGAGCTGGATTTGTCAAATACTCATCTGACCACTGATCCTGCCAGCCTCAGACACAGGCAGGCACCAATTCTTCCACCTTAGACCTCTGGTCTATCTCCCTAACCTAGACTTGCTAACCACCATGGTACAGATTGCTAAGTAACTGTTCTGGTGGTCCCAAACCCCATCTTCCTTGGCCCCTGATCTGCTACATAGAACACCTAGGACTCAGAACAAAAAGTAACCAAACAACATTAACAATATAAACATACCAAAATTCAATTAAACAAAAGCCAAACAGAAGTAACTAATAGAGAGATAACCAACAAAGAACATCCATCTGCCCAATAGGAGCACGAAAACGCACATGATATGAAAAACCAAGAGACCATGCCCCCCCCCCAAAAAAGCTCAGTACTCCCACAGAAGTGCACTACAATGAGAACCACTCTGAGGAACAACTGAACTCAGAATTTAACAGAACAATTATAAACATCAAAGAACTTAACAAAGAAAAACAACTCAAAAAACTTGTAATGGAAGCTCAGGAATATACAAATATGCAGCTTAATGAAATATCAGAAACAATTCATGACTTAAAAAATGAATTCACAAAAGAAATAGAACTAGTGAAGAAAGCCCAAACAGAAATGAACATGAAATTAAAAATCCCAACAAGCCAGTTGGAAACAACAGCAGAAAGCCTCACAAGCAGAACAAACGAAAGAGAAAACAGAATATCAAGACTAGATGACAAAATTGAAGATCCGGCTGTGTAAATGTTTTTAAACCACAAGAATGGATTTTTCAAGAAATGAGGGACAATATGAGAAGACTAAATCTGTGAATTACAGGCATATAGGAAGGAGAAGAATCTCAGGCCAATGGCATTAAACAGATCTTCAACAGGATGATAAAAGAAAACTTCCCTAAATTAAGGGAAGACTGTAGAGATTCAAGATATACTTGAAATAATACGAAGAACTGAAGACATGAATGAATGAGTATACTCAAGAAGCTACAGAAAGAAAACAAAGGAGTGCATAATAATGGAAACACAAAATAGGTCCACAAAAATAAAGAAATTTAAATGATACTATCCAATACACATCTTTCCTTTTTTTGTTTTGTTTTGGTCTTTTTGAGACAGGATCTCCCTGTAGCTCCAGCTGTCCTGGAACTGAATATGTAGACCAGGCTGGTCTTGAACTCACAGAGATCTGCCTGCCTCTGCCTTCCCAAGTGCTAGGATTAAAGGTGTGTGCCACCATGCCAGGAAATACATCTTTCAGTAATAATGTTAAATATCAGTGGCCTCAACTCCCCCTTTCAAAAGATACAGACTAGCAGAATGGATCAAGAAAGAAAATCCATTTTTTCTTGTCTTCAAGAAACTCATCTCACCTTCAAGGATAAACACTACCTTAGGGTGAAAGTGTGGAAAAAAATACTCCAAGAAAATGGCTCTAAAAAGCACAGAGGTGTTGTAATTCTAGTATCTGACAAAATAGACCTCAAATTAAAACTAATCAGAAGAGATAAAGATGGTCACTTCATTCTAATAAAAGGAACAACTGATCAAGAAGATGTTACAATCATGAATATACATGCACCAAATTCTGTTGAACCCAATTTTATAAAGACAGTCCTGTAGGACTATAAAACACAGATTAACCCCAGTTCAGTAATATTAGGTTACTTCAATACCCCACTCTCTTCATTAGACAGGTTAACTGGACAAAGAACAGAGAAAGAGACATCTGAATTAAATGACGTCTTACAAGAAATAGATCTAATAGACATCTACAGAATATTCCACCCACACACCAAAGAATTCACTTTCTGTTCAGCAGCCCATGCAAGCTTTCTAAATTGGGGATATTCTGGGACACAAAACAAAACTTGACAAATTCAAAAAAATTGAAATAATTCCATGCATTCTATCAGACTACTGTGCAATAAAGCTTATAATCAAGAGCAAAAGAACCTCTAGAAACTACACAAAGTCATGGAGGTTAAACAATACATTCCTGAATACCAATGGCTAAAAGAAGAAATTAAGAAAGAAATAAAAGTATTCCTAGAGGGCCAGGCATGGTGGTGCATGCCTTTAATCCCAGCACTCAGGAGGCAGAGGCAGGTGGATCTCTGTGAGTTCAAGGCCAGCCTGGTCTACAGAGTGAGTTCAGGCCAGCTGGGACTAAAGGGAGACCCTGTCTCAAAAAGACAAAAAATAAAATAAAATAAAAAGCAGTCTTAAGAGGCAAGTTTATACTGCCTATATTAAAAATCAGAAAGAGCCCATGTAAAAGACTTAATATCGCAACTCAAGACTCTGGAAAAGCAAAATAAATGAAACCCAAACTTAGTAGGCATAACAAAAATCAGAGGAGAAATAAATGAAATAGAAAAAAAATACAAAAAAAATCAATGCTTCTAAAGAGCTGGTTCTTTGAAAAGCTAAACAAGATAGACAGACCCTTGGCTCAGCTAACCAAAAGAAAGAACAGGAAAATCCAACTTGATAAAATCAAAGATGAGAGGGGAACTATCACAACAGATACCCCCCCCAAATCCAGAACATTGTACTATACTCCATTAAATTTGAAAACCTAAAAAATATGGATGAATTTTTAGAATCATGGACATAACCATAGTTAAACCAAGAAGAGGTCAACAGCTTAAACAAACCCATAACAAAGGAGGAAATTGAAACAGTAATATAAAACTTCCCCACTAAAAAAAAAACGCCAAGGCCCAGATAGCTTCATGGTAAAATTCAACCAGAAATTCAAAGCTCCACAACCAGTACTGCTTAAATTAGTCAGAAAGATAGAAACGGAGGGAGAACTCCAAAACTTGCTCTATGAAGCCAGAATCAATCTAATACCCAAACCAGGTAAAGATACAATGAAGAAAGAAAACTATAGACCATATCCTTACTGAACATAGATGCAAAGATATTCAACAAAATACTTGGCAAACTGCATACAGATGCACATCAAAAAGATCATCCACTGCGATCAGGTAGGCTTTATTACAGAGATGCAGGAATGGTTCAATATATATATATATATATATATATATATATATATATATGAAAATAAATGTCATAAAACTTACAAATGGACTTGAAGACAAGAATCCCATACTCATATTAATAGATGCAGAAAAGGCCTTTGACGAAATCCAAAATACATTCATGTTAAAAGTCCTAGACAGAATTGGTCTAAAGGGAACATACCTCCATATCATTAAAGCTATATACAACCCACAACCAGCATCATTCTAAATGGAGAAAAACTGGAAGCACTCCACTTAAACTCAGGAACCAGACAGGATTGTCACTATCTCCTTTACAATACAGTGAATCAAACTCTTGCAAGAGCAATAAGACAAGAGAAGGGAATTAAAGGAGTACCTAATTGGAAAAGAAGAAGTCAAATTATCTCTATTTGCAGATGATATGGTATATAATATATCACAAATTTCTCCCAGAAAACTGCTAGAAATGATTAATACTTTAAGTAAGGTGGTAGGTTACAAAATCAACTTATAAATCAGTAGCCTTTCTATATATCAACAACAAACAATCAGAAAAAGCATACAAGGAAACCCTCTCATTCACAATAACCTCGAAAATATTTAGGAATAAACCTAACCAAAAGCATTAAAAAAATCTATACAGGGGCTGGAGAGATGGCCTAGTGGTTAAGAGCGCCGACCACTCTTACAGAGGACCCGGGTTCGATCCCCAGCACCCACATGGCAGCTGAGAACCGTCTAAAGCTCCAATTCCAGGAGAACTCCAGTTCCAGGGGAATCCGAGACCCTCTTCTGACCTCCGCGGCATTGCACGACATGGGTGCACAGACTTGCATGCAGACAGTACATTCATACACATACAGAAATAAATAAAAAAAAATCTATACAATGAAAATTTCAAATCTTTAAGGAAAGAGATAGGTATTTCAATGCCAATTGAAATACCCACAATATTCTTCACACAGAGCTAGCAAAAATCATCCAAAAATTCATGTGGAATCACAAAAGACCCCAAGAACCCAAAACAATCTTGAGCAAAAAGAACAATGCAGATCTCAGGTTATGTTATAGAGCTGTAGTTATAAAAACAGCATGGTACTGGCCAAAAATAGACACACAGATCAATAGAACACAATAGAAGACCCAAACATGAATACATACAATTCAGCCACTTGATATTTGACAAAGGTGCCAAGAGCATACAATGCAGCAAAGACAGCATCTTCAACAAATGGTGCTGGATCTCCACTGGTAGAAGAATGAAATTGGATCTTACCTTGGCCCTGCACAAAAGTCAACTCCAAGTGGATCTGAGACCTCAATATAAAACCTGAAACTCTGAAACTACTAGAAGAATACATAGGTAGTACCCCCCCCAGATATAGGCATAGGAAAGGACTTTTTTTTTCAAAGCCAATTTTTTATTGATGCTTTGTGCATTTCATACAAAATTTCAAATCAAATCTACACCTGTGCCCCCTCCCTGACCCCCACCCCAACAGAGCTCATGCATTCTGCCAAATGTTTTTCATCTTTTTCTCAGTCTCTCTCAAAATTCTCAATGCAAAGTTTACTATTGAACAGAAGTTCACCATTTCAGTCAGTTCTTTGACCTAGTGTTGTTGTTGTTGTTGTTGTTGTTATTCTGGAAAGCACTTTCTTCATCTGAAATCAGGAGCTCAGGCATTGAGGTCAACAATCAATAAGCGGGACCTCATTAAGCTACAAACCTTCCGTACAGCAAAGAAACGACCAAGGAAGTGAAGAGGAAACCCACTGAGTGGGAGTAAATCTTTACCAGTTACACACCTGTGGTGGTTTGAATGAGAGTGTCCCCCATAGGCTTCAATTATTCAGACATTTTGTCCCCAGTTGGTGGCACTGTTTTGGAAGGTCTTAGAAGTTGTGGCTATGCTGGAGGAAGTACATCATTGGGGGTGGGCTTAGTGAGTTCAACAAGCCTTGCCAGTCTCCAGTTGCTCTCTGCTTCCTGTATTCACTGGAAGATGTGACCCTCAGCTTTCTGTTCCAACTCCTGCCACCATGCCTCCCCACCACAATGGGCTCTAATTCCCTGGAGCTGTCAATCATAAGCTCAAATAAACTCTTCCTTTTATAAGTTCCCTTGGTCATGGTGGTTTTATCACAGCGACAGAAAAGTGACTAATTCAACACTTGATAGAGGATTAATATCCGAATATACAAAGAACTAAAAAAGCAAAGTAGCAAGAAAATAAATGACCCAATAAAAAGATGGCCTGCAGATCTGAATAGAGAGTTCTCCAAATGAGGAAGTAAAAATGGCTAAGAAACACCTTAAAAATTGCTCAATATCTTTAGTAATTAGTGAAATGTAGATAAAAACCACTTTAAGATTCCATCTTACTCCAATCAGACTGACTAAGATCAAGAGAACAAATGACATCAGATGCTGGCGAGGACGTGGAGAAAGGGGAACACTTGTTCACTGCTGCTGGGAATGCAAAGTAGTGCAGCCACTATGGAAAGCAGTGTTGGGAACTCTTAAAAAATGTAAAAATGAACCTACCATATTACCCAGTTTTACCACTCTTTGCCATATACCAAAGGACTCAGCATACTGTAAAGACACCTGCACATCTGTTTGTTTCTGCTCTCTTCACATAGCTAAGAAATGGAAACAACCTAAATGTCCCTTAACTGAGGAATGGATAATGAAAATGTGGTATATTTACACAATGGAGCTCAACTCAACAGTAAGAAAAGATGGAATTATGAAATGTTATACTAAGTGAAATAACACAAAGGCAGAAAACCAAGTAATGTATGTTGTCCCTCATTTGTGGATTGTAGCACCAATCCCCTTATGTGAGCATATATCCTGATGTAACACTAGGAGCCAAGAAATTGGATAGGCTACATGGAGGTAAAGGAAAAAAAGAACCCAAAAGAGGGGGACAGTAAGGACCAGATGTTACTAGCGGGGAGGTAGGGAAAGTGGGAGCATTGGCTGGGAGAAGAGGAGGGCAGGACCTACAGGGAGCATGAGGAGAAAGGGAACTCAGGACGGGGGGAAGGGTGGGGATAATGGGGATACTGGGGCTGGGGAAGGAGGGGGGAGGTGGGGAGGGAAGAAGAAAAGATAGAGATGATTGAAACCTGGGTGGCCAGGGAACCCAGGGAGTAGTAGGATGCCCCTAAGTCCCCATGAGAAATGCACATATATTGTCTGAGCATCGCTGCACAGGTATACCTGGGGTCTGTATTGCAAGAAACACAGTGCCAGTCCAAAGACACCTCCCTTTGAGAGGTTGGTGAGAGTGATCTAAGAGACTCTTAAAATCACACAGGCTATGGCCAAAGCTCTTGATTATCTTCCAGAACTAGAAAATAAGACCCTACTGCTCAAGATAGGACAGACTTCAAACATAGGACTAAGAGGAATGGAGCAGAAACTGACCTGGATGCCTTGTGTCTGAAGTTTAGCACTCATAGTGCTAGATAATATGCACACAGCTAAGATGGAAAAATCAATCAATGGTCCAACCCAGCCCTAAAGCCCAACAACCGTAACTACCTGCACAGCAAACTACCTCAAGTGGTGCAGTAGTGGCATTATTATCTGGGGCTAATCAACAGCTATCTGACTGAGCTTAAACCCTCTCAATGGAGGGAACCCATGGGTGGCACTGTAAATTCTACCAAATGCACATGGCTGGGGAGGACATAGATCTTAGAGAAAATCCTATTGGTGTCATATCTCTACATAAATAAAATTTCTTACCATACACTAAATGTGGAATCTTATATTTACAGACAAGCATACTGTACACCACTCATCAAAGAAGCTTCTCTTTGCAACAGATGGAGGCTACTGCAGAGTCCCACAACTGGTCAGACTCAGAGAATACACATCTGAAAGATGCCCAATCCTAGGAGACACAGTTACAGCTGAACCTCTACACCTAAGTCTCATGGAACATAGCAGAATGAGGGGCAGGGAGAAAATGAGTGCATCCCTCAATTCTCATCAGTGAAACTTCCTTACACAGTAGAGTGCAATGCACACAGAAGGTCACAACTGGCCAAGTTTCAAAGAATGGGATCCTCCAGAGTGCGTGTCCCTGGATGGGACTCCTGCATTAAATCTCACCCATCTGCCACTCAAAGATCTCTGTGGAAGAAAGGGCAGAAAGATTGAGCCATGGCTGGTGTGTGAATGTAGGGAAGTTGAGGCTTTCAGACTAGTGGAGGCTTTCACATATAAACTTGTGGTGGTGTTGGCATCAGGCATGTGACCCATGCCAAGTCAGACAAGGTCTCAGAGTAGAGCAAGAAAAATGGGTAGGGGACTGACCTTGGACTGAGAACTACTGGAGACTGATTACTGCTGGGTAAAAAAGAATATGGCTTACTTAAGATTTCTAGATGTGCTTATTAGACTCCGATGGGTGAATTTGGACAGAAGGACATCTGGGTTCAAAAGCTTGACTGGATAGGACTTAACATGGATGATGTAAATGCATGAGTGAGTTCTGATGGGAGGATGGGGCATGGCGGGTGAATTTGATTAGGAACTATTGTATGAAATGTACAAATGCTCAATTAAAATAAGTAAAATATTCATCAGGTTTGTAAACAAGAAAGAACGAAAAAAAGAAAGAGAAAGAAAGAAAGAAGAAAGAAAGAAAGAGAAAGAAAGAAAGAAGAAAGAAAAAGAAAGAAGAAAGAAAGAAAGAAAGAAAGAAAGAAAGAAAGAAAGAAAGAAAGAAAAGAAAGAGAGAGAGAAAGAAAGAAAGAAAGAAAGAAAGAAAGAAAGAAAGAGAGAGAGAGAGAAAGAAAGAAAGGAAGAAAGAAAGAAAGAAAGAGAAAGAAAGAAAGAAAAGAAAAGGGGAGGTAGCACTTCCTTAAAAAACATTCATCTGACCATGGTAGTGGAGCCCTTAGAATCTCCGTGCGGGGAAGGTGGAGAGGGAAGGCTTTGGTGCCTCTGCTCACTGCCTGTCTGTCCTGAGCCACTGTTCGACGTCTCACAACTACAAGCTGTGGTCAATATGCTCACTGTCTTAGGGTGACCACTCAGCCCGACTTCCCCATGTCTGCTCTGGCTTTGCCATTGAAAACCCCATGTCAGGAAAGGCTTAATCCCCAAACATATTAAGTTAGTTGGTCCACACCACTCACCATCTTAAGGACCATCTGTGGTTATTTGGTGCCTTGGCTACCCGGGGCTGCTGGAGCAGACTGCATTAGCCAGGCAGCTTGAACACAAGGAATTCATCATGTCACAGTTGTGGGCTGTCAGCAGGGCTGGATCCTTCTGGGGCTTGGGAAGGGCCCTGCCACACTCTCTTCTGGTTTCTGGCAATCCTTGCCTTTACAGAGTATCAACATGGTCTCTGCCTTCATCTCCAAAGATGTCTCTGTGCATGTGCCGGGGTTGGAATCACCCTTCCCATGAGAATACCGGCCCTCTCCTGTCACTAGAGACAACATTAATTCAGAATGGTTGGGTGTGAATTAAGCACTTACCCAATGATCCTATCTCCAAAAATCTTTGGTTCTGAGGTCTGAACTTTAGGGGAACTCAGTTCTGCTTGCGGCACCTTGCCTGCACGGTGGTGTACACCCTCAGCCTCATCCCAGTCATCTTGTGCTCTTCCTAGAGAAGACATGACATTTGAAGCTCCAGTCAAGGATCTACACAAAGCAGTTCAGGTCAACAGTTCTACTGTTGCATTTCTCTCTCTCCCACTTCCTCATCCTTCTGAATGGACTTCCCAACAGCTGAAACCCTGCCCCACTTCTGAGACTCCATGTGGGGTTTCCTACACTTCACTAGTGTTGCTCTTTGATTTTTCTTTTTTTATTAAAAACATTTCTTAAGCTAATTTCTGCCCAACTCAACCTCTCATCACACTGGGCCTTGATCCCAATAGTCTCCTTCCTTCTAGTTACCCAACTTCAATCCCCCCATTTGCCACCCCCTGCTTCATATACCCCACACCCTTGTCGGTCATCTTGGATCCTCCCTGCCCCTGGTTCTAACAGCATCTCTCTACCCTATCAAGCCATACCCACATCTGAAACCCAGCGGCTCCCTGGAGCAGACTCAGAAACATAGTTACACTCCTTTGCTTTACTCCATGGGCCCCGAGTTCCCCCTCCCACCTGCCTTCCTGGCTTTGCACTCTTGCCCCTGCCATGGTGTGTTCTGCCCCCTCTACTCTTGATGCTTCTCCCCAGGGTTTCCAAGTTCGTCCTTCCTACCTTTAAACCCCAGCTCACGTGTGAGCTTTCCCCTAACCTGCAGAGCTATTCCCTTAAAACCTCGCACAGCGCTCACTGTAAATCCATACACTTACCTATCTCTTCCACCTGCTCAGAAGACAAGATATTCAGGAGCCGACTAAAACCGTGCCCCCAGTCCACTTTGACCCCAACCTCCCTTTGTTATTAGATGAACGCCAATGGGCATGTTATTTAACCCTTTTAGGCAAACCTGTAGCTCATGAAACCACCCACTTAGGAGCTGCCCTTCGTATTGAGATAATTAACACTGACAGCTGGGCATGGTGACTGGCATGTGCTGAAGAGTCTCCAAAACTGCTGCTGTACATAGTGAGTGGTTCCTGTTGCTGTTGCAGTCCGGACACTGCATGTGACTTCAGGATGGAGGATGAAGGCTCTGGATTTGAGAAGAATGGGAGAAAATCCTGCTTCTGAACATTCATTAACCACATGCTCTTAGGCCTAAGTTTCCATTTCTTCACGTATTCTCGGATAATAAATACTTCATAGATATTTGAGGAATATAAACTATTTCTGAAGCACATGGAACAGAATCTGGCACGCAGTACACACTCAATAAATATTGACTTCTAATATAATAGGATTTGATCAGTGTCCACCAGGGTTTCATGACTGCAAGAAAGATTAAGAATCAATACCCACATCCTTAAAGATTTTTAGAGGGAGGTCATGTATTAATCTTTGAATTCCAGTCAAATAATAGATGCTCCATAATTTTTTAAATAAATAGACAAAATGTGAATGGAGTAACAAAGGATGAGTTAGATGATGTCACTTTTCAAGAGGGCACAAACTAAGCTTCCTTATCCCACCCACCAGAGTGCGGTCTGGAATAAGGAAATGGAAAAATAGATGTTCCATAAACTGCATAAAAGCTCACCTGCTTTATTCAGAGGAATCAGAAAATGTCAGAGCTGAACCAACCTCAGTGATGGTCTGTTACAGCTGCTTATTTCATACATGAGGAAAACAAGCTTGTTCTCAGAACCAATTTCCTCTCCCTTTATACTTAATTCTATGAAGCTTCACTATCTGGTTTCCTGGCCATTAGGGGAACAAATCTGGAGAGGACAGGGAGGAACACGGTGTGTACCTATGATAAGTGAAGCTGGGTTGATGATGGGCAAACTATACAAAAGACAGACACAAAAGTGAGACATCTTCAGAGCTTGCAATGCTGGTGTGGGGGACCTCATGTGACTGTCTCAAACTGTCATCTCACTACACATGTAATAGGTTTCAGGAGCTGCATAAGGTGTTCAAAAAAGAATGAGAGATTGGCCACACAATTCACATGCAATTTCAAAGATGTCTGGAAACAGCTTCCCTGTGCAACAACCTATTCTCCTACATCCTAAATCAATAGGAACCATGTTATTGTAATGCCTTTAACAGCACTGGGCAGGGGGTCCCCAAACCTGTTGTACACACAGAAGAGTTAGTGCTCTAATTTGGACTCAGAAAGAAACTGCTTCAAAACTCAAAGCAGTTTAAAAAAAAAAAATGCCAGCTTCCTTGGAGGCTTAGGAAGTTTGTTACAGACTTGAAGCCATCCAAACATGATCTTCCCTGATGGTCCTGGTTTAATTAATCGCTATCCTGTGTGAGCAGGTTGCAGCAAACACAAGTTAGGAAGATCTGGCTGATACTCAAGTTTATGACCAAGTCAAGATGCAGAAAGGCAAGTGTGGGGGCTGCATGCCGAAGACCGAGATTTGAATCGAGTCACTTAATACCTTGCGGAGAGGACAAGCAATAGCCTCCGGAGCAGAGCACCTGGAATGGTTTTGTAGCCTGAGGCTGAACCTGCCAAGGTTGTCAGGTCCAGTCTTAGTGAGGAATACAGGGAAGGCCCATATTCACCCTGCAGACCCTAGCCTGATGTTGCCATCTCCCCACTTGGGACCACAGTCATTTGGACCAGATCTTCCAGACCTGTCAGCCCACCATCCAAGCTGTTTCCAATGTAGTGTCTTTGGCATTATTTCCAAAATAAGAAATGACTTGAATTATTTCATCTTCCATTTTTCCAAAGAGGAAAGTGCTCAAACTATACAATAAATGGCAGACTTGCTCTCTGAAAAGATGATTGACATAGAAAGCTATATAATAATAGGTAAAGAAAAGTGCTAAAATATTCTGGCTCATCAGAAACTCACAGCTTCTGGTTCAGTCTGTGATACACCCCTGCCATTTCAGTTTGATGTATATTATCTCTTTGCTAAGCACTAAAATATAACATAAAATTTCAGTTTTTGATAAGACTTTTGTTATGTAGCCACTAAGGAGCCTCGCTGTATCTCCAGTCTTCCTTCAGATCCTAAGTTCAGGTTTGGAAGTGTTGTATTCCTCACTCACTCATTCTTCATCACTCTGCAGCCTGGAATTTCTGCTGGTCCCTCCTTTTTGCCTTCTTCCTCCAAGATTCAAATTCAGTCCATAGCAGGCTCTGTAGAGTGGCCGTCATTTGCAAATGTCTGTCCACTGGGTTCTCAAGCCATGTGTCCTACACGTGTCTTATGATAGGAAGCATGATCCAATTTAGACAGCAAGCAGGCTTGCAACCCCTGGTCTCATGTTTAGCAATACAACATTCAGCAAGCTAAGCTTTTTATATGTGTCAGTTGCTTCATCATTAAATTGTGGATAATGCCTCCTTTAAATGATGTTAAATGATGTAAGAATGGTTTTATAACCAGCTGACATGCCAAGGTAGCTGGGGGGGGGGACTTCATGGGGTCCAACTTCAAGATGAAGAACTACAAGCAATTAGTGGATTCTGAGGGAGGGAGAATCAATATCTAGCTCCCTGAGAAGTTATATAATTCCAAGTGGGCAGGGCTGGAGAGATGGCCTAGCGGTTAAGACCGCTCTTACAGAGGACCCGGGTTCAATCCCCAGCACCCACAGGGTGGCCGAGAAACTTCTGAAACTCCAATTCCAGGAGAACTCCAGTTCCAGGGGAATCCGACACCCTCTTCTGACCTCCGCGGCATTGCACGACACGGGTGCACAAACCTGCATGCAGACAGTACATTCATACACATACAGAAATAAATAAAAATTAAAAATTAAAAAAAATTCCAAGTGGGCATGCATGGCCACAACTAAACAGACTAGGTGCATTATATATGTATATGTATATTTATAAATGCATGTATATGTAACAATAATAATCAAAGAATAGGTAAAGAAACTGTGAAGGAGTTAGGAGCCTGGGAGGACTAGTAGAACTAGGAGGAATGAAAAGAATGCAAAAACAATACTCATTTATGAAATTCTTAAAAGTGTTTAAAAATTATTTTTTTTTAAATGTGTTTTAAATAGTACCTATTACACACAGATGTTCCACCAAAACTTTGGTCCTTGTGTTACAACCAGTGGCTAGTGTCTCTCTATTGGCGCAGGCCCCAATTTCAAGGGTAGTCATATTCTTTCAGGGTTCTGAATCCCTAGCAGGGATTCTGAAAGATAGTAGGCATTTGATAACGTGTTTTAATGAAACCATTAACTACCTAATTAATTGATGGAGACAGGAATGTGTTCTGTTTTTAAGGGGACTTAATCGCCTATGGGAGACGAGGCAGGAATAATCCAATCAACTCACTGGGATGATAGCTCCCTGAATACAAATAGGAGCCTAAAGTCATGAAAACCAATGTAAGATATGGAGCTCAAGGAGGCACCAGGGGCTCTGAATGTGTACCTGGAGAAAGGGGCGTGGCCTGGGAATGTGGGAAGAAGCAGAGACACCTTTCTAGGCTCAGTATGTAAGGCTCGTACCTTTTTTGGATGAGAGGGACCAAAGCATCATTCAAGGCTTTGGGATAAAAGATCCTCTAGAGAGGAAGAGTTGACGATCCCAGGGGTGAGTGAATGTGAGCAGTTCATTGTAAACGTGAGCCTTTAGAGAGAGGTAGGGGGGTCAAAGACCCAGCAGGGCCTGCCTAATGGGGTAGGAAACTGTCACTTTCTGAGACTGAAGTAAGGAGGAAAGAATGTCTTGGAGAGCAGATGAGTGAGAAAGTCTGTGTGTCATATGGCCTTGATTTCCTCAGTAACATCAAAAGAGAAATTGTCTTCCGAGAAAGTGGGAACGGAAATACACATACGTGGTCCGGACGATGGGTTTAGAACACAGACTGCGACCCAGAGTCAAGTCCCAGCACCCCGCTGACTACCAAGCCTTCCTTAAATACTCTGAGACTCTGTCAATGGAAGGGTTATAATGACTCTCTATCTTATAGGGTTAGCAGGAAGAGTCAGTGACTTAATCATTGTTAAACCCAAGATGGTTTGGAATATATTAAAAATTATAGCAGTATTTGCTAATAATGTTGTTGTACAATAATAGCGTGCACTTATTAACAGTCATGATATAATGATAAAAATCGTAACAATACTGCTATTACTATTATTAGAGGACCCTTATGGATATTAGGGCACATTTGGACTAATATGGGAAGTAAAGTGGAAAAAAGGAAATTGATATCATAGAGCAAATGAATACACAGTGGGCACAGTCATGTGGGCTGTGTCTTCTCAGTGAGCAGAAGACAGAGGCAGAGATCAGGGAATTGAGAATTCACCCACGGGGCTTTGGGCAAGGCAGGACAGACAGAGCTAAGAGAGAAGATCTAGAGTAGAGATAATAAAAGAGCCAGGCAAGGAGTCCAGGGAAGCCAAGTTTGGGTAATGGACGGAGTGTGGGCCCAGGGGACACTGCCATTCCATCTATTACAGCTAGAGTTAATGGCTCTTAAGCTTAGGATAGTCACTCTCTACTGGAAGTGTCTATTAAACTTGGCTGTGAGAGCCAGGTTATTTGGCTTGGGGAAAGTATAAGATAGTCTTCTCAGTAAAGGAATGGCTCTGAGGAGTTGATATAGTTATTCCAGATGTCTCTGCTATTTGTTCTCTTTCTTTTTGCCTGCCCCCCCCACCCCTCTAATCACACAGGCAAAGCCCCAAAGCAACACCAGATCATTAAAGGGAGAGGAAGAGCCAGACAAGGGAGTAGAGGAAATATCTATCAGGAAATCTATTTTGGGAGGGAGTGGACATCCATAGGGCATTGTTGGTCATGTTGTGGTAGCATGGGTTTCTGGAGCGGAGGATACAGTATTGACACAGACCAGCACCCAGGGGCAGAAGCTCAGAGGATGACAGAAGGGTTAGGCAGAATAGGCAGTGGTGTCTGGGGAAGAAATAGCTTTGATGATTGGGAGAGTATTGTACTAATACACAGTGGATTTAGAGAAAGAAAAAGCCAAATGACATCATTGTCCAAATATGGACCTAGGGTCAAAGGAGCAGAAAAAGGACAGTATATTCAGAACCAAGTAGACTCTCAAAGTATTGATCAGAGATTTTCATTTTTCTCTTAGTTTATTTAGCCCATTCTTCTCAGCAAAATGTCATCTTCTTTCCTTATCTCCCACCCGCACATACCAATGCACAACCTTCTGACCTCACCCATGATGTCATCAATCCCAATAGTCATGCCCAGACATAACACTCATGCACTGAATGAACACCTTCCAGAAAAGGCCTAAGGCTACAGAGAAACTCAAAGAATAATGTTTGTGTAGCCATTGAAAAGTAAAAGAAGCACTCACATGTAATAGGGTATCTTCACTCCTGGGAGTTTCTCTTCAGAAGTTCCTTTTGGAGAAGAAACTCATGAACTAGTCTAAGTCAATGTATTACTTGGTCCCCATGGAACACTGTTAATCTAGGCCAAATAATTGTGTTAGTATTTTTTCTCAGATTTTAGAAAAATTAAAAAGAATCATAGCAAAATATTATTTTCTATTTATTTATTCTTTGAAAAATTCATATTTATCATATCTACATACCTTTACCTCCCTTCCATTGCTCTGTACTTTGTCTCTCACTCAGTTTCAAGTCCTTTTTTGTTGTTGTTGTTGTTGTTGTTGTTGTTGTTATTAAGAACACTCTGAGGTCAGTGCTGCCCAAATGCACATGGGTTGGGGCACAGGGATTCACTGCAGTGTGAGCAGCCTTGCAGTGTCCAGGGCCTCAAATGACAGTAATTCTCCCTCCCTCAAGCCACTCAGTACCAATAGCTCCTTTGTGAAGGTTTGGGTCTCAGGGATCCCTCCCTCATCCATGCCTGGATTGTGACTGGCTTGATATTGTGTGGGTAACTACAGATGTTGAGAATGGATGTGCGGCAGCCAATCCTGTCCAGAAGTCAGCACTTCAAATTCTCCTCCAGCTCTTCCAGTCTTTGCACTCTCTCTTCCTTAGAGGGGGGAGGTTGGAACAGATGACTCGTGCACAGTTGGGTACTTATAGTACTCAGCACTTACAGTACTTACAGTACTCAGCTGTACTCAACACTCACAGGTACTTATACTCAGCACTTGGACCAGTGATGAGCCTCTACAGGAACCATTACCCACTGGACAAAGAAGTTTTTCTGACCAATACAAATCTATGAATATAAACATGATTATTTAGAAGGCATTGCAAAAACATGGCCATTTAGCAGAACAACAGTAGNCTTTCTGTAGCCCCAGCTGGCCTGGAACTCACTATGTAGACTAGAGTAGATTAGATCTCACAGAGATCCACCTTGCCTTTGCCTCTCTCAGTGCCCTGATTTCTATTTTTTGTGGGACATAATTTCAACAGTTGCTTACCTAGCTCTATCTGTGAAGGACCTGTACCTTTGTAACTGGGAACCTAGAATAAACCCTTTTCTTCCTTAAATTACTTTTTGTCAGGGTGTTTTAGCACAACAATTGGAAAAAAAAAAAAAAGCAAGACAAAGACCCAGGAAAAGTCATGTGACATGTCACTTTTGAGTCTCTGGACTGTGGATCGGTTGGAAGGGCTTCCTTCCCTTTGGGAACATCCTGAGGCATTTTGTTTGCTGTTAGGGGCTCTGGGAAGGAGATAGTCCCATCTGACCGGGAATGTGGGAGACCCATGAATCAGGAATCCTCCCCAGCCACAACCACCAGTGTTCCATAGACTGAGAAATGAGGTTAAAAACACAGAAAGTCAACAGTGCAAGGGCTGAGGACCTGACTCTTCAGTGAGGGGAGCACTTCTCTGGCGTGCTTGAAGCTCCTGTTCATTCCTAGCACCGTCGAGAGATGCGTATGTCCCACCTGCAGATAACACGCCTAGGGACCCTGGCTTTCTGTGGCCGAGAATCATTGTTCTGCCCAGATCCTTAATATTCTTTTTCCATAAGGTAGACAATGTTCAGCAGTGGAGCTACCAAGCTTTCAAGAATTTTCTCAGTTCGCCAGGTGTGGTGGAACACGCCTTAATCCTAGCACTGGGGATGCAGAGGCAGGCGGATCTTTGTGAGTTCAAAGACCGCCTCGTCTACGGAGCGAGTTCCAGGGACAGTGGGCTAAAGGAGGACCCTGTCTCAGGACAGACAAATAATTCCCTTTTTTTTTTTTTTTTTTTTTGAGGATATTCCACCTACACAGGCCTGATTAGGACCTGTGCTGTGGGAAATGTGCCCCTGTAGAGAGGTTTCTGGGCTGAGCCAGAGGTGAAGAGCTTTAGCAGGAAATCAACTTTTTACCACACATCCCTTTGTCCAGTTTGAAGGGTTCAACTTCCATGTGACCAGTGCTTTTAATGTCAGGCCAGATGATCTTCAGGGCCCAGAGCCATGAGAAAGCACCTCAAAGCTAAAAATGGTAAGTAAGGGGCCGGGAGAGATTGGCCTAGTGGTTAAGAGGTGCACGCCTCTTGTGGTCAGGGCTGCGTTTCGATTCCCCAGCACCCCATTGGCAGCCAGAACCTGTCCCTGAACTCCAATTCCAGGGAGAACTTCATGTTCCAGGGGAATCGGACGCCTCTTCTGAACTCCGTGCCGCATTGCACAAACACGTGCACAAACGACTCATGATGGACAGTACATTCTACACAATACAGAAAAAAACAAAAATGGTAAGGTAAATGAACTGGCAAATGGCAGCTCAAGGGCGGCACCGACAAGGAGAGTCTCGTGAAGCTTTCTGCAACCTGGGCTATTCTGTGTTGTCTCCTTCCCCAGTGACCTGCCTTAAGGCCTGTTTCACAAAAAGATTCATTAGAGGCTCAGACAGGGAAGGGAGAAGTTCCAGCACACAGAGCTGGAACGGGGTTCAGGGCAGAAGCAGGACCTCTGCCCCCCAAAACTGTGCTGTGCACCCAGAGCTGTGAGAGCGCCCAAGTAGCAAGTGCATACGTGTAAGAGAATTACTATTTTAGGGCGGGGGGTCACTGTTGGAGGCCCCTCTCATATCACATCCAACCTATTAATAACCCATGGGGAGTATTATTATTATATATTATTATTATTACAGGTTTCGCATGTATGTCCCAGGCTAGTCTCAAATTGCTATGTAGCTGAAATGACCTGAATGTGAACTCTTGTCCTCGTCTTTCCTTCCCAGTTTACTAGGAATCATAATGCGTGCCACCACGCCAAGCTCTTAGTGGGGTATTATAGCTGCCACCGTACAGACGGGAAACTAAGGCACACCAAGGCCTTTACTTGAAACCACCTCAGCTCTGTTCTTGGGGAACCAGCAGGCAAGAGCTAAGCTGCATGGGACTGACTCTTTGTGACATGTGTATGAGTGTACTGTCTGCGTGTTAGTGTCTGCTTGCAACTCCGGTGGCTGATTTTGCCCCGGAGGTCAGAAGAGGCTGTAGGATTCCTTTGGAAAAATCTGTAGTTAACAGATGGTTCTAGCTGCCATGTGGGTGCTGGGGAATCAAAAAACCCCGGGCCTCTGCAAGAGCAGGCGGTGCTCCTTACTGCTGAGCCACTCTCCAGGCCCATCTGTACTCAATTTTTTATGTTAAGAAAGCAGAGTTGAATATCCAGGCTTGGAACAGCAATGTCCATGTCCCTGCCTTGGAGTTTGAGGGCAGTGGGAGCAGGACCTCCATGGAGCACCCTAGTCACATAGCGAGTTTCAAGGCCAGCCTGGGAAATAGTAAATCAGCCTCAGAAAGAAAGCAAACACCCAAAGAAACACACAGAAAAGCAGAGCTACCGATAAATGCACCTTCCCGGTGCATGTGAGGGGGGCACCTGCCTTTCTGGATAGTCTGGGCTCAAGGCTGGAGTGAGTGCTTAGTAAAGTGAGGGCAGCATCCTGGGGGGTGGCAGAATCCCTGGAGGAGGATAGTATCCGGGTGGGGGTCAGCATCCTTGGAGGAGGATAGTATCCTGGCGTAGAGGGTAGTATACTGGGTGGATGGTTAGTATCCTTTAATTTCCACCCTCCCTTCTTTTGTGGGGGCACAGCATTTTGGGAGGAGGGGCGTTTTAGTATCATGGGCACCGAGGGTAGTATCTCGTGAGGGCCGCATCCTGGGTGGGGGTAGTATTTCTCGAGGGCAGCATCATGGGGGCGGGGTAGTATCTTGGGTGGATGGTAGTGTCCTCAGAGTCAGCATTACTGGGGGGGGTAATTATCTTGGGTGGAGGTCAGTATCCTCGGAGGGCGTCATCCTAGGACAAGCTCAGGGTCCCTCTTCTCAGCCTGGCATGGCACAGGCCTGGGATTCCATCACTGTGGCCACCATGGGGTCACCATTTCTGCCCTTCTTCCTGCCCAGGACCTCCCCTCTACCTCACAGTCCTCACAGGTTTGCTTCTCCTTCCCAGCATCGACACTGGCTTTTCCTGGAGATTCCTTCCCAAGACTCCACTGGCTTCTGCGCCCCTCCTCTCCTTACCGCGTGGTGATGTATAGTGTTGCGTCCTTCTGCGCCCCTCCTCTCCTTACAGCGTGGTGATGTATAGTGTTGGGTCCTTCTGCGCCCCATTCCTCTCCTTACTGCGTGGTGATGTATAGGGTTGCGTCCTTCTGCGCCCCTCCTCTCCTTACTGCGTGGTGATGTATAGGGTTGCGTCCTTCTGCGCCCTATTCCTCTCCTTACTGCGTGGTGATGTATAGGGTTGCGTCCTTCTGCGCCCCATTCCTCTCCTTACTGCGTGGTGATGTATAGTGTCGCGTCCTTCTGTGCCCCTCCTCTCCTTACTGCGTGGTGATGTATAGGGTTGCATCCTTCTGCGCCCCTCCTCTCCTTACTGCGTGGTGATGTATAGGGTTGCGTCCTTCTGCGCCCCATTCCTCTCCTTACTGCGTGGTGATGTATAGTGTCACGTCCTTCTGTGCCCCTCCTCTCCTTACTGCGTGGTGATGTATAGTGTTGTGCCCATCTGCGCCCCATTCCTCTCCTTACTGCGTGGTGATGTATAGGGTTGCGTCCTTCTGTGCCCCTCCTCTCCTTACTGCGTGGTGATGTATAGGGTAGCGTCCTTCTGTGCCCCTCCTCTCCTTACTGCGTGGTGATGTATAGTGTCGCGTCCTTCTGTGCCCCTCCTCTCCTTACTGCGTGGTGATGTATAGGGTTGCATCCTTCTGTGCCCCTCCTCTCCTTACTGCGTGGTGATGTATAGGGTTGCGTCCTTCTGCGCCCCATTCCTCTCCTTACTGCGTGGTGATGTATAGTGTCACGTCCTTCTGTGCCCCTCCTCTCCTTACTGCGTGGTGATGTATAGGGTTGCATCCATCTGCGCCCCTCCTCTCCTTACTGCGTGGTGATGTATAGGGTTGCATCCTTCTGCGCCCCTCCTCTCCTTACTGCGTGGTGATGTATAGTGTTGTGCCCATCTGCGCCCCTCCTCTCCTTACAGCGTGGTGATGTATAGTGTTGCGTCCATCTGCCCCCCTCCTCTCCTTACTGCGTGGTGATGTATAGTGTTGCGTCCATCTGCCCCCCTCCTCTCCTTACTGCATGGTGATGTATAGGGTTGCGTCCTTCTGCGCCCTATTCCTCTCCTTACTGCGTGGTGATGTATAGTGTTGCGTCCATCTGTCTTTAGAGAAATGGATGTTAACGTATAGTGTTGCATTCATATTTCTGTTGATAAGGGCACCATTTTCTCATGACCATAACCCAGTGTCAAACTAGGACTCTGGCTTTTAGTAGACATCGAATAAATACCTTCAAACTAATAGACTTGAATAGAGATTCTCGAATGGATGAGTGAATCCATTTGTGATGAGAGGTCAGGAATTGCTGGCGCTATGAATACAGTTAAATCCCACCCTCCACTATCCATCTATCCATCTATAGCTCCATGCAGCCATCCACCCCTACTCAGTCATCCACCCATCCAGCCACTCATCTATTCATACTATATAACATCTTCCATTCAATCCCATCCTCCATCCACATCAACCCATCCATTCCATCCCTCCATCCATCCCATCCCTCATCCATTCACTCACCATGCTTATCTTTTGGTATGTACTGAGAAGCTAAGGCTGTTTCTTGCCCTTTCTTTCTTCTTTTCATTTCTTTTTTTTTTTTTTTTCGTTTTTTTTCTGTTTTTTTTTTTGTTTGCTTTTCTTTTTTGTACCCCTAGCTGGCCTTGGTTTTGAATTTGCTTTGTAGACCAGTCTGGTCTTGTACTCACAGATATCCGCCTGCCTCTCCTCCCAAGTGCTTGGGGCCCCAATATGTGTGCACCATCCACCTCAGGCTTAAAAGATGGTTACTTAGCTGCCATGGGGGCTGGGAATCGAACCAGGTTTCTCTGTAAGAGCAGTCCGGTGCTATCAATTGCTGAGCCAATCTGTCTCTCCAGCCCCTGTTCCTGACTTTCTAGAGGGGCCCATGCACAGAGGCATTAGTCCATTTACTCACACTCCATCGCACGTGTCTTTCTACCACATTGTGTGCTTGATGTGTGTGTCTATGAACAAGAGAGAGACCATGGAAACGGTGCTGTCCCCCTAGGTTTCAAAACAGAGAAAGGGGTCACATGTCCAGTAGCTGAGGAAATAGTTCCCTGTGCTTATTTCTGCCTGGGGCAGTGTGGCACTCAACTTAAAGTTATCCTATCTGGAGCACAACCCATCTTTCATCCCAACAGAATCAGGAGGATTTCTGTGTGCCTTCCTAACTTCTCATACTTTTGGGTGCTCCCAGGATACCTAGTTCAGAAGTTCTGACTGTCTGGATACCACAAGCCCAGGGGCCATGCTCTGTGCCTGCACCTGTAGTAGAGGAAGATGAATGTCCCAGGTGACTTGGAAAGACCATCGGGAAACTACTGAGAGCCCTGCCTTGGTCTCAGTTTCCCCAGCTGCTATGTGCGGGCTTTTGATAGTCTTGCTCTACAACCCTGATTTGCTATTGGGGGCTGACGCTAGCCCAGAAAGAACCGAGGCCTCGGCTGGGCTACTTTGTCCCTCAGGTTGTCTCACACCCCACGCGTGCTGGCTGACCCTTTCATCACCCCCCCCCCGCGTTTTCCTGGGGTCTATTCTATGCCTGGTTTCCATGAGACCTAAGTACAGGGCAAACTTCTACATGGTGTCAGATCTGGGGAGGGAGGATGCAGAGAAGGCTGGATGGGCGTCTCAGCTGCAGCTTGGCCCAACAGCCTTTACCCACTGAGCCATCTTGCCTGCCCCCTTCTGTTCAAGATAGTTAGTGAGCCGAGTGTGGTGGTACATGCCAATAATCCCAAATGCCTGAGAGGCAGAGGCAGGAGGATCATTTAATTCACGCGCCAGTCTGGGAACCTAATGCTGTAACAACAAAAACCAAACCAAACCAAACCCCCTCTCTGCATGATGAACAGTGCTCTGTTTGCCAGGATGGAAGGTGGGCCAGGTGAGAGAGGCCATGGGTGCTGAGGTGGGACAGGCTGTATGTAGCTGGTCTGCTGTGAAGGCTGAGCAGTGCCGGAGCATCTGGAAGGATCTGGAAGGTGGCGATGACAGTGTACTGGTGACTCAGATGGAGCTGGCCTGCAGATGAGGGACTGGGAGGATTGGGCCTCAAGGACATTTGCCAAGACAGGGAACACAAGATCCCGGAGCTATGCACTCCCAAGACTGGAGGAGGCTTATTCTGGCTCTTCTTCCTCTGGACCCACATATTTCTCGGCAGGGCCACTCTGGAGGCCTAGGACCTAGGGAGCTCCACCTTGGTACTCCAGATTCAGGAGCAGAAGGATGGAGGTGGGAAGGTAGTTTATGGATGCGAGGGGGGGTGGGGCCTTGCTGGAACTGAAGGGAAGAGGCCCCCTGAGGGAAGGAAATGGGGGAGGGGCGAGCCCAAGAGTAGGAAATTTATTGACTATCAACTTTGGGTGAGGTGACTAAGCAGTAGATGGTGGGAAAAAAAATGTGTAGATTGTAAGCTCCTTTTATATTGTGGAAATAGTTATTTGAAAGAACTAAAATGAGAATAGAGAGTTTAAAGAGCAATTATTATGCACCAGGGTAAATGTTTTTACACCCTAGGGTTTTTCTGGCTCTTCTGGGTTACATCTCCAAGTCTTTGAGATTCCAGTTCCCCTCAGGCAACTCCTGCAAAGAGAGAGCCTGGATCCTCTGGGGATTGGTCAGGCTCTACCAGTGAGCCTCACCCTTTACAGCAATGAATAGACTAAAAATAACGAAATACTTGGGCGGGGTGATGCTAGCCCTGGATCCTAACACTGGGAGGCTGAGTCAGGTGGATCTATGTGAATTCCAGGCTGGCCAGTTACTGTCTAGGAAAAAGAAAAGCTCTGAGACCTGGAGAGAGAGGAGGACGGAGGGCGGGGTTGATTCCCAGCCCCACATGGTGTCTTCCTAATCTTTTCTGTCACTCCAGGTGGTATTTCCAGGGAATCTTGACACCCCTCTTCTGGCCTCCACAACACGAATGGTAGTTGTGGCATACTGGACATCACCAGGCACAAGACTAGTACACCCTTAAAATAAATTAGCTCTGCCCTACTGGGTCCATTCATTCTGGAAGGTCAGGCATTAACGAAGCTCACACAAATTTGTTGAATGTTCCACAGTGAGAAAAATTAGAAAACTGACCAACAGCCAGACCAGATATTTCTGCTGTTGTTGGAAGAGATTATAAAAAGGACAGTCCCAGGGAGCCACTTGGCTAGGAAGCAGGAGCCAGGAGGTGGGTACAGTGACCCCAGAAGCCCAGAGCAGCATGCTGTGCCCCACAGATGGGGGTGGTGCTGGGAACACTGCTGGATCCTGGGAACCTGGGAGCGCTGCAGAACTAGAGGCTTGGAAGGACCCCAACTTTTGCTACAAATAGAATGGAACCTTAGAGGGTTTATAGCAGGCAGAGCTGGCCCTGACTTACATCTAGCAGGATCTGTCAGGGTCAAGGGTCAGAAGACAGCCTGGAGCGTCCTCTCAAGCTCCTTCAGATGGAGATGGTGGGGACCAGAGTGCTGCCTGGCAGAGTAAACCCCTCACACACAGCAGGCCCATCCCTGTTCCTCCCAGAATGGGACCCTGGTGGACATTGGGTCTTTGAGAGTTAGGTATCTCCTGGGTCCAGTCCCACCCTCATGAGCGTCTCATTGTAGGAAAAGGCCGACACAGGGAAGCGGGAGAGGTAGGAAGACCCTCTCCCTAGCTCTTAGGACGTACCTCCATCCCACATTGAAGTTGATTCAGACCTTCGGACCACTCTGTTATAGAAGCCGCTGTATTTATGACCCTTGGGCAAAGCAGTCCATGAATATACTTTTGCAAGCAGATTGGTTAGGGCAAGGCCGCTCTGTGACATCAGGACAGGAAAGGGAGACCAAGAGCACTTGAAACATGTCATGCCTGTACGTGTCTCTCAGCCCATCCATGCCTGTGCGTGTCCCTCAGCCCATGCATGCCTGTACTTGTCCCTCAGTCCATCCACGCCTGTACGTGCAGGTCAGCCCATCTGTGGTACATGGCTGTCGCCCATCCTGCCAGCAGTTAGCATATTTGTCCACTCTGCTATTGGAACTCACGTGTATATTAATATATGTGTGCACATACATGCTTATGCCATGGTACATGTGTCGTCTGAGTACAACTTTCAGAAGTCAATTCTCTCCAAGTGTGAGTTCTGGGCATCCAATGCTGGTCGTCAGGCATGGAGACAAGTGCCTTTTACTCACAGAACACACTATAACTGGTTCTATTTTTTGTTTTGTCTATTTTTGTTTTTGTCTTTTTGAGACGGGTCTATCTCGTGTCCCAGCTGGCATGGAGCTTGTAGATCAGGTCGCCTTTGAAACTCACAGGGATCCGTCCGCCTCTGCCTCCCCAAGTGGTGGGATTAAAGGCGTGCACCACATGTAAGCAAAAACCAGGAATCCAAAAGCTAGATCCTGTACACGATATTGCTTTTTTGTTGTTTTCGTTTTGTTGTTGTTTTTTTTGAGACAGGGGTCTTTTTTTTTTTTTTTTTTTTTGTCTTTTCGAGATAGGGTCTCTCTATAGCCCCAGCTGTCCTGGAACTCACTCTGTAGACCAGGCTGGCCTTGAACTCACAAAGATCTGCCTGCCTCTGCATCCCCAGTGCTAGGATTAAAGGCATGCACCACCACACCCAGCTTCAAGTCATAAATTCTTAAGTAATCATATTTTTCTTAATGTACTTTTGGTCCTATATATTTGTAATATGCTTTTATATAATATTTGTAGTATGCTTTTATATAAAGTGGCAGACAAAACAAAGATCTTCAAAACTGTCTCCAACACCTGTGGGCACGTGACCATGTTACCTTACATGGTTTTATACATGTGGTTAAGGTTCTGAATCCTAAACAGAAGACAGGGTTCCATTCTGGGAATTTCAATGGACCTGGTTTAATAGCATGAGTCTTTAAAAAGGAGAAACCTTTTTCCCTGCTTGGTCATTGAGGCAAGACAGGAAAAGGAGATGCTGAAGCAGTTGAGGAAGTTGGCAGACTGCTAGCTTAGAAGATGGAGGGACCACAGCCTGAAGCTTCATCAGTTGAAAGCAAAACCAAAATCAAGTGAACAAACAAAAACAACTCAGGATTTCATCTCAACTGTAGGACTCCAGGGAATGAACTCTGAGAACTCTGAATGAGGAAGGAAATGGATTCTACCCCAGAGCCTCTGGGACAGAATATAGCTCAGCAGACATTGACTTAAGCCTGTTGAGGACTTTTAAATAGTAAACTATATGATATTTAAGCCATTAAGTCTGTGCCAATTTGTCAGAGGTTCAATAGAAAACTAATACACAGATGCTGTTATACTTAATCTATTTTTCTTCTTTTTAATACGAAATTATATCAATGGGATTTTTCTCATTTCCAATGTTGTATTTTTATATTACTTCCTACTAGTAGAGGACACATATTTTTTTTTTACTTACTCAGTCAATCCATTCCCAACCTTATATAATTTGGTTACCTCTATTTTTTTCTTTTACAAATGGGGGGCTGAGGATATGTGGTTCAGTTGGTAGAGTGCTTGTCTAGCATACAGGATGCTCTGAGTTCTGTCCCTAGCACCATGTAAAATTGCAAAACTAATCTGTACTATCCAGCCGGATAGAAGGAAGGAAGGAAGAGGAGGGAGGGATGAGGGTGGAGTGACGGAGAGCGCGACCTAGTGTTTTCCTGCTTATTCCTGCGGACCGCCCTGAGACCGAGCCACGCTCACGCGCCTCTCAAGCGAGTGTTTTCTCCTTGCGCGTTTGCGCGTGTCGCGGGGAGGGCGCCGCTCGCAGTCCCCCGTCGTCAGTCCGGCGCAGGAGTAGCGCCTCCGGGCTCTCGGGTTGCCGGCCGTCTCTTCTGTGTATTGCTTTCGTACCGGTCGGGCGGTGGCCGGGTGTTCCTTGGACGGCCCTCAGGATGGCCTGTCCCTCCGGCGGGGCCCGGGATTGTTCCGGTGGATTCCCGGCCGTCCTCTTGGGTTAGTGGGGCTCTTAAGTGTCAGTTCCCAGTGTGCCGCGGGAAGACGTGACCCTCATAAGAACGGTAAATAAAGGGGGCCGGCAGGCAGTGTCCTCTCTGCATCTCAGCAGTCCCTGGGATCGCGCCAAGGTCTTAATTGCGCAATGGTGTAAATCTGGGCCTTCCGCAGGTTGCTTGTATTCCCGGTTTCACTCTCTTTTAGGCCTGCAGGCGCGAACCCGGGGCGACCTCCAGCATCCAAGAACGTGGCGACCGTGGAGCCGCGGAAACATTTCACGGAGAGCATAATTCGATGTTTTAAGGCAGGCGGAGGGTGAGACACGAAACTGGGGGGTCGTGTACATCTCTTAGGAGAGTCTGTCGACTCAGGAAAGTGGTCGGTGGCTGTCATCACGGGAAGAGCCCAGCGCCGACCATCCTTCCCGTGCTCTTAGCGGTAGCTTGTGGTCTCCCGGCGAGAGCGGGCTGTGAGAATGGCTGGCGTCGCTAGGCGTGGAAGACCACTTCCCGGAGGCTCGGCTGCGCCCGGACTATAAATGACCATGCTTCCTTTAGATATTCCTGGGAATGAATAAGAGATGCCTCTGAGGTAACTTTCTTAACAGTGGTTGAGCCTTCTCGTAATGTTCCTTCTTGTTATTTACGTGGTGATTTGACCATGCTCAACCGCCTCCGTTTGGACCCGGAGATGAGGTTTGTGCCCATGCTGAAGATGACCGGTCATTAGGACGGCCCAAATGGCCCTGGCAGAAGGCGGTCAGAACAGGGTCGGCCTGGGAAGTTCCGAGAGAGTAATCGGTTCCCTTAAAAGGAGTCGGGTGGTTCTTCTAGCCATCCTGGCGCTGTGTGGCTGCAATTGGGGATCGAACCTGGAGGTCCTCTGCGCCACAGAGCAGTCAGTGGCTTACCTTAACAAAGCGGCGACTGGTGAACTCCTCTAAGGCTAAACTAATCTTCCATCCGGCAACGCAGACACAGAGAAATAGTTTTCTAAACTCAACGCTACCCCCCAAAACCAAGAAAGAAGGAAA
This sequence comes from Rhizomys pruinosus, assembly GCA_009823505.1. Lineage (NCBI taxonomy): Eukaryota > Metazoa > Chordata > Mammalia > Rodentia > Spalacidae > Rhizomys > Rhizomys pruinosus. The sequence goes on from VZQC01013883.1 coordinate 1,448,467, forward strand.
TAACTAGTTACAGGGTTTGGAAAGTAGCAATGGGCCCTAAGGAGTTGGTTAAGAGAGATGCATATAGAATGTGTAATAAGGTCATCTCTTAGGGGAGGGAAGAAACTTTTATTCTAAATAATTCTGAGATGCTGAGAGCATAGTTGAGGTGGTTTTAATGCAAAAATGCAGGAGGAGGCGTTTCCATTAATTATGTACGGAAAAGCCAAACAGATCATAAACTACCGAGAGAGCTCCATTAATTAAAGGTACATAGACACATACAACAGGGATAATATAGTTGGGTTCGTGGTGGGATTCTAAGGTTTAATAGTCGTCGTGTTGTTCCAAAGGAGAGAAATTGCAGCTTCGCCCAGCTTTGAAAGTTGGGAGAGAGGCCCTTGGGCCTAACACCACGCATATGGTTAAGGCATTGCCACCTACTTCGTGGCATCTAACCATGTTTTTTTTTTTTTTTTTTTTTAAACAGAGACAAAAAAAAAGAAAAAACTTCATGCCATAGCAGGAATTAGAGACAGAATGATATCGTGGTCGAGCGCTGGAAGTGAATGGATTATATGCATTGATCTACTAGAAAGTTAATTCGGTGTGCCAAAACGGATTAAATCTTAAATGGTAGAATACCGGGATCTAATGCCAATGGCAGACGATCGCATTCAAAGGCTGAGGCATTGCGTAAATGACTAGACACTGCAAATCAATATGAAAAACTTCTAGGGTTTTCATTGGAAAATTGGTTTAACAAAGAATTAGGATTCATATATGAGTACGTGTTCGGTGTTGCCTAGCAGCGTCAAAAAATACAAATAAACAAGGGTTTCTAATATTCATGTAAGAAACTGGACATTTGCAAAACGCTCCAAAGGAGACTTGGTAATAATATGAAGATAGAACTTGTAAAATTCTGGGCAGCATGTTGTCCTGACAGTTTTCTAGAGGTTCATTTTAGGATTTAAGCACATCAAAAAAGTGTAAACATGTGTGACCACACAAACACACACACAGCCACACACAGTCACATATAGTTACTAGGTAATATAGTATATAATATTATATATTATAATTATTCGGTTATTTTAGATAGGCTCCCCACTTATGTAGCCCAAGGCTGCTTGGAACTTCATACTATGGAGCCAAAGATGACTTACCTCTGACTTTCTTGCCTTTGCCTGAGTGCTTGGATCACAGTACGNTCCCTCAGAAGGGAGCCAGTGTGGAAAGCTGTCGTAGGTGATGCAAGAATAATAATGACATGGCTTCTTTAGAATATTCGTGGAATGATTCAAGAGATGCTGAGAACTAAACTTCTACATTTTTATTTATTTATTTTTTATGTGGTTTTGAATGTACTGCGCATGTAGGGTGCACCCAGTATGCATAGGTGACTGCAGAGAGGCAATTCATTCATATGAGAAAGTCCTGGTTTCTCAGGATTCCCCTAAGGAATACTCTAATTGAGTCTATATAAGAGGTTCTTAGCTACATTTTGTGAGGTTGGTGCTTGGTGGGTAGGTTGACCCCTTGGGTCCTTCTTGTGCTAAGGACCGTCAGTGCGCTAATCCACTTAAGCCATCTTCCCAGCCCCCAAGAAATAACTTTCTACTCCCCCCAAAGACAAGAAAAGATAAGCAGCGACGTTATGACTCTCCCAGACCTTATTACACAGATCATCAGACGCGAATTGCATTTGCTGCGATCGTTGTTTAGAGGATTGAAGAGGAGATGCTTTGCAAAAGTCATCGTTTCTGTAGAGGGAAGTGGGCAAGACAATTCTAATGCTTCCCCGAGCTGCTGCTCTTTTGGTGGCTGTGGGAATTATGTGTAATGATAGCAATATCGCGTATCCAGAGAGTAACTCATTTATTATTGACAAGCCCAAAATAAACCTCCAGCACCATTATTATAAGATACAAGAAATAAAGGTAAGATATAAAATTAGGTTTTTACTTGTATTTCCTAAAGTTTAGAGATATACCTCTCGCGGTTGTGATGAATAGGACAAGAAAGATGTTAGGACTCAATCCCCCTGTCTGAACAAGTTTGAAGATGGAGCACGTGTTGGCTCCAACATCCCACCGCCAGTATAGGTTAAAGGCCTTCTCGCCCAGCCTACACTTACGTGGCAATCTTTAATCCACACTCTTTTTTTTTTTTTTTTGTTTTAAAAAATAATAACACAATAACAAATAATCAAGAAACAACTCCTTTTCCGTATTCGGCACTCAAGGATTATAAGGCAGAGAGTAGAACTAAAGAGCTACTTGACTATAACAAATGCCAAAGTTTCGATTCGGCGATTGTGTGCAAAACTGGGGACCTAAGAAAGCCGCTTATTAAATCGCGTGATATGCCAGTTTTGGGCGAGAGATCATTAAATAATGTTTAAGGATGACGTCAATATCTCTTGCCCAAATTTAAGTACAGAGAACTTATTGTATATACTTCACATACTTTCTCACGGGTCTCTTCATTTTGGAACAATTGGTTAACAAAGAAGCTTAGGATTCATATTGAGTATGACGTGTTCGGGTGTGTGCCAGCAGGCCGGTTCAAAAAATTACAAATAAAACAAGGCGTTTCAATATTCATGTAAGAAACTGGACATTTGTGCAAAACAGGCCTCAAAGGGACTTTGGTCTAATTTAAATTTATGCATCAGAACTCTAATTCTTGGGCAGATCACATTTTGTATATTTCTGAACAAAAGTTTTCATGAAGAACTTTACTTATACTTTACTCTAGCATTAGAAGGTAGCATCAAAAAAATCTTACTTATAACAAGTGTTTGGACCTGAAAACGCCACACTACTAAACATACCACACACAGCACATACAAGCAATAATGAAACTCATCACTATTATATCTACTTATACTCTAAATAAAGAATAATTGGTATGAATATATTCAGGTATTTAAGAAGATCCTACTGGACTATGTAGCCAAGTGCTTAGCTGAATTCAGACTATATCTTGAGCACCAAAGATAGACTAAACTCAGTGAACTTAGTATAGGCTGTAGCACTTGCCTGCCAAAAAAGTGCTTTGGATACACTAGGTATCATGCGACTCCAGAAATGAGAGTCGAGATTAGGTGAGATTACTTATAGTTCACGTAATTATTTGTACACTAGTATGTTCCTTATATGTCATGCAAAATTCAGAGGTATCCTAGTTACTGTCCTAGAGACGAAGAACACCATTTACTCCATGCAACATCGTATCCCTCAGCCCCCGCATATGTTTGAGTACACAAGAAACACTACCAAGTTAGACACGTTCAAGCCAATTTAATAAGTATGGAAGAACTGAGAGTGTAATATAGAGGATTCACTTGAGAGTAGTAAAAAAAAAAAAATATGAGTCCTCGTATTCTAGTAGGAAGCTTTACGCTGTAAACGCTACCCAAGCGATAGTATTGGAAATGAGAGCAAAACCATTGATTATAACTGCGTTATTAAAAAGAAAGAAAATAAGATTAAGTTCAAAGGTCTAGACCACTCCCAAGGGATTCAGGAGAGCACCTAAGGCTCGGCCAGCTCTGGAAACAGACACTCTCCAGTTTGTGCCTCCAGCTCTTCTTAAACATTCCTCTGGTGTCCCCGAGGAGGAGGCTGCCCCTGACTAAATGAAGGTTCAGAGTGCTGGAGGCCCAGATGCACACTGCCCTTTAGCCTGCTTCAGTCTGCTCTCAACCTCTTCGCCTTCCTTATTCTTTTAGTTCCTGTTCTCCTGACCCTCTGACCTGCTAAACTAGACAGAATGCCATTTGTGACCATTCATCTTTCCAGGAACAGCCTCTGAGGTTCAGAGAGGGGACCTGACTGAGGAAAGAAAAGCCAGGCCCATGAGTCCCCTCACCAAGGTAGGGCTGTTCCCAGTAACATGGTGACTGCTAGTTTCAGGGCTTCCAGCAGGAATGAAGCAGAAAAGAAAGCTGGCTTCTCCGTAGTCACTTTCCTGGGTGGTAGTTAGGACTTATCAAAGCTGAAATATGTCAAACGTCAGTGATCAAAGGGAGCTGTTTAAAGTATTTCTTACTGATGAAGCTACATTTGGAGTTCCATAGACAGGTTTAGAGTAGAAGGAATAGTCTCAAATTAGTGCTGGCCCCTTGAAGCAAAATCTTAAGCTGTAGACTGAGTGGAAGCGGGTGGGTTAGGAGTCAGAGTCTGGCTGCATTCCTGCACTGGGAACCTGCCCGGCTCTACCTTAGCCAAAGGAATGACAAGGACTTCTTTCTCAAGGGTTTGGTGCAGGCTCCCCTGCACTGCCCTGGAGCCTAGCACTAGAGGCAGCCAAAGAAGATGGGAAGGGAGTGTGTAGAGCTTAGATCAGGGGCTTCCCAAAACCACCTGAAGCACAGGTAGGAGCCCAGTGCTTCAGCCAGGCGGATTGTTGGATGGATCTCTAGGTTGTTGGATAATTGTTTCGTTGATTTGTTAGATAGCTAAATCATTGTCTTGTGTAGCTCTCGGGGCGGAGTTGCCCTGCTAGCTGGTATTAAAGGTGGGCCTGTTAAATCATTGCCTGTTGTGCCTGTGGGGCCAGAGTCACCCTGCTAGCTGGTATTAAAGGTGGGCCTGCTGCCACTGTGAGACTTGATTGTGCAGAGCTTAGATCAGGGACTTCCTAGGACCCCCTGAAGCACAGAGTACCCGGGCTTAAGCCAGGCATATCCCAGTGCCCCCCCCCCACTGGAATTGCTGAGGGAGTGTCCAAGTGGATTTTTGGAGAACCTTCAGAACAGAAAGGGAAGAGTAAGTTAGACCTCCAATATATAAACAAAATTGAAAGCCTGAAACCTAGACAAGTCAACACTCCATACACAAGGGGGATGGGCATCTGAAGGAGGCAAGCAAAGCAAGCCTTCAACATAGTGAAGAGGCATTTGTGATTCGCATCAGAATACAGGCAAAAAGGGAAACCCACATGCCAGGGACACAACAAAGGGACAACATGGGAAAAGTGCAGGACAACTCCATACCAAGCTCTACCAACCCTGTGGGAGATCCCTACAGTGGGATCCCCCTGGGGATGGCCCAGGACACAGATCTTAGAGGAACAATTGCAGAAATATTCAAAGAAATCAAAGAATATAAAGAGCAAGTCAGAAAACTAAGGAGAGAGAATGAAAAACTCAAGAAAAACCTAGAGGAAGTGGAAACACTGAAAAAGGAAACCAATCAGAAAAGCAAGGAGCTACAGGAAGAGATTGAGAAGCTCCAAAAGGAAGTGGAAATACTAAAGAAATCACAGGATTGAATGAAAAAAGAAATAGAACACTCATCCAATCAAGAGGAAAGGAATTGAAAAAGCCTCAGAAATAGAATGGAAGAAGCAGAACAAAGAATATCAGACCTGGAAGATAACACAGAACAACTAAAAAGCTCAAATAAAGATTATGAAAAATTTAAAAATACACAAAAGTGGAACAACCAGGAAATATGGGACACTATGAAAAGACCAAACCTCCACATCATAGGAATAGAGGAAGGANACAGAATCAAACAGCATGTTCTACATAGGGCAGAAGGTCTGGAGGACAGGGTGGGGTTCACAGTAACTGCATTCCGACATTAGCTCCTCAATGGAGGGCAGGTTTTCCCCTAGTGTCCTTCCCTAGCTAAACTTCATTTCCCAGCTTCACCCTGTGCTGCTTGGAAAGGTAAGCTGCCTCTCCATAAAAGGAGGGCGGGAGTGGAAAGAGGGCAGCCAAGAAGTCCCAAGAACGTTACCCCCTCCATTCTTCCTGACTTGGCAACTTAGAGACTGGGCTACAACTGAGGGCACAGTTACCATGGCATCAAGATGACCCAGGGAACGAGGCAGACTGCAGGCAGTGATCAGCTCTGGAATAGGTTTAGAAAGAAATCCGGCGGCCTCATCCAGATTTCTAAATGATCTTTTCTCTTCAGTCATTTCAGTAGAAGCCCCAGTAAACACTTTAACTGAATCATCTCTTGCATTCATCCTGAAGATTCTTAAAATCAGTTTATCATATCAGCTTTTTATAAATATTTACCTCACTGAGACTGTCATCAAAAGCATGGAAGATAAAACTCTAATTTCAAGATACTTTTGTATAGAGAAGCTAAGATATAACGTCTTAAAGAGTTGAATGTAATTTCTGAGACACAGTGGAAAATAGCAATTGAAAGCCAGCAATAAGAAATTCAAAAATGGTCCATTGTCAGCAGGTAGTATAAACAACAATTTGTAGAGGGCCTGGCATTGAGAAAGGCTTGAAGGAGTAGGTAAAAATGGAGCTGGGCCCATGAATAGGAAGGCTCCATCTTTCTCCTGGGAAGAAGGGGAAATGGAGGAGGCAGGACAGAGGGAACCAACTGACAGTGACTGGGACCAGGGTAGGGAAGGCTCCCAGCCAGGGAGGCAGCTGAGCAGCTCCTGTGAGGTAACAAGCAATGAGTCAGCAGAACAGCAGAGCTCAAGTGGAGTCTTTGAGAGGAGGATCTATTACGATAGCTCCAAATGGAGGAGAGATGGAATGAGGGTTCGGTTTTGATAACAGGATGGAGTCTGAACATGGCAAGTAGCAGAAAGAGATGGAGACACCAGTTGGGTCAAGAGAAGGGGCACCTAAGGAGTCAGTGAGCTGTGAGGTGTCCTTATCCAATCTTGTAGTTTTGCTGCAGGTACCTCAAGAGATGGAAAGTCAATAACACATTCACCCCAGTGCAAGCTAAGCTCTTCAACATGTTGGAAAGCATTGCTCGCATTGTCTGGGGAGTACAATTGGTACTTAATGAGGTCTAAGTACTGCCTTTAATATTACTGCAAACATACAGCATGCAGTTTGTCTACAGAGAAAAATAGAAAATGTTCTGACTAGTGATAAATTCATGTGTAAGATTAGGCATGAACAGACTGTTCAGAACTTCAACACATATATGTAGATATGATACTGACTCTAAATAGTGGCAATTAGCACCACTCTCTTTTGACTAAACATCTTCCTACATTATTTTAGCAGCAATTTCAAGTATCCTCACTTTGGAGTCCTATAAAAAGTGAACCAACCGCTCTTCCTCCAACAAGTGGCTGGATTGGGTGAGATGCTGTTTTGTCTCCTTACTGACAATGGAAGGGATCTCAAGTTCGATCTTGAGTTCGAGTATCTGACATGAACCCTCCCTGTCTTTTATGAGCAGGATGCTTTCCCTTGCTCAGCTCCACACTAATTTTTCCAGTTTTCCATATTTTTGGATATATAATGACATCTAGTATCTTTTTTCTAGTCTCTTCCTCTAATGTGCATAGCTTATTGTCTCATCAAGAGTTTGGCATTCAGCCACTTGCAGTGCGGGCAGCAGTTGAGAACTGTTAAAAGGCGGAATCTTAGGCTCCACCCTGGACTCCTTGAATTGCATCTATAAGAACACAACAGTGAGAGATGGAGATCCATGTTCATGTGAGTGTGGAAGCCGTATTCTTTAGGGGATTAACTGTATTTGTATTTTACTCCTGTTCACAGACTTTCTATTTATTATTATATTTGTTTATGTATGTGGCATGTGTGTGTGTGTGTGTGTGTTTGCAATAGTGCCCATGGAGATCAGAGGTCAGAGGACAACTTGGAGAGGTCAGTGTTCTCCTACCATGTAGGGAGCAAGTGTTAGGTATCAGGCTTAGTGCCGAAAGCAGTCTTTTCTGTTGTTGTTGTTGTTTCTTTCCAAATCAAATCACTCCCAACTTACTGGACAAAGCTCCAAGGCTCCATGCACAAAGAAATACAACTAGGTATAGATGAGGATAACCATTCGTTCCTTCTGTTTTTTGGGACTCACCCCAGTGTTATCTCCTATACATAATATCATTCTAGTTCACCATTACCTGCAAAGTATGGACGTCATTCTTTCTTTCTGCTGCATAGAACTACAACTGTGTAGATGTAGCCACACTTTTCCTCTATCACCGCGCAGTTTGAGGGGCACGGCTTGGTCAGGTTTGTATTGTGAACAGAGCTGCAAATAAACAGGTGTGACATGTATCTCTGTGTAGAGAGTACTTGTGGGCACACTACCCAAGTAGTATATGCTAGGTCAGTTGGTAAGCTATTTTTGAGTTTCAAGGGCTCTCCACAATGCTTCCATAGTGGCTGTATGAGCTTTGCATTCCCACCAGCAGTGAGATGTCCCTTTCCCCACAAACCTCCCAGCATTGGTATCATGTTTTCTTGGATCCTAGCCAGTCTTATCAGGTGAGATGATATCTTAAAGTGGTTTAAATTTTGCATGTCCTATAAATTATTAGGTGAGTTGAACTTTTTTAAGATTTTCTCAGCATCTCTAATTCCCACTTGTGAAGTTCTGTTACTCTCTTTGCTCCATCTTTGCGATGATTCATTTGTTTTTCTTTCTCTTGGTTTTTTGAAACATGGTCTTAAATACTCTGGAAAATCAATTCTTTGTTCCATGTATCTGTAGTGTAAGGTTATCTCCCCACTCTGTGGTTCTCTTCACTTCCTTTGATTGTTCTTTTGATGTACAGACAGCTTTGGAGTTAATGAGGCCCATTTGTCAATGTCAACTTAATTCTTGCACAGGCTGCCGTCTGATTTAGGAAGTCTCTTACCTATGGCTTATTCTTGAGGCTACTGCCATAACATTTTCTTTCTTTATGCCTTTTAGAGTTTTGATTTCATGTTGAGTCTTTGTCCATCTGGAGTGACTTTTGTACAGGGCGAGAGGTTGAGGTGTTTAATTTCATTCTTCTCAAGTGGTGATCGGTTTTGCCATCATCACTTTGCTGAAGATGCTTCTTTTTCTTCCATTGCGTCTTCTTGCCTCCCTTTTAAATATAAGGCTGCTGAATTGTTGTGCTCAAGTTGATCTTCAGTTTTCTTCCATTGTTCAACACAGGCTCTATTTTCGTGCCAGTACCAAGCTGATTTAATGGACTATAATGCCCTGTAGTATAGTTTTGAAGTCTGGTATATCGAGTCATCCACCTGTATTGCTTTTTCACTCCAGGTTGCTTTGGCTATTTGGGGTCTTTTTTTTTTCCATCATGAAAAATTAAGGACTTTTTTTCCAAGTCTTGACAAGCGAAATCTTCTGGGGATTTTGCATTGGGATTGCGCTTGACATCTGTATATTAGTTTAGGGTCGAAGGACATTTTTACTAGTGTTAATTTTCCCAATCCATGAGCATGGGAGGTCTTTTCCATCTTCTGATGTCCTTCTTCAATTCCTTCTTCAGGGGTTTAAGTTTGTTTTTGTTTTTGTTTTTTGTTTTTTGTTTTGTTTTTTGTAGAGATCTTGGTTGTCTTTGGGTTAGGTTTGTTCCTCCTAGGTATCTTTTAAATTGTTTTGAGTTTTGAGTNCTTCTTCAAAAACTGACTGAAACGGTAAACTTCTGCTCAAAACAGTCAACCTCCACATCGAGAATTTTGAGAAAGACTGAGAAAAAGATGAAAAACATGTTTGGCAGAATGCATGAGCTCTGGTGTGGTGGGGGGGTAGGGAGGGGGACATGGATCTAGATTTGATTAGTAACATAATCTTGTACGAAAATATATGTATATAAAATTAAAAAAAAATCAGAGCAAAGTTTAGTCTTGTCCCTCTGGAGAAGTGATTGGTTTTGGCTTTGAAAAAAAAAAAAAAAAGAAGACAGGAAGACAGAATCAAACAGCATGTTCTACATAGGGCAGAAGGTCTGGAGGACAGGGTGGGGTTCACAGTAACTGCATTCCGACATTAGCTCCTCAATGGAGGGCAGGTTTTCCCCTAGTGTCCTTCCCTAGCTAAACTTCATTTCCCAGCTTCACCCTGTGCTGCTTGGAAAGGTAAGCTGCCTCTCCATAAAAGGAGGGCGGGAGTGGAAAGAGGGCAGCCAAGAAGTCCCAAGAACGTTACCCCCTCCATTCTTCCTGACTTGGCAACTTAGAGACTGGGCTACAACTGAGGGCACAGTTACCATGGCATCAAGATGACCCAGGGAACGAGGCAGACTGCAGGCAGTGATCAGCTCTGGAATAGGTTTAGAAAGAAATCCGGCGGCCTCATCCAGATTTCTAAATGATCTTTTCTCTTCAGTCATTTCAGTAGAAGCCCCAGTTAACACTTTAACTGAATCATCTCTTGCATTCATCCTGAAGATTCTTAAAATCAGTTTATCATATCAGCTTTTTATAAATATTTACCTCACTGAGACTGTCATCAAAAGCATGGAAGATAAAACTCTAATTTCAAGATACTTTTGTATAGAGAAGCTAAGATATAACGTCTTAAAGAGTTGAATGTAATTTCTGAGATACAGTGGAAAATAGCAATTGAAAGCCAGCAATAAGAAATTCAAAAATGGTCCATTGTCAGCAGGTAGTATAAACAACAATTTGTAGAGGGCCTGGCATTGAGAAAGGCTTGAAGGAGTAGGTAAAAATGGAGCTGGGCCCATGAATAGGAAGGCTCCATCTTTCTCCTGGGAAGAAGGGGAAATGGAGGAGGCAGGACAGAGGGAACCAACTGACAGTGACTGGGACCAGGGTAGGGAAGGCTCCCAGCCAGGGAGGCAGCTGAGCAGCTCCTGTGATAGTGCCCATGGAGATCAGAGGTCAGAGGACAACTTGGAGAGGTCAGTGTTCTCCTACCATGTAGGGAGCAAGTGTTAGGTATCAGGCTTAGTGGCAAGTGACTGTCTCGGCTGAGCCACATTGCCAGGCCCACATCCTTTTGAAATGGAATCAGAGCAACCATATAGCAGACAGGACATATTTTTATTTAATTTCGTAGAGATGGTCCTTTAAACCAACCGCTCTAAACATTTTATCTGGTTCAAAACCATCACCCAAGGAGACAAGCAAAACACTTCATAACACTATTTTACAAATGAGGAAATGGAGGGTTGGAAAGCCTTCCTAATTCTAAAGGTCAATCAAGTGAAATTTAGACAATACTAAAGACATTCAGAGGAAGTTGAATAAAGTGATCATTAAAGACAGATGGTGACAACGAAAGAAGAAAATAGAAAACATGTTCGTATTTAGGGCAAGGGTTACTCTGGTTCATCCTCCGAGTATATTTTCAAATTTTAGCTCTCTTTTGCATGCTGCTCATGCCCAAGGAACAGGATCCTGTAGGAACTCCTGACACTAACCTACAGCCACTGACACTGATTCAACCAAAGTATGGCTTTGGTTGAATCAGTGTCAGTGGCTGTAGGTTTCTTGGCTCCAAATATCTATGCCTGAAAAGCAAGTAAAACACCCTTTACTTGAACTTTCTAAGATAAGAAAAGTGAATCTAAGCTTTTCTCATTTTTTTTTATTTCTAGATGATTGGATGCTATTTTCAAAATAAGGATGCTGATTCCATTTCTACCCACTTAAAACAACAAGATGGTAGCAGAATTTGCTTGATAAAAATACAATAAATTTTCCTCAAAACTTGATTTTTAGAAAAAAAAATAGGCATAACAAATAATTCTACTCTTTTATACCCAATGGTAGAGATATGATAGAGACACAGTAAAATAATTCTATTAAAACTGAAGCTGGGGCTGGAGAGATGGCTCAGAGGTTGAGAGCACCAATTGCTCTTGCAGAGGACCTGGGTTTGATTCCCAGCAACCACTTGGTGGCCAAGAACCGTCTTAACTCCAGTTCTAGGGGAATCCGATGCCTTCTTCTGACCTCTGCAGCATTGCACGACATGGGTGCACCAACCTACATGCAGAAGAAAAAACAAACAAACAAACAAAAAAACTGAAGCCATTAAATACATCTCTATTTAATTCAAGACATAATGATTTAATTATTCAAATAAATTTAAAAACTCCAAATGAGAGAAATAAAGATGAGATGAATAATGGGAGATATGCATCTCTCTCTGTCTCTGTCTCTGTCTCTCTGTCTCTCTCTCTGTCTCTCTCTGTCTCTCTCTGTCTCTCTCTCTGTCTCTCTCTCTCTCTCTCTCTCTATATATATATATATATATGTGTGTGTGTGTGTGTGTGTGTGTGTGTGTGTGTGTGTGTATACTGTTTGAAAATTTTCCCTGACCTGGGCATTGTTCAGTTTCACTATGATTTACCAGTAAGGAAGGAACCAGGTAGCAAAAACTTCTGTAGTTAAAATCCCTTCCAGAAGATATTTAGAAGTGCATAGTGTGTAGATTAGAAATGTTGATTTTTAAGATAGTGTTTCCCCATCCATATTCCCATTCACAGCTAAGTTTCCTTGTAACTAGTTGAATGGTGAAAAATTGGGTCACTGATAAGACTACCAGTCTCTAGAATTACAGAAGTTTCAGCTCTAATTTCCTATTTACAAATATCCAAACGAGACGTGACGAGAGCGAGGAGAGAGGAGAGAGAGGACAGAGAGACCAGGAAGGACAGAGAGAGATGCCTATCTCATTCTTCATCTCATCTTTATTTCTCTCATTTGGAGTTTTTAAATTTTATTTGAATAATTAAATCATTGCTCTTGAATTAAAATCAGAGATGTATTTAATGGCTTCAGTTTTTTTGTTTGTTTGTTTGTTTTTTCTTCTGCATGTAGGTTGGTTGCACCCATGTCGTTGCAATGCTGCAGAGGTCAGAAGAATGCATCGGCATTCCCCTAGACAATGGAGTTAAGACGGTTCTTGGCCACCAAGTGGTTGCTGGGAACAGAACCCAGGTCCTCTGCAAGAGCCAATTGGTGCTCTTCAACCTCTGAGCCATCTTTCCCAGCCCCAGCTTCAAGTTTTAATTAGAATTATTTTACTGTGTCCTATCATATCTCTACCATTGGGTCATAAAAGAGTGAATTATTTGTTATGCCTATTTTTTTTTCTAAAAATCAAGTTTTGAGGAAAATTTATTGTATTTTTATCAAGCAAATTCTGCTACGCATCTTGTTGTTTTAAGTGGGTAGAAATGGAATCAGCATCCTTATTTTGAAAATAGCATCCAATCATCTAGAAATAAAAAAAAAAAATGAGAAAAGCTTAGATTCACTTTTCTTATCTTAGAAAGTTCAAGTAAAGGGTGTTTTACTTGCTTTTCAGGCATAGATATTTGGAGCCAAGAAACCTACAGCCACTGACACTGATTCAACCAAAGCCATACTTTGGTTGAATCAGTGTCAGTGGCTGTAGGTTAGTGTCAGGAGTTCCTACAGGATCCTGTTCCTTGGGCATGAGCAGCATGCAAAAGAGAGCTAAAATTTGAAAATATACTCGGAGGATGAACCAGAGTAACCCTTGCCCTAAATACGAAACAATTGTTTTCTATTTTCTTCTTTCGTTGTCACCATCTGTCTTTAATGATCACTTTATTCAACTTCCTCTGAATGTTTTTAGTATTGTCTAAATTTCACTTGTTGACCTTTAGAATTAGGAAGGCTTTCCAACCCTTCCTTTCCTCATTGTAAAATAGTGTTATGAAGTGTTTGCTTGTCTCCTTGGTGATGGTTGAACAGATAACAATGTTTAGAGCGGTTGGTTTAAAGGACCATCTCTACGAAATTAAATAAAAATATGTTCTGTCTCGCTATTGGTGCTCTGATTCCATTCACAAGGATGTGGCCTGGCAATGGGGCTCAGCCGAGACCGTCACTTGCCACTAAGCCTGATTACCTAAACACTTGCTCCCTACATGGTAGGAGAACACTGACCTCTCCAGTTGTCCTCTTACTCCTGATCTCCATGGGCACTATCACAGGAAGCTGCTCAGGCTGCCTCCCTGGCTGGGAGCCTTCCCTACCCTGGTCCCAGTCACTGTCAGTTGGTTCCCTCTGTCCTGCCTCTCCATTTCCCCTTCTTCCAGGAGAAAGTGGAGCCCTTCCTATTCATGGGCCCAGCTCCATTTTTACCTACTCCTTCAGATGCCTTCTCAATGCCAGGCCCTCGTACAAATTGTTGTTTATACTACTGTCTGACAAGGACATATTTTGAATTTCTTATTGCGGCTTTCAATTGGCTATTTTCCACTGTATCTCAGAAATTACATTCAACTCTTTAAGACGTTATATCTTAGCTTCTCTATACAAAAGTATCTTGAAATTAGAGTTTTATCTTCCATGCTTTTGATGACAGTCTCAGTGAGGTAAATATTTATAAAAAGCTGATTGATCAACTGATTTTAGAATCTTCAGGATGAATGCAAGAGATGATTCAGTTAAAGTGTTTACTGGGGCTTCTACTGAAATGACTGAAGAGAAAAGATCATTTAGAAATCTGGATGAGGCCGCCGGATTTCTTTCTAAACCTATTCCAGAGCTGATCACTGCCTGCAGTCTGCCTCGTTCCCTGGGTCATCTTGATGCCATGGTAACTGTGCCCTCAGTTGTAGCCCAGTCTCTAAGTTGCCAAGTCAGGAAGAATGGAGGGGGTAACGTTCTTGGGACTTCTTGGCTGCCCTCTTTCCACTCCCGCCCTCCTTTTATGGAGAGGCAGCTTACCTTTCCAAGCAGCACAGGGTGAAGCTGGGAAATGAAGTTTAGCTAGGGAAGGACACTAGGGGAAAACCTGCCCTCCATTGAGGAGCTAATGTCGGAATGCAGTTACTGTGAACCCCACCCTGTCCTCCAGACCTTCTGCCTATGTGGAAATGCGTTTGATTCTGTCTTCCTGTCTTTCTTTTTTTTTTTTTTCTCAAACACAAACCAAATCATTCTCCAGAGGGACAAGACTAAACTTTGCTCTGATTTTTTTTTATTTATATACATCTATTTCTTTAAAGTTATGTACGTAATCACATCCTAGATCCGTGTCCCCCTCCCTACCCCCCCCCACCAACCAGAGCTCATTCATTCTGACAAACATGTTTTTCTACTTTTTCTCCGTCTTTCTCAAATCCTCGATGTGGAGGTTGACTGTTTTTTGAAGCAGAAGTTTTACCGGTTTCAGTCAGTTTTTGACCGAAGCATCTTTTCTGTTGTTGTTGTTGTTTCTTTCCATATCAAAAGATCACTTCCCAACTACTTGGACAAAAGCTCCAAGGACTCCCATGCACAAGAAATACAACTATGGTTAGATGAGGATAGACCATTGTCCTTGTTTTTCTTGGGACTGCCAGTGTTATCTCCTATACATAATGATTTCTAGTTCATCCATTTACCTGCAAAGTCATGACGTCATTCTTTCTTTCTGCTGCATAGAACTACACTGTGTAGAGTACCACACTTTCCTCTATGCACCGCCATTTGAGGGGCACGATTGCTTGGTCAGGTTTGTATTGTGAAACAGAGCTGCAATAAACATGGCTTGTGACTGTATCTCTGTGTAAGAGAGTTTGTGGGCTACACTACCCAGAGTGAGTAGTGCTAGGTCAGTTGGTAGCTCATTTTTGAAGTTTCCACAGGGCTCTCCAAATTGCTTCCATAGTGGCTGTATGGTTTGCATTCCCACCAGCATGGATGAATGTTCCCCTTTCCCCAAAACCTCACCAGCACTTGGTATCATTGTTTTCTTGGATCCTAGCCAGTCCTTATCAGGTGATGATGATATCTTAAAGTGGTTTTAAATTTTTGCATTGTCCTTAAATTATTAGTGAATTGAACTTTTTTAAGTAATGTTTCTCGCACTCTAATTCCCACTGTGAAGTTCTGTTACATTCTCTTTGCTCCATCTTTGCGGATGATACTCATTTGTTTTTCTTTCTCTTGTTTTTTGAACAGGTCTCAAAACTCCTGGAAATAATTCTATTGTTCCATGTATCTGTAGTGTAAGGTTATCCTCCCCACTCTGTGGTTCCTTCACTTCCTTTATTGTTTTCTTTTGATGTACAGAAGCTTTGGAGTTAATGAGGTCCCCATTTGTCAATGTCAACTTAATTCTGTGCACAGGCTCTGTCTGATTTAGGAAGTCTCTTACCTATGTCTATGTCTGTAGGTACTGCCAAACATTTTCTTCTTATGCCTTTAGAGTTTTGATTTCATCGTTGAGTCTTTGATTCCATTCTGGAGTGACTTTTGTAACGGGGACGAGAGGTAGTGAGGTGTTTAATTTATTCGTTCTCAAGTGGTGATCCTGTTTTGCCAACATCATTTGCTGAAGATGCTTGCTTTTTCCTTCCATTGTCTTCTTTGCCCCTTTTGAAATATAGAGGTGCTGAATTGTGTGTGCTCAAGTTTGGATCTTCAGTTTTCTTCCATTGTTCCACATGGTTCTTATTTTCGTGCATACCAGCTGATTTTGAATGACTATAAGGCCCTGTAGTATAGTTTTGAAGTCTGGTATAGAGGTACCACCTGTATTGCTCTTTTCACTCCAGGTTGCTTTGGCTATTTGGGGTCTTTTGTTTTTCCATCATGAAAATAAGGACTTTTTTTTCCAAGCTTGCAACGAAATCATCTGGGGATTTTGATTGGGATTGCTTGAATCTGCTATATTAGTTTTAGGGTCAATGGACATTTTTACTGTGTTAATTTTCCCAATCCATGAGCATAGGGAGGTCTTTTCCATCTCTGATACCTTTTCAATTCCTTCTTCAGGGTTAATTTACGTTTTGTTTTTGTTTTTGTGTTTTTTGTTTTGTTTTGAATTTTTTGGTAGAGATCTTTTGTCCTTTGTGGTTAGTTTGTCTCCTAGGTATCTTTAAATTGTTTTGAGTTTTGAGTNTCTCTCTCTCTCTCTCTCTCTCTCTCTCTCTCTCTCTCTCTCTATATATATATATATATATATATATAATTGGAAAGATAAAGTCCACTAGCAAAGACAACAATTCTTAAACAAAATTTTTATAGATTTTCCGCAAAACAACCCAAATGAAACTTTGTGGACTCTAATAAACCCACAATGTTATCATCTAGAATAAGAAGCAATCAAAGTAATTTGTTAAAGAAGAAAATTATAATGGCTTTCCCTCTCAGATTTTAAAATATGATTTATAATAACAACTATCAAAACAATCAGTTATTGGATTAAAACCAAAAAAAGTTGACCAGAGGTTTAATCTAAATGAATTACATAATATCCCAACAACCAAAGCTCAGCCACAGTGCACCGCTGACTTACACTGCACTGGCTGTTCACTAAGACCTCAAATGTTCTCCGTCTATCACTTGAGCTTTCATCTTCTCTGTTGTGTTACAAGATAACTCTCCAAGTGAAATAAAGCCACGACTATCCTGTAAACACAAACACGTAATAAAAATGTGTTAAGATTTTGACTCATTATTTAGTGAAAGAACTAGGCAGATATTACTGTCCATTAGATGAGAATCTACAGAATAGACATACTTATAGATTGAGAAGAATGAAAATGAATTTACGTGAGGATTTGGAATTAGTTATTCCACAGTATAGGGACAGAGTTTTTCTGCAAGTCTCTGGATAAGAATTGTTTTGCACTGTCGTGGGTTATCTACAGTTTGCCCAATTGTAAATTAACCCAAAGGTTATATAACCAGTAGGTTCTGGCATTGGTTTGATATTTTATTTTGTTTTGAGAGCCACTAGGTGCCAGGACATCACGATCAACAAAAGACAAACACCTGGTGGAGACGTGTAATCTGCCCTAGAATGGGGAGCACGTTAAGAAAACAGCGTGCTGACAGGAATGAAACGGTGAGGGACGTTCCTAAGGTGATGCCAGGAAGCACTACAGCTGTGAGGCCGGATCAGAGAGGACAGGCGTGGAAACTGCAGCCGTCCTGTCATTTCAGCCTGGTAGCTGCCGGCCTTCGTCTTTAACTTTCCCAGTCTTTGGGAGGACCAAGAATATTCAAAGTGGGTATGGAGAGATGGCTCAGCAGTTGAGATCACTTCCTGCTCTTGCAGAATTGAACCCAAGTTCAATTCCCAGCACCCAGATGAGGGCTAACAACCATCCATAATGCCAGTTCCAGGGGAACTGGCTCCCTCTTCTGACCTCCACAGGCACTGCACAACACAGGTGCACTTACACACATGCAGGCAACACACTCATACACATAAAATAAAAATAATAAATACACCATTTTTAAAAAATGTTCAAAGTGGAAACAAAAAGTTCTTGATATAACTGGGTCATGATAGCAAACTGAGAACTTCATTTTCTCCTCTTCTGAACAATCAGACAGCATCAATCAAGTGTCCCCTTTATGTAGGATGTAAGCAGTGAGGATAAGGCCTTCCCAGTTCACACTGTATGTACTCTCACATACTAAATCAACTCAGCTACATGCCAACAGCGGGATGTAAAATAGCCCCGTTATTCTGCAGTGGGTATTCACTTTCTCTGTGTGCGTATATGTATACAGGAAGTAGTCAGATAGTGACATAATTTTATAAAGAAATTAAAACTCGATTCACAGATAATGGAGGCCATTTGGCAACCATCATAACTGGTAAAGGGTTAATAAATAGTATTATAAATCATTCCTAAAATTAACCAATAAGCCCATTAAAATTGGATATATGTGCTTATGGCCAATAATGTTCAATTTCATCAAAAGGAGGCTGCACATTACAACCTCAATTTTAATTAAAACTTGTTTTCATTTTACTGGCAAAAATGTAGAAGTCTGGCAGCACAATACAGAACAACCAGAAATCCCACAGGTGCTGGCCAGAGTGTACATTGAAATGACCACTCAGGGAAGCAAGCACTCTCTATTCCTTGCTGCCAGGGTCTATGGATTAAAATCAATGTGGAGAATTGTGGCTTCATGTGATCTAGAAAGTAGCAAACCATTACCTAAATACCTAAAACAAGAGAAATATATTAAAGACAAACTCCACATTCAGAATAGGCTTCCAACCACTGATCGTCACACTACCAGACACTTGAGATTTAGATACAAACTATATATGTTATATACATGCTGCTTATATGTGACCAATAAAATATATCTTTAAAATCTACCACAAACAAAACAAGGTATGCAATGCTTATGTAGTTTAAAGAGTAATGGTCTATAGTGTCTACAAATCCTTAAAAGTTACCCATCACTTGAAAGAGGCCCATCACTGGAAAGCACCAAGGCTGTATCCTCTCCAAGATTGTGAGATCTCTTGCACCATCTAAGATATGTAAGCCTTTGGCCCACACTCTGCCCTGTACATGTGACATAATGGAAGAACCGATCGCTCTGGTAGATGATGCCAGATGGATGCAGGGCCAGATTTCTCACATTGAGACTGGGGCATGTTCAAAGTCTAGGTCAACTGCTGAAATACGAAACCCATTTTATTTTAAAATCAATGTTCATGGTGTTGATGCTGACCACAGACTTGGCCTGTGAACCTATCCAACCCACACAGTATCAGGAAAAACGGATTATGGGAAACTACAGTACTGGTAAAATATAACACACAACAGGGGAAAAAGAAAGTAGAAAAGAGAAAGAAGGAAATCATTTTAATGTGCATCAATTGTGATACTTAAAGAAAGGTCAGTTTATCTAGGAAGTCCAAAAGGACAGATGAACCCATCTATCAATGTTCTGAACAGGAATTTGGATAACTTTCAAGGATTTGTAAAAACAGTCATTATTATTCATGCCTTCTTCCTTCGACATTTCTTGCCTTTTTCTTCATACCAACCTATCACTCGTAGAAGTCAAGCTGGTTATGGACTTGCAACTAGAATAATGCAGAGAAGGGGGAAAGTCTGAAAGTTGAAAGGAGGGCTTCTCCGGGAAGCAGGAGAAAGCAGTGTCTTGAATAGGCTAATTGATTAAAAGCCCGTGCACGCTTATTTATCATCTCTACTGTAGGTCTCAGGGATACAAAGAATAAAAGAGTCACTGCCTCCCGCTCCCGCCTCCCATCTCTTTTTCTTTCCGTGGCTTCCTACACTGGGTCTGCACAGGACCGACCCTGTCAACCATCAGTTATGGGTGGGAGAGAGGCTCATCCATCCCGCCCATTCCCCCCCCCGCCTCCCTGCTGAACTGCTGACTACTGATGGATTCTGGGAGAAAGGCAGTCACTTCAGTTGTGTACCCACTGCTGAGCCTACCAGCCCCCAATGGATAGTTCCAAACCCAGGGTCATATAGCCCACCTTAGTTTATGTTTGGTGGGTCACAGAACAAAACAAAAAGCAGTGGGTGTGTTGGGAGGAAGAGGAGTCAGTAGATAAAGATGTTGGAATGCAGGTTACCCATGTACAAAAGGTCAAAGGACAAAGCTAATTGATAAAAATATTTTATTTTACGTTTAAATATTTTACTTATTATTTTTATTTTATGTGTAATAGTGTGTTGGCTGCATGGGTGTAAGTGTACCTAAGTCATGCAATGCCCAGTGAGGTCAGAAGTGGGTGCTGGCTCCCCTGGACCTGAATTCAAGAAGGCTTGTTAGCTGCTATGTAATCGAGCCTAGGTCCTCTGCAAGAGCGGCCAGTGATCTTAACACCTCTCCAGCTCCATAAAAATAATTTTAAAATAAAAAACAATTAGATATATACTTGTTCTCTAACTATGAAATAAATTAAAATTCTGAGAAAAAACAGTCACTATCTTTATTGCTTCAGTCAATTTCAATGGATATCAGAGAAGAATGGCTGGTTGTGTACCACGGGCATGCCTGGTGCCTGTGGAAGCCAGAAGAAGGCATTGGATCCCCAGGGACTAGAGTTAAGTACAGTTGTTAGCTCTCCCTCCCCACGTGGGTGCTAGGAACCAAATCTGGGTCCTCTGCAAGAGCAGCCAGTGCCTTAACCACTGAACCATCTTTCCACCCCCTAAATTGATATTTAACCTTGAAATATAAATGTTTTTTTCAGAAGGAACAAATGTATGACATCATTTTAAAGTGCTTGAGGTTTCCAGTAAATGCAGGAATGGAGGGAGATGAGGATGAGAAAAGAAGAGGGAGATGAAGGAAGAGAGAAAGGAGTTTAATGGAGATGGAATTAAATCACTTTGCATGGTTTAAGAGAATAAAGACAGTGTCTCAGGAAACCAGGGATCCCTCTGTAGAGACAGCAGCAAGGGAGGGCTAAAGGTGTTGCCACAACAGCCACTGAATCAGTTCAGTGCCTTTCAAGGGAAAGCAAGTTAGCAATGGAGACCAATATGGGATCTGGGGAGGGAGGGAGAGACGCTGCTGTGCTGGATGTCTGTGAGTGCCTGCCTGTTCCACATTCCTGCAATGATGTCACCCTAAGAATGAAAGCAGAGTAAAGTTTCTGTGCCATGTCAATGACTGGTGACAAAATGGAAATCCTATGTGTAGCCTGGGTCATCTGCACACCCTGGTCGTATGGAAATAGGGAGTTCATGTTTAATCAACAACAATCGCATCCTTGTTTGTTTCTTCTTTTGGCATTTCTACCATTTGGTTTCTAGAATATTCTTCTCCCTTTCTTCCTCCTCACCCCCAACTCTTACCAATAAAAGAAAGCTTTGACAGCGGGAACCCTCTTTGGGGAAGAATGTTCTCTTCCACTGCAGTCATGACATCCAGGCACTTACATTTCTGGTCTGTGGCTATCCACAGATGGTTGAGTCTGAGAACTTTGTACAAAGGATACAAATGGAACTAGTTGATATTTTTAAAGTAAAAATAAAAACATATTAAGAAACCCTTAAACCCTCGTGTGTCAAAATCAGAGACAATCCCATTCTCAGAATTCTACATCGCGTTATCCACTGTCCCTAGGGTCACCATCCCAGGTAGGTGGTAGGTGGCAGTGCCTAATCTCTAATGCCATGTGCCTTCAAGCCTTTCCTCCCAGCTACTCCAGAATTGAGGCCTGGCATCTGGCTGGAAGCTGAGCATGGAGAAGGAACGCACTGCCACCTACAGGCCGGTTAGCTAGTTCATCCTCTTGTTTTTGAGAACTGTTTCTAAACATGCAAGAACGTTGGCTAATATTAGAGAGCTCAGTTTTCAGGTAATTAAACCTTACCCAAGTCAGAATTCCTCTGTGGGAACTGAGACTTGGGCTGGACTTCCCACAAGGCCTCGTGAAAAGGTGGTAGGCAGTCATCTACAGGGAGACCCTGTCTATCATTTGCCAATGTTCTCTTTATACTCTGAGCACTCTTTGGGCCTCAGTTTCCTCTTTTCTAAACTAAGATGGTAGTCCAGATCAGGGCTTTTGTCAAACTGTGATCCCTGGACCAAAGTTGGTGGCAGAACTGAATCCCTTAAATATTAGGTTGATCTGGCTCCATCCTGGGCTCCAGATCTACTGAGTTGAAAACTGGGAAAAACACAGCCCTCTGGGTGGGCGATGGTAACGTGTGCAAAGTATGAGCATTACTAGATCACATGACTTATAGCTATTTAATATGCAATTCTTTTCCTCTAAAATGATGCCATCTGAAGTGCAACCATCTGTCTTTGAAGAAGCCATCTCCTGGGAAGGTGGAGTTGAGGGAGGAGACTGGGGGAAGGTTAGACTTGAACCCAGAGATCCTACTCTTCTGAGTGCCCATTCAGCCATTGAGATCCATTTGTATGGTCAATGAAATATCTAAAAACTATCATTACAACAGAATTGTCCTCACCCATGTCTATCAAGGAAGTACCTCAAGCCATCACTCTGCCAACTGCATCCTCATGGTGAGACCCCAGCTGCAAAATGCCATCTTTCCATCCTTCCATCCTTCCATCCTTCCATCCTTCCATCCTTTCATCCTTCCATGCACAGCTTTCCCTCTTCCCACAGCGCTTTGAAAATGACAATAAACCCCGACTTCTCTTCCTACCTGAATCCCTCTGTGCCTTTTCAAACTGCTCTCCTTAATCATCTCTTCTCCTTCCCTGAGCTCCCAAGGCCTTCTGCATGTGTGGCATCCTGTGTGTCCTGCAAGTTGCCAGCACAGCTCCGACCAACACTAATTAACAGATTATTGATTAGTTTTTATTCTCCAAAAATACAAATTTGAGGTTTTGAAAAATATCGAGACATCGCTTATTTTTCTCATCCTTCCCCCACTGGGGGCCTAAGTGATTCTCTGAAAGGGTCATACTAAAATTTTCAAATCCTAATCCCCCACAAAAAGCATAGAAATGCACGGGCTGGGCTAGCGAGGGCTTCCATGTGCAGTTAGACGGCCTATGTGGATCAGAGGACTGATGTGCTTCAGTCTCTTCAGTGGACACTTATTTAGCCATTTGAAAAAACAAAGTATAAACCATGTAATCATTCTTTCGAAGAAAACGACAAAAGAGAGTATGCTTTCACTACAGTTAGTGCTAAAAAGAAAAATATCAGCAGTCACTTTCAGTATTGTTTATGCGATAATTATTGACGTTGGCTATTAAAGCTACCTGGCCAAGGGACCCAGAATCAGGGGTCTGAAGTGATCCCCAATTTTCTCCTTTCACAGGCAATGTAATCACCCAAATGCTGTGCTGCATGTCCACGCCTAGCACGTGCTCAGACTCTGAGACAACGGAGCTGTTTGTTCACGTCCCAGCTCTTAGCCCAGTGTGGCATTACTGGGCCTATGGCTGAACTGCACTAGGATAAGCACACTAATACTCACAGCCATTTAGGGACCAAACCAAGTAAAGTTTAGTTCATCACACTTAAATTTTCCTTATACAGATGTCATTTTAAGAAGCCCGCTTACCTGTAGTAAAAAGGCCACTTGAAGTAGGACAAAAACAGACAGGGTTAAAGTTCACATCTTCCTTTAATGGGCTTATTCTGGTTTCTTATGATTGGTGGGGAGGTTGGTTTTGTATATATGTGAGTTTTGCAAAAAACCCACACTTTATAAATTACATCTTGTCTCACTGAACTCTTGTCACCGGATTACACTCTAAACGATCTAGGAAGGACAGATGTTTTCTGCCCAGCCGAGAGAAGCTGCCTGGAAGCTGCCAAGTAGAGGTGGAAGCATTTCAACTGAGCCTGTCAGTAAAGGGCTAATGGCAGTGGACCCGGCGGGAGAGTGTATCATGTGCTCAGGATCCTTTGAAATAAAGGTGTAGGAGGCAGAGAATGGGCTCTATTCAGCTTCATGGAGGCCAGAGCTGTTCCTAAGAACAGAGACTGTCTTCATGAGGCTGGATATTGTGCTTGGGTGGAAGGGGACTCTGACAGCAGCGGGCACTGAGGGGTGAGGGACCCTGTCTGTGGCTTCTCTGGACAGCTCTGAGTCCAGAGGGACAAAGGCCTTGCTAAAGAATCCAGCCTTGTTTCAAGAAGTTTATGAAGTCACTCTGAAAGGAATTTTTGTCCGCCCACAGCAGAGAGTTTAGGGGTCCATCCCAAAGGGCAGGGGTAGGGACCACACAGCTGGAAGAGCTACTCAGTGTGTCCTGCCTGCACTGGTTAGTTTATATTAACTTGATGAAAACTAGACACCTGAGAATTGGGAACGTCAATTGAGGAATTTCCTGCATCAAACTGACCTCTGGGCAGGTCTGTGGGGCATTTGGTATAGGAGGGTCCAGACCACTGTGAGCGGTGCCATCCCTGGGTGGGCGGGCCTGGACTGCACAAGCAAAATAACCATGGCCGCGCAGCCCAAGGGAGGCAAGCAGGGCTCTCTGTTTTAGTCCCTGCCTCTAGGTTCCTGCCTTGAGTTTCTGCCTCAGCTCTCTTCAGTGATGGGTCGTGACCTGGGATTTGTAAGATAAAATAAACCCATCCTCCCATTCCAAGTTGCATAATGTCAGTGTTTTATCACAGCAAGAGAAACCAAAGCAGAGCACTGCCCTTCCCATGTGATACAAGGCACTTCAGCGACAGACCCCAGCTGTCACCTGCAGCATCTCTGAAATAGACAGGGCAGGTATTAATAGTTCCATCTGGTGGAACCTAAAAGTGTAATGACTTGCTCTGACTTCTGCATCAAGTGAACCAGATCTATGACCAGAGCCCACATCTTCTCATCCTTGGAGGAGGAACACACTTGGCAGCTCCCCAGACCATTCCTAGACTCAGGACCTACATGACCTGTGGTCTGGAAAGGGCTGCCATTGTGAATGCTGTCAGTCTTGCCTGCCTTCCACCACAGGTCAACTAAGCACTAATCACAGTATACTATGAAGATGGAACCGGACCTAATAGGACATGAACTTCAGGTGATTGCTGTCACAACAATGGGACACATACTGTCCTCAAAGACCAGGATCTTGCCCCTTAAAGCACAGCCTCTAGCATCTAACCCCAGTACCCAGAGCCCCTGGAAACACTCAAATTTCAGGCAAAGGCAAACCAGAAAGCAACTAGAGGTACCTAAAGCCTTTCTCTGGA
This sequence comes from Rhizomys pruinosus, assembly GCA_009823505.1. Lineage (NCBI taxonomy): Eukaryota > Metazoa > Chordata > Mammalia > Rodentia > Spalacidae > Rhizomys > Rhizomys pruinosus. The sequence continues at coordinate 1,473,564 of VZQC01013883.1, forward strand.
GAGAGCCGGAGACAGACTAGTGCCACTGAGCTGTAATAAAAGGAACTTCCTAAATAAAGCAAAAAGCAGTACGGGATTTTGCTCATGCACAGTTAGCCTAATGGACCCAACCAAACACCATAAGACTTCCGTATGTATGAGACAGAACCACCTCACTTGAGGGAAGTGTCCCTTGATGACCTCACTGAATTCTTATCAAAGGTAATTGTAATTTGACAAGGCAAAATCCGAATCACCCTGACCCCTGGGGTCACATGAGAGCCACTGAGTGCTTTGGGGATGCTCAGCTTGTCTATTTAGGTGGAGAACATGATTGAACCTCTACCCAGCCCAACTCACAAAACAGTGTGTGTGTGTGTGTGTGTGTGTGTGTGTGTGTAAAATATAGATTACTTGCAAAAATGGTTATTAAAATATAGAGAACTTGACTCCTCCTTCTTTACAGCATTGACATACATGGCAATCGCTGAAGAAAATCTGTATTCACACCACCTAGAACATCAGGCCTAAGAAGGATTGCTTCATTTCCATCTCAAGTTTGGACTTAGGCTCCTTTGTATATTAACTCAAATTTCAGGGCCCCACAAATAGAGTTTTGATTCTTAGCTTTGGGAAGAGACCTAGATTTTTCTACTCTGACGAGTTCCTGGGTGATGTTGGAACTTTGCTTTTTTGCTGACACAGAGAAATTTTCAAAGGGCAAAGCTAACGAAAAGTCCTTGCTGAGAAGTCACTCTGTGACAGAGTCCATCAGAATGCTGGGTGACTTTGGGATGTTCCTCTCAACAGCATAGCCTGCAGCCCAGCAATCTGTTTCCAATTGAAGTGAGGAAGCCAAGTACCAAGCTCATGCTGAGCTCAGTAACCCTGCCCTCTGCAGGTGACTCTCTCTGTTCTTGGGGTTGGTGACACATGCTACCTTCAGGTCCCAGATAACTTTGTGAAGATTCTTACAAGGCCAAATGCCTGTTCGTGGGCCAGTTGTTCCATGTTTTCCTTTATCAGTGCCTCCTTTTTCTTCTACCTTCCATGAGACTTACCTCTTTCTTTCTCTCCTTCCTTTAGACAGTGATTCTCAGAGTTTAATGATCCCCCCAATTCTCCCTGGGGGGGGGTTGTAAAAGTACAGACTGTATGGTAGAACTCGTACAAGCAGATCTGAGACTGTGGTTCTCCCAAGATCCCAAGGGCATCCTGAAACTTCTGGTTCCTGTACACACTCTAAGTGCCAAGGCATTAAATAATTCTAGGCCTCCTCATACCATCTGTAAACCCCACCTTTTATCCCCTAGTTATCGTCTGTTACAGAAGACAGGGTGCTAACAGGAATTGCATCTCCTGTGAGAGCAAGTGGGCTTAGCAACCACAGCCTCCCATGGTAACAGCAGAGGAGAGTGTTCGTGATTCCTGAGGCACCAAGGACTGACACCACAGGGCCTTGGAGTTCAGGCCTCAGAAGTGAGGTTTTGACGTTGCAATCAATCTTACCATCCTCCTTGTGTGAGTCTGACCTCGTTCACTGATGAAGGATCCAGTCCCTATGATGAGTCAGTTGACTGGGTTATTTATTTATAAATTTTACCCTATCTCCTTAAAAACTGATTAAAGGCAGTGAGACTGATTATGGATTGGGGCATCTGAGTAATAAGTCAGACATAAACTTTCATGTTTCCGATTACCTTCTTTTTATAAAGAAGGAGGTAGAAGAGAAACTGTTCTTTTCTTAGCTTTCTATGATAAGGCCATCTAGTCTTTTTTTTTTTTCTTTTTGGTATTTTTGAGATAGGGTTTCCCTGTAGCCCCAGCATCTAGTCTTTTATGTCTCAGAAATGTTATTATATCAGAATGCATTCCCAACGGTTCTTTATTTTTTATTTGAAAAGCTGAAATAAAAATAATGTCATTTGAAGATGATTTATCAATAAAGTACAGACACTTCTTTAACCATTCTCCTCTGCACCCTGCATCTTATCCATCACCAAGTCCTGTCCCAACTGTCCCATCACTCTCGGGGTCCCTCTCCTTCCCTCACTTCCATGGCGACCAAATAGCCTGGCATTAATGAGCCCACACAGAAGCATCACTGTTAATAACACCAGCAGTTAGTAACACCCTATTTTGGACCAGCCACTCTGCTAAGTTCTTCACACATTAACGTTTTTAACTCCCAGTGTGATGCTATAATAGGTGCTATTGCCCTTTTTATACAGATGATAAATTTGAGGTTTGTAGTGGAATTATCCTGCCTAAGTTTTCATGAGCAGCAATTGATGTGGGGGTATGGGGTAAGGCTCAGGCCTCCAGGATTAAGCTATCTAGACACAAATCCCTCCACATATCTTTCTAGTTGTCCAGTTGTCTGTCTTGGTTTGTTCTAAACCACTTAGAAATACATTTTAAAGAAATTATGCATAGTAGACCTTCCACTCCCTCCCTCCTGGGCTATGATAAAGGAATCGGGTCTCCCACTGTAGGTGTGCAAACTCAGCAAATTGTTCCTAGGCATCTTTAGGTGTTCTTAGATAGGGCATCTGGTATAAATCTCTTTATAAAATCTGTTCTCCAGGTTTGGAAGATGGCACAGTGAGTTAAATGTTTCCTGAGCTCAGGTCTTCAAAACCCACACAAAAGCTGGGGATGGCTGCACGCAGAACTCCAGCCAGCTTAGCGGAAACAGGGATCTTCAGATGCCCCGAGACATTCAACAAAACAACAACAGCATACAGCAAGAGATGAAGAAACCCAAAGTCAGCCTCTGGCCTTGACCAGCCCATGCATACCTTCACACATGTACACATCATATGCACACACACACACGTACACATATGCGTACACACACAATGAAATACAAATACAAATTTTAGAATCTACCCTGCCAACACTGGCCAGGGCACCTTCAGAAAATACTGTTTTCCTCCCCTTGCTTGCTTTGAGACTGTTCAATGCCTCAGAGAAAACTTTTCTATTTGCTGCCATCATCTGAACCCCATATCCCTACTTCAGCTCATGCCCTTCATGGAGCACAACCCCTGCTGAAAGTATCAGACTTAGCTGATTCTTCTTGAAACTGAGATCTGGGTGGGTAACCCAGGATCCATCACCAGAAGATACCACCCAAATTTTAAGCTAGAAATTTGCCAACTGAACAAGGAGTAATCTACTTTCTTGAAGCAAACGTGACCCTGATTTTAGCAGCACTTTCCTGGCTGTGGTATCATGAAGCAAACTGACTTGGGGGTGGTATTGAGAAAGGGGGTGATTGTGTTACGCACAGGGACAGGGTTCTGACCTTTATGGAGACTCCTAGAACACCCCACAATTCATAACACACACCTCTTCTGAATTAAGCCGGCCAGGTTTGGATCTGCAGTCAAGCACACTGTATGCTCCACACACATGTGAACACCCACGTCAGACACAGGAACGTCGCAAGACAGATTCATTTCAATTGATTTGTCTTGCTTCACCAGGAATGGAGGGACCATTAAGGGTCTTGCACAGGGATCTGCGGAGGGTATTGATCTACTGTGACTTTTGATGAGCAGAATCTCCACAAGACCATTCAGATCCATCACCTCCAGGGTCTGGTGGCTTGGACCCTGGTTAGACCACTTGGCAGAGAGGCTGAGGGAACATCCGAGGAAGGAGGAGGAGGAAAACGTGCCGCTCACACTTTCTGCACCTGCCTACAGCCTCCATTGGAGGACAGGTGGCACCAGCCTCGCAGGACTGAACCCCTCCTCTCCCCAGCTGGACATCATGTAACTTACTGGGAGCCAGTTCACAGACTCACCAATGACCGTAGCTGCAAAATAAAGTTACTAAAAATTTGAAAAGTTTGGCCAGGGTGCATTTTCAATTGGGGAAAACCAGATGTAAGCAGAAAAGAAAGACCATGTTTCTAAGACAAGACTTGGGGGTCATCACAGGCCTTGAGGGATACATATTTCTGCCAAAACAGGGTCGAACTTCCTAAGAACCCAAACTGGAACGAAGTTGGGATGATCTCTTCCTCTCAAAGTCACAGAAATACCCTATAGGCTGGCTGTTTTGAGTGGGAACTGGGTACATCCAAGCACAATTGTAACAGCATGAAATTAACAGCTATTCCCTTGAAGGAAAGCAATATTGATGAGACAGAAACGAGCAGAGCTGAAACAATCCATCGTTCTGCATTTTCTTCCATTATTTCTGTTTGTTTAACTGCTTCTTTAACTTTCTTCCCCCTGTTCCGGGCACATGTCTAGTGACTTTGCCCTCAGAATCCATATGAAAAATGATTATTGCACATTGAATCATGCAGTGGCTGAAGGAAGGCCGGGCCCAGGCCTCTGAACAGTTGCTGGTTATGGCTTCCTGAGCCAAGTCTGAACTCTGCAACTTTCAAAGTTCGTCCTTGTCTGACTGTACCCTCCCTACCCACCTTTATTTCCCTTGCCAATAATAACCCATTAACTCAGGCCCAGACTTCCATTTTTATTAAAGGGCTCATGTAGATTTGCCACAAGCAGCTAATTTGTCATAACTTCTAAGCACATTATATCCCTAGGACAAGACTGGGAAAATAACGTCTGGGCCCTTGAAGATATTTCTTCGCCTTGCTGCTGTCACAGCCAAATGGAGTGATTCATTAGTCCTTGTGAGAAATGTCTGACTGTCATTCTTAGAAGATATTACAGTTATTATGCAGCAGCAAGGCAATATTCAAAGAAAATTGAAATCTCTTCCTTCTCTGAACTGGCATCGCACTTTGGGTTTACAGCGCACACAGCCCTTATCATCCGCAGCTTTGAACTAGGGTGAATTCAGCGCATGCGCAACTCAGCTTCTCTCAGAATCTCCATTCAGTGACGGGCGGGGGAACGGGGGGCGAGGGCTTCCTGGTTTTCACTAAAATGCAATCAATCCTGAGACTGAATTTTTCTTTTTAAAGGAATCGCATCGCTGGCCCCTCTCCATGCTTATTTTCTGCCGCTGTCAAAGGTGTCACGTGCTGAGAAAAATCATGAGCAACTTAAGGTTGCTTTTGGATCGTGGTTCTGGAACTTAGCAGATCCCGACACGATGTGGGGGTGGCAGGGGCGGTTTAGAGTTTCATCATTGCCTAGCGGATGGCTGAGTCATCACCACTGGAGAGGAAGAGGGGTAAGGAAGGGAGCAAACTCGCTGGATTCAACCTTTTTATTAGGAATCCATCCCCCAAAACACCACCATCCATTATCCATTCATAAAGCCAACTTAATGATGCTCTGGAAGGTCCCGTCTCTTACTACTGCTATGATGACACATTTCATTTCAATGTGAGTTTTGCAACACTAAATGATTCGTCTATTTCACTAAATGATCTCCCTGAACCCACAGGAAGAAAAAAAAAAAAAAAAACTTATGAGGTAGGTATCAACTCTTGATTAACATATTCCTTTGGTGGTAAATTCACCTTTTATTCCACTGTACTTCTTTTGGTGGTTAAGAAGCTAAGGACGTCACTGAGACCTCCAAAGTGGTCACTGAGACCTCCAAAGTGCACAAACAATCTATGTGAACCTCTTCAATCTTCCTGTAAGTGTCTCTGCACATGGGACCTTAGAAAACAGCAAATTAACAAATACACTGGGCCAAAATTTCTGTGAGGGACTTAACACACAATTAAAATGCAAAATCCTGGGCTCTCCTCCAGATCTACCTGGTTGGGGAAGCAATTTTAGATAGCTGGCAGGGTTTTGATGCACATATTACTTTGGGAAGGTGTCTTGGACTGTGTCTGGGTATCGGTCAACATGGGTGGAAAGCAATACTGAAATCTCAGTAACTTAATGAAAGAAAAGTTAATATCTCGCCCATACCAGGTCTGCTAGGGGCCTGAGGATCTTTCCAGAGAGTTCTGCTTTCTGGGATAACCCAGTACTCTAAGCTAAATGGATTTTGTGGTCTATTCATTCTAACTGTAGACTTAAAAGATCGCATCATAAGAAAGGAGCTCGTTTGCAGAGGGAGCTGTGACTGGAACAGTCCATGCTTGTCATCTTCCTGGGGAAAGAGATGAACCCAAATGGTAGTGACCAGCAGCAGTGTACAGCCAACTTGAGCTAAGTCTCCTTGAGCATAGTTTGATCTTCCCAGAAGTCTCAAAATTGGCCTTTAGTAAATGGGAAGCATATATGAATTAACATCTGCATGTTCTAAGTCCATTCTAAGACCAATGGGGACACCCAGAAAAGAGAACCAGTGCAAAGGGCACGAGCCTCACTAGATTCTCTTCTTTGTGTTCTTTCTTCTTTAATATTATCCGTATATTTATATAGACATTCAAAAAAGCAAGCGCCTTCTCTTTCAAGTAGCTATGTTTCCGTATTTGTCAAATGAATTCAAGTAACATTAACTTATTCTGTTGTTTAAGAATTTCACGCATGTATATAATGTGTTTTGACCAAATCTACCCTCTATTCCCTCTCTGCCAACTCTTCCCCTGTGCTACCCACTCTTTCCTCCCAATTTGTGTGTTCTTTTTTAAACCCACTGAGTTCACTTAGTATTGCCAGTATTTGCATGGATGTGGGACCGTCTACTTGAAAATGGGTAGTATCTTGGGCCTGCATTACTCTCTCTCTAGCAGCCATCAGTTACCAACAGCTCCTCAGCTAGGGGTGGAACCCGGTGTTCCCCTTGTCCCTCCACTCTGGGATTTCGCCTGGCTTGATCTTGCACAGATCTTGTGCACACACTCACAGCTGCTGTAAGTTCAGGAATATAAATGCCCTGTCATGTCTGGAAACACTGTCTGTTGTAGTTATCCACTACTTCTGGGCTCTTATAGTCTTTTCTGCCCCCCTTCTTCCCAAATGAACCCTTAGACTTGGGAGAAAGTAGTGTGATATCCCATTTAAGAGCTGAACAGTCCATAGTCTCTTATTCTCTGTATGTTAACCAGTTGTGGATCTCTGTGTTAATTGTTATCTACTAAAAAAAAAAAATTACTACTGAAGGTTGAGAGATGCACTATGGATGTGAACACAGTTGAATTACATGTCCATTTAGCAGATGAACTGCAGGAAGTTCTCCCCTGAAGTCTATGGCCCACCCAGCCTCAGGTTCTTAGGCCCCATCCATCCATCAGTAGTGGCAGGCATGAGTTTTGTCTTGTGGGGAAGGCCTTAAATTCAACCAGAACCTGGTTGGTTTCCCCCATAGCATTCATGCTATCAGAGCACCAGTGGACATATCCCACCGGGCCACTTGCTATTGTAGCTTTCAAGGTTCACAGCTGGTAAAGACTGTTGATCATGTTACCCTCCCCCCTGCCCCGCCGTGGTAGAATGTGTAACACCTTCTAGCACTATGAAAGCTAGCCAGTAGGCATGAAGCTTCCATGTCAGTATCAAATTATTCTCTCCATGTCATGTGACTCAAGTATGTGGTGCCTTCAGGGTCTTCCCATCAAGTTCTGGAGGATAACCAAGAACAGCCAGCGGCAATAGCTGGTAATGATCAGGGATCTATGGGTCCCCGCCGACCAACAACTCAGAAGAGTAATCTGTACCTGGCAGTGAGTTTTTGAGGGCCTGTGCTGTCTAGGAGAGGCCTTGTCCTCTGTTACAGAGTAACTCCATTTAACCTCTCTTTATGTATGCATATGTCTTTATTTCAGGAAGCATCAACAGTAGTAGGTTTTCCTATGCCATGTTTTACTGTTAGTTCTCCTTCCCATGCCTCCTCTCTACCCTGCCCTCCTATCTCCCACCCCACTTTAACTCTTCTTGCTCTGTTAGTCCCTGCTTCCCATCCAGACCACCTGTGTTCTGTCTTCCCTCCCTTGAAAGCTTCCCCATGGCTCCTTATTAGTTCCTTGACTTCTGCTCATACTCCAATTTAATCACACATATATAAGGATTCAAAGCCAGCATCCACCTATGAAGAAGAACATGAGATATGCACCTTCTGGGTCTGGGTTACCTCCCTCAGAATGACTACTTCCAACTCCATCCAGTTACTGACAGATTTCATGAATCAGTGTGGATGTTCCTCAGAAAGCTAGAAGTAGATCTACCTGTGTGTTTTCATGCAAAGAAAATTAACTAGATAAGATTTTTTATTGTTTACTGCTATAGAAGAAAAACAGAGCTTGGTACAATGGCAGGAAACTAAGGCGGGAGGTCACTTGAACCCAGAAGTTCATAGCCTGGGCAACTATATTGATAGTAAGATACTGTCTCAAAAGCCAAAACAAAAACACAAAAAGCAGAAGGAAAAATTGACAAGAATTAGTGCAATAATAAGGAGAAAGGAAGGAAATCCCACCTTAGGAAAGGGCCCGGGAAAATGGAGCTCACAGAAACAGAAAGGCTTCTGTTGATTTGCCTGACTGGTCTTCTCTCTCCTGCCGGAAGAGGGAATCATGTGCCCTTTGGCTGAGCAGAAGCTGGAAGTAGGAGATCAATGAACAGAAAACAAAGCCTACTGTGTTTCCAATTACATCTGAAGGAAGCCAGAGGGTCTAGAACTGTGGCTGTAACAACCTTGAAAGGACATCCTCACACTCTGCAAGTTTCTGAACAGCAAACTTCTTTTCCCCAGCAGAGAAATGACATACTATGCATTTGCAGACTTGATGTACTATGGACATCTGAGTATATGTATGAAGCTACTATCCAAAAAGGATATGGAGGGGGATTCTCGAGAGATAGCTCAGCAGTTAAGAGCACTGGCTGCTCTTGCAGAGGAACAGGCTTGATTCCCAGCACCCACATGGCAGCTAACAACCATCTAACTCCAGTTCCAGGGGAATCCAACACCCTCTTCTGACTCTGCCAGCATTGCATGATGCAGGTGCACTACATACATACATGCAGGCAATACACTCATACACATAAAATAAAAATAATAAAATATTTTTAAAAGAGTCCTGGGAATTGGTGACCAAGAAAGAGGACCTGGTTACAACCTTAAGTCAGACTCAGAGGAAGCTCCATAGGAAGCTATAGCTAGCTAGATGATAGATAGATAGATAGATAGATAGATAGATAGATAGATAGATAGATAGATAGATGATAGATGCATACAGTATAGATAGATAATAGAGGATGGATAGATAGATAGATAGATAGATAGATAGATAGATAGATAGATAGATAGTAGATAGATGATAGATAGATGATAGGTAGATGATAGATAGATAGTAGATAGATGATAGATAGATGATAGGTAGATGATAGATAGATAGATAGGTAGATAAATGTTAGATAGACAGATAATAGATAGATGATAGATAGATGATAGATAGATGATAGATAGATAGATGTTAGATAGATGGTAGATAGATAGATGATAGATAGATAGATAGATAGATAGATAGATATCACATGATATGACGTGTACTACATATTAGATTTCAAAGGCAGCTTGGGTCTGGCATTCCTCCTAAAGACCCAGGTTTTGAAGATTGGTTTCCAGTCTGTGATGCTAATGTCAGGATGGAGAGAAATTCATTATTGGACTTGTGCCCACGATGGGGATATTGGAACCGTATCCTGTCTCCTCTCTGTTTTCCAGCCACTGTACTTGAGCAGCTTCTCTGACTCAAGCTCCTGCCACTATAGACTGTGTGACCATAGGCCCAAAGCAGTGAGCCATGTAGCTAAGAATCCAAAGCTCTGAAATCTGGTACAAGGTCAACCTTTCCTCCTTGAAGGTGATTCTGCTCAGGTATTTCTTTGTCACAGCAATGAGAGGCTGACTAAGATACCAAGCAAAATCTAAACTGAAATCTAACAAATGCTGGACTTATTATTTTCAGTCCTTATTGGTGCATCTCTAATTTGAGCCCTCCAAAGTCAAAGAATTCATGTTTCCACTGAGCCTGAACAGCCCCTTAGAGAATGAGTCTACTCAGCTCTACAGGCAAGGAAATTGTGACAGAAACATGATTAGAAGTTGAAACAAGATCTAAAGATGCCAAGTCCAGGGGTTCTCTTCCAATATTCCAATGTACTACCACCTGAACCTTAGAAACTGCAAAGCAGTGTCAGATGAAAAATATTACCCATGGAGTCTCAGAGCCAGGTGCCAAAATTTTCTTCCCTTTGGTGGGTGTAATTTATCTTTCTTCTGTAAGAGATAAATAAGCCTGATGGTGACAGACCATCACATCTCAGACTTGTTCTCCTGTAGCCAGCATGAGCCACAGAGAAATGGTACAGGGTGATGGTTGAATCAAGAGTCCATTCACTAGGTGGTGGTCAAGAGCAGACTAATACCAGAAAGAACTCTCATCCCCAAGGGGGGCAGGTAGAGTTTATCAAACCCAAACTGCAATTACATTATACTAGTAACAGGCCAGATAACAAAAAGTTTCAGTTAGACATCTGTCAAATATAAGTTTCCTTCCTGGTACTGTAGAAACAATGAACTTCCTTGATCTGCAGATACAGCTCAAGGAGGCCCTTTGCCTGGATGGATGTGGTTATCAGGGAGAAGGAAAGAGTGGCTCAGTGTTGCACAGAACAGAGTCATCTAGGACAAAATGGTGTTACTTTGGGCCCTGCAATTCAAAGAATCAGGACCCAGACCCCAGGTGCGATGGACATGCTTTGTCTCTGCCAAGAAGATGACCTGACTCAAGTTAGTACAATGGAAGGGCAGGTGGAGGAGTCATACTCACTTTCTCTTTCCCTCCTTCTACCCATCCTTCTTTGTTATTTTTTTATGGCTTAGACTGCCTGATTAACCCTTTTTATAGAAAAAAAATAGATAATTAAAAAAAAATCTCCCATGTCTGAGTTTCCAGGTCACCAAGATGAGTCAGATTCATAATTCGTAGAGTCTGTGGAGCTACCTTAGGGGGCACCATGGAAGTTCAGCTTCGTGCACACATCTTGGCAGGATCAGTGGACACAGAGCTTCTTCCATAAACAACGACCTTTCTGCAAGGAGGCAATCCACCCTGTGGGGAACAGCCTGAGCTTTGTGCTCAGTTGCGAGAGACCTTGGCTCCTCATTAAAACAGTTTAATATGGTGCTAGTGAAGGAACTTATACAGAAAAGAAATTAATATTCTCTAGATGTTTTTGTTTTGGTTTATTCTAGCCCCTGAGTGCCTAATCATATCAAGTCTTTGCTCCAATCAGATCTCAGACTCCAGTAAGCCTTTGTAGACATATGACTTAATGATTGCAGTTTCAAATTCTTTCTTATGGAAACAAGGCTGCTGACTAGACACCGCATTCCTGGGGGTGGTCCCTCCATAGATCCTTCTAAGCTGACAGATTCACATCCCCTTGATGAGAGCTGCTATTTATATAAAGCCCTGAGATGTACTTTCATCTTCAGCAAGCTACACATAATTTTAGAACAACCTTTTGAGATTATTAAATAAACATGAATGAAATTAAATATATGTTGATAAAATGAATGAAATGATTAAATGAATTAATACATACAAAATGCTCAGACCAATGTCAAAAACAGCCGAGGTAGAATTATTATATTATATGACCCTGCTTTTGACCTCAAGCACACACACTGGACCAGTTTTGTGCATCTGTTCCTAGGACAATAATTGGATTTTTAGAAGGGAGAGCAGCTTATGCTGTACACCAGCAGGGAACACTTTCCAGCCCAACCAGCTTACTCTGGAATTGCAGGTCAGACATGTCTACATGATGGAGAGGGGAATAATGATACAGGAGCGAAAAGTTAAGATGGAGAAAGTTGTGCTGGATAGCTTTAGCGTCAACTTGACACACCTGGGTTGAGGGAGCCTCAATTGGGGAATTACCTCCATGGACTGGCTTGTGGCCATGTCTAAGGGGCATTTTCTTGATTGTTGAGTGATGTGGGAGGGCCAAGCCTACTGTGGGTGGTGCCACCCTGGGAGGGTTATTCTGTATTGTGTAAGAAAGCAGGCTGAGCATGGGCCAGGGGAGCAAGCCAGTAAGTAAGCAGTACTCCTCCATGGCCTGTGCTTCAGCTCCTGCTTCCAGGTTCCTGCCCTGAGTTCCTGGTTTGGGTTCCCTAAGTGATAAACTGTGACACAGGAGATATAAAATGAATAAACCCTTTCCTCCCCAAGTTGGAATTGATCAGAGTGTTTTGTCACAACAATGGAGAAGCAAACTAGAACAGAAATAGAAGAACCCATGAGCAAGGGTCACTTAGTTACAAGGAGACAGAAACACAAGTAAGTAGTCACCAAGATAGGCAAGTGTCTGTAGAATGGGAGAAAACTCAAGATACTCTGTAGTGGGATTACAGTAAATTAGAACAGATATGCACAGCCAGAAGAGTCCCTTCACATTGGCAAAGGTCCATGAGTTCTGCTCATTTAGTATGAATTTTAAAATGCTTGACACCTGCTATTTCTATTTCTCCTGTTTTTCCTAGGGCCAGGCCTTTTCTTTACTGGGTTTCTACCATAAATATCCTTACCCTAAGCCAATTATTGTTTGAGACATGGCTACTAGATAGCTTTTCCTTGCAACAAAATTACAAATAAATAAATAAATAAAGCAAACAAGAAGAAGAAGAAGAAGAAGAAGAAGAAGAAGAAGAAGAAGAAGAAGAAGAAGGAGGAGGAGGAGGAGGAGGAAGAGAGAGAGAGAGAGAGAGAGAGAGAGAGAGAGAGAATATCAAGCAGATTCCAGCCTGGTTTCCAAGTTGATCTCTGAGCTCAGCTTCTTGGTTCTCAGATCAGAAGCCCTGTACTCCAGCACACTCCAGCGCCTCTTACCCACACTGTGTGTAACTTATGCCTGCGATGTCCTTCCCACCCACCTCACACTTCTGTGATAGTCCAAGTGCCGTGGGAGCTGCTGGGGTTTTTTCAAGGTTTCCGTGGAGCTCTTATTATTTCTGCACATCTAGCGTCCGACCATCACCTATGTGTTCCGGTTTCTAGTGATCGGGCCCTACGACTCTCTCTAGAAATCCACTCTCTGGCTCTGGGAGCCAAACCGTACCTGCTCATGCTTTCAAAGGCTAAAAGTGCTCAGGGGTCACATTATCTTCTTAACTCCACCCATCACAATACCCCATAACCTTTAGCCAAGATTATGAAAGTGCAGTCCCTGCGCATGCAAGCCAACCACTAGCAGAAGTATAGCTAAGTCCTCAGGACTCCCTGACAGGATCAGGCTAATCTATCCTGGTTATATGAACAGAAACCTCATTCTTGCTTGGGTCGGCTCCTTCTCTAGGTCCCCACACCCCCTTTCCAGTTTCTCCCAGGAACATTTTCTTACCTCACCAGGCTACTCACACTGGTTCCTTCCTGCCCCTGTGGTTCTATTTCAGCTTAACAAAGGGCTTGCTTACAGGTCTGGGGTAGGTCTAGATTAAGAGTTCTTCAAAGAGATGGTTTTGTCTTGTATTTTTCCTTTCTGTTCAAAAACACAGTTTAATAGTATATTTTCTTTCCGTGTCTCTTCAATTACCCTAGATCTATGGAAGGGAAAATTAATACAAAACAACTAATTTCTAAATCCCTCTGAGATTTAGTTTCCCTGTATGTGCAAAGAGGATGTTTCTTGTTTCTAAAATTAAAAAAAAAAAATCTGTGATCTTATATTTGAAGTAAAATGATGGCAATTTCTCAGAATAAATGTTGTCATATAGTGTCCCAAATCAGGAGAGGCTTGAAACCCCAAATAGTTTACTTTTTATCTCTGAATCAAGAGCCCTGATTATCCAGGGACAATGTTTATGTCATCAATTTCACAAACATGTATAAATGACTCGGAGGCTGAAAAAATATTTTCAAAGTGCTGCCTCACAAATCCATTCATTTATCATCCAACAAGTGTTTGCTAAAAAAGCACTGTGCCCCAAAGCACTAGAGCCAATAGGGTAAAACAAACAACAAATGGGATTGATACACAACAATTAAAATACATGTAAAAATTTATAGAGAATATGCTTGCATATGTATTCATCCTATGCATAACTGACCAGGCAATGATCAGCAAGATCTCCATTTTATTTAGGACCCATGGGGCAAGGTGGGTGGCTGGCCTAAGATTACAGAGCCGGAAAATGAAGACCTTGAACCCTCCATCTTCTTGTTTGAAACCTCCCCCGACATCTATCCCCACCCCTTACTTTCCTTTATAAAATGTCCACAGGGACCAATCTTGACCACATTATTTTATTTCAGTGTTGGAACTAGAGGTCACCTTGAAATGCCTCAGAACATCATCCTTGAACATCCAACTGTTCTAGATGTTGGCAGTATCTATTCAATAAGGTAAATACTGCTTATAGTCATTTAATCTCTACTAAGTCTTCATAAATAATGTAATTTTATTCCTAAGGGGGAAAAGTGACACATTCTTCCTTGAGTACACATAAGATTGAATAAAAATGCAGATTCATATAATAGATCACACCTGTAAATAAAGTTACATTTTTATAGATGTATGCAGTAGTAATAATAAGTCATACATAAGGATACGTTTAGTTACAAAAATCTAAACATATGTTTATATGATATTGCCAACATATTTCTAGGTAATGGAATCTGGCAAGAGCACAAAAAGCTTCAAAGTACTTATTTATTCCCAGGAAGCCAGGATTGTACTTAAAGTCTTCAGAGAAGATGGCATAAAACACAAAAAACACAAAGCCACCACCACGACGAAAATAACTAATGGCATAAGTGTCAAGCACAGTGAGTGAGAATGAAACCTACCGGCCTCCGTTAAGTGGATCCAAGTCTTAATCTATTTCAGACTGAAAACAAGCAGACATACAAATTGGATTGAGAGACTGGAGGGAGGACAGGGTGGGGGTAGAAACTAAGCAGGGGCAAGTTTGTGAAGGAGACCAAAATGTATGAAGGAAAAATGTCTAAGGCCTGGCAGCAAGAATGTCATCAGATCCGAGATGTCAAAGCCAGCTCGGCGTCTATTAAGTTCTCAAAACAAGCAAATGGCTTTTCTGGTTAAAAACATTATGACCCAACTTTTGCTCTGTGATAGTCCAAGGCACGCAGAGCAAACACATAATGAACAGGGTGTGCCGGCCACCCTGTGGGGCAGCTCACATTCTCAGGTCTTATCTCTAGGGGAGAATCTTCTTATTTGGGGATACTGAGCTGGTCCCAGAGTGATCAGGTGGAAGAGGTTGGGGGAATCCTACTGTTCAACATGCTAAGATTAATTCGAGCTCCTACTTTCCCTGGACAGTCTCTGTCAGGAGTGGGCACCCCAGACATGGAGTGTCTCTGGTTCATAGTCTATAGAATGTTCTTGGATGTTCTGTTCTAGTCCAAAAGGAAGGTGGGGTAGCTGATGAGGACGGGAAAGGAATCAGCGGCCACACCACTCACCACTCACTACACGTGCATTCTTTCTGAAACTCAGCAAATGAGATTCACCCTATATTTTGTTGCCTTTCCCCCATCCTCCTGCACCCCATTTTGTCCTCCACTCTAGAAACTTGGGTCCCACATTTCTCTGATGCTCCAGGTCATCTACTTACTAGGTCCTCATCCAGCTACCATCTTCTAAAATGTGGACAAAAATCTTTCCTCTCTTTTCTTTGTCCTCTGAGAGATAGAGTTCTTCATTCTCAGCTTTCCTTGTGTTTCTAGAGAGAACTAAGTGTGCATCTATTCACTATGCTAACTCAGAACTGTGAGGATTTCAAAAGCTTCAGCTGCCTTTACTGATAAAGAGGCTTTCAAAGGCACAGTCAAAAGAAGTCAAGGCAGGTCATAGGAGATGGCGATTTGAGTTGAAGCTAAAGCTTTTATCATGCCTCTGCAAACTATAGGTTTGGATCAGAGAGTTTCATCCAATGCCTGTAACTAGACACAGAGAAGCCATGAAAGAAATGGCTCCCCTCTCCTGGGCTCTGGAACTAGGAAGGAGATAGCCCTTTGAAAAGCAGGTGTAACGGCCGCTCTTTCAATGGGCTGCACATGATTGAGATCATGTATATGAAAGATGCTGGCACAGTGCTGCTGGATGCATAGTTCCTCAGTCAACTAGGATGAAGTTGATTCTTTTTGCACTGTTTAGGATCAAATATGGTCTGAGAGGGTCCTCATTTGTCTCTGCTTATGGTCCTTTGGCCTACTGGAAAAGGGGCAAGAGGAAAGGAAAATAAAGCAATAAATCATAAAGCTGGAGCCTTGAAGTCTAAAGCATGCAGCTCCGGGCAACTCCCGCACCACCCGCAGAGTACCAGGCTTCCTTCTCCGCCCACATCACACACCAGAAGGCTGTGCAGCTTGGCCTGCTGAAGTGGGAATTAGAAAGGGCTGTTTTCTAAACCTTTCAAGCATGATCCTACCCCTCAGGACATGCGTCAAGTGACCTCTCCGGAGGGGAGTTAGGCATTCCATATTCATGTGACTCTTAATCCACTTAAAGGTCACTCCCCACATTATGTCAGCCTCTTCTTGGGAACACTTAGCACCTGACCTGGAGAGAGTAGTTGTAGTTTAATTAGTTACCCATGGGGTAGATGGCTGAGAGCCCAAATTCCATATAGTCTCATAACTGGAAGGAACTTTCAAGATCACGCACTCACATCTAAAATCTCCTCTGCAGTGTCCTCCACGAGTGACTGTTTGCCTTACGTGGACCTCTCCAATGACAGGAAATGCCATAACTTTTCAAGGTCTTTGTTGTTCATCCTTTCCTGTGTTATTCTGGCTCAAAACATTGGGCACAGCAAAGAACATTTGACTCTATCCCTGCCATCAAGTAACTGACAGCTTGGGAAAGAAATGGACATAAAACAAGCAAGAAAATCTCTGAGACTAAGGAGATGGCTCTGTGGGTAGGAGCACTTGCTGTGCGAGCATGGGGACCTGAGTTCAAATCCTAAGCACTCTATAAAAAACTGAGAGTGGCCACGTACAAGCTTGTGACCCCAGCACTGTAGAATCCAGAGAGGAAAATCACTTGGGCTTGCTCCAGATCCAGTGAGAAAGCTTGTCTCAAGGGAATAAATCGGAAACTGATAGATTAGGGAAAACTTCATCTCCTCCCCAACCCTGGCCTCTGCACATGTGCATGGATGAATACACCCATACACATATACACTCCTGCATACAAACACGCATAAAGAATGTAATACATATGACAAAAAGAAAGTACAGGGTGATGTTGGGTCAGGAGTCTAGACCAGTGGTCCCCAGGTAGGGAAGGTGAAGATTTTCATTCCAAGGACACTTACTTAGCAATATCTAGAGATCTTTTTATCTCAATCATGCCTTTAATCCTAGCACTTGGGAGGCAGAGGCAGGCAGATCTTTGTGAGTTCAAGGCCAGCCTGGTCTACAGAGTGAGTTCCAGGACAGCTGGGGCTACAGGGAGACCCTGTCTCGAAAAGACCAAAAAAAAAGAGATGCTGCTGGGATCTAGTGGTGAGGGGCAGGGATACTGCTCAACATCCCACCATGCACAGGACAGCCTCCCCGGGAAAGAGTTACCTGGCTGGACATCCCAAAAGTGATGATGTAGAGAAACTTTGCTCAGGAGGTTTCAAGGAAGGTCTCCTGCTCCATGGAAGGGAAGTGTAAGCTCCACCCAAAGATAGCCAAGATGACATAGGCGGGGGATGAGAAGAGAAGTGTTTCAGCAAAGGAGCCTCACACACGTACATAGAGCCAGAGCCAGCCGGCATGCCAAAGCTTAGAAGGAAGGCAGTATGGGGACTGGGCTTACGATGTGGCCCAGTTCAGCCCACGTGGGTCTAGCAGACTGGGTCATTCCCTCCTTAGAAGCAGCCTTCAAGTGCCTGCCAATGGATGTGTGGGTCCTGATGGGTTTCTCTCCTCACTCTGTTACTCTAAAAGAAAGCTTTGTGACTCTCCCAATCCCAGTGACACCACGTTTATCTAAATCCCTGACTCGAGGCCATTCAAAGACAGTCTACCAGATGTGAGAATGACAACATGGAGGCGCTGGACCGCCATCACTGCTTTGGAATCTGCAGGCTAAATCAAAACAGTTTCCCCCTAGAGTGCTTCTAGGCAAGATTCAGCCATTCTCTTGACCTGCAGCTGGTGACACTTGCATGGAAAGTGGACTCTAGCTACAACTGCCCTTCAACATTTCTTTACAGTCTTTCCCGGAAATTTCGTGAGGAAGACAGAGCCAACACACGTGGACCCTCGGGCCTGTCTCTGGAGCTGAAGGCCCAGGGAAGGACAGAGGGAGGGGAGGATCTTTCTACTAATCCCAGCCTGTGCTCCCGAGTCTTCCAGCCAAGGTGCCGCCGCCTGTCCTCGCCTCTGCTCCAGGCTCCGCCCACTCCACTCCTGATCCATGACAACCTCTGAAGAGCTGGTCAGGACGGGGTGTAGAAGTCACGTTGGATTATGGGAAGGAAGGGAAGCTGATGAGGAGCAGGAAGGGAACACATGGAACAGAAATGGGATTCTCCTCCTGACTTGGGAGGAACAGTGCTAAGGTTAGCCTCAGGGCGCAGGAGAACAAACTGCAGGGTAACTGAAACCGCCCAGGGCTTAACAGTGACAGGATGGTTGTGTGAGACTGTCATGTTCACATGGATAGACAAAGAACTTAACTATCTGTGTGTAGTGTGTACCAGTGTGTGTGTGCACACACATTAATTTTTAATTATTTATTATTTTTTATTTTATTTTATGTGTATGACTGTAGTCCCTGCATGTATGTTAAGTGCATCCATGTCATGCAGTGCCCACAGAGGCCAGAAGAGGGCGTCAGATCCACTGGAACTGAAATTAGGGATGGTTGTTAGCTGCCACATAGGTGCTGGGAATCAAACTGGGTCCTCTGCAAGAGCAGCCTGTGCTCCTGATTGTTGGTCCATCTCTTCAGCCCCATATTAAATTTTTTTTTAACAGTTAAAGGATTAAAGTTGTTGGTAGAAATGTACATTTATGTTTGAACTGCTACATTCATTAATGTTTTTAATCAGTGAAAAGTCTTTTGGACTGGTTGCTTAGAAGTTCGAAGTGTTAGATATCAACTAAACTTAGCTAATAAACACCTGCTGTGAGGCTTTGTGTTAGCACTGTGAGGGACACAGAGATGGATAGCATGTCTCACCTGAAGGCTGACAGAGACACTCTTACCACACAGTGTCTGAGGAAGACAGCGTGGAGGCATCACATCGCTGCAGAAAACACAAAGGAGAGGACAACTATCAGAGAGAAGAAATCAAGAAAGCCATGGGAAAGACAGCTTGTGAGCCAAGCCTCGGCGGGTACAGACATGTTATGATGGAGGAGACGAGGAGAATATGCCAGGAGGGTTAGAAGGTAGGAGAGGAAGAGCTAGCGTGGATAATGGGTGTCCTTGGACCAGACACAGGTGGATATGGCCTAAGCCAGGAGAGTTTGATCAGGGAGAGAGCCACGCAGCTCCAGGGCATTGTATGTCTCCAGAAGCCAAAACTGAGCTCCACCTCTGCCAGGGTGCTGCAGTGCTCCTCTGCCGGGGTGTTGCAGTGCTCCTCTGCCGGGGTGCTGCAGTGATCCTCTGCCGGGGTGCTGCAGTGCTCCTCTGCCAGGGTGCTGCAGTGCTCCTGGTGGCGATACCTGCCCCCCACCGGTGCCCACACTGACCGGGCACACAGGCCATGCATCCCAGTTGTACTTCACACTTCCTTGTGCAGTCCTGTATGATGTAAAGGCTGCGTTCTGCCTCATGATGGACTGGCCTCGACTTCTCCTGAAGAACTTGCAAAAATGCTGTCTGCCACTCCGTGCGCTTCTGAACAAACTTACTGAATGCTTCTGATACCTGCCGAGGATTCGTGCCAGTGGCCTCATCAGGACAGGTGCTCATTCCCCTTCCAGAGGGGCTAAGAAGGTGCTGAAGGTGCCCTTGGGATCCAACCCTGTGTGGGGAACAAAGAAAGATACGGGTGGCTCCTGCAGTATTCTAGTTCCCTTCTCCTTTTCCTGTTCAAGTATGGGAAAACCTCTAAATTCTCTATGTCTTGATTTCCTCATCTGATAAACAGACTGGTGTTGTTTTTCAGACAGTATGGGGAGGTAATGCTTGAAACAAGAGCCTGGGAAGCAGCAGTATCTCAATCGTACTTCTTTATAGGATGATACAGACTCACTCGGTTGGAGTTCCTTGTGGACAAGGCTGCTAGTTCATTGCTTCACAAAGACATGTCCAGGCATTAGTTGTGCAATAGTTCACTGCAGACACTCCAGAAGATGCAATTCACAGAGCTAAGGCTGCCTTCTGCCAAGACACTAATATGTCTCCTTTGTTTGAGGGTAATAAGTGCAGTTACTATTTAATTTAAGAAAGACTTCCAAAGAAGAATAATCAATTTGCAAATTATGTTGGGTAGAAAGTAGCCAAGGAATTGCTGTCCATCCTGGTAGCTGATACATACTAAGTGGGAGGAGTTCTCCACCCCAGCCTGCTCCACCCTTCACTGGCTTTGCAGATTTACAGTCTCCAAAGTTCATCCAAATAGTCAGTTCAGGGATTTTTGATGCATCAGTATATTTCATAGGTCAGGGCCCAAACCCACTTGGTACAGCACTGTCCCTTTACCAGCAGGAGAAATGATCAATCTGAAAAAGAATATATAATTCATGAACAAATAGAGGAGAGCATTAAATCAGGAAGCCGACACCAGTTCAATTTACGCCATTTCTTTACTAAGTGTATTCCCCGCTGTGCCATCCAGCAGCCCATCTTGATCTAAAAACACCTGCTTTGGAAAATGGGTCTCTCCACAGTGCCAAGAAAGAAAGCAAATAGCGTCAATCAGCAGCCATTTCTGTTGACAGAAAACCTTGTGGACCTATGCCAGCAACATATAAAGGTAAATAAAAATTGAAGTGCAGATCTGAAAGAAACTGCAGTACAGTCTGGCTACATTAAAATATTTATGTCCCCAGATTTTAGACATCCGTTATCCACAGTATGTTAATAGGAATGCTGAACTGACCTTGACTGGGGCACAAAACTTCCATTGGCCTGTAAAGAACTCCGTCCTCCCCTTGCCTCCGTGCATGCAGAAACAGGCAACGGAGAGGGTGAATGAAAAACCGGCTTGGGTCAAAACTCTCAGCGTGAGTTGGGGGAATGCGTGACTAGGGGCAGAAGTGCTCCCTTTGCCTTTTACTTCTGCCAATAATTAGCTGGTGACATTGGGAAACAGCCTCACTTCTCCTTGTGTGCCTCATGAAAGGACCATAGAAGATCAGGAACTCCTGGCCTGGCACGCTGTGTTCAGAGTTTACATGGAATAGGTGAATAGAAAGATTAGTTGGCCCCATCCCAAGACGTATGAAAATCAGGCATAATCAGAGAATGAAGGCGAGTCCGGCTTGATGCCCTCTGAACTGCCCTCCCACTCTGGGTGACTGAGTCCTGTTCCGTGTTGTGTCTAGAGCCTGAGGAGACATTCTCTTCACTCATAGCATCACGGAGTTGGGGCGGGCTGGCCCCAAATTCACTGTGAAGCTAAAGATGACCTTGACCTTCTGATGGCCTTGCCTCTGTCTCCCAAGTGCTAGGATGGCAACGGTCTACCGCCATGCCTGGCTTATTCATAATAAGAAAACATGGGTGTCTTATGTAGCCGAATACTGCAAAACGTGCATGAAATTTTAACTCAAAAGCTCTCAAACAAACATCAAGGGAGTTTATGTCCAGGGCACTCGGGCCCTGCAGCTGCTACCCCGCCGCAGAGTCCCAGGCCGGGCCGCCCCATCCTCCTCAGTCTCTTTGACCCCCTAGGACATTTGGTGGAAGAGTTTTGAGAAGTGCAGAGGAGTCCACGTGAGATTTTTTCCTCACCAATGCCCCCCATTCCTCATCTTCAGTACACAGTAAATAGAAAATCTGTTTATTGATTAGGCAGGTAGACAAATGGATGAACAAATGAGGAGCAGCGAAGTTGCTGGGGTAAAAATCACTTATTCTTATTAAATACACCAAAGGCACAAGCTCCTCATTAGAGGTTACTTGCGACTTGAACAGGCTGGGATAGCACAGGTCACTGCTCAGCATCAATTGGATGTGGAAAAACAAAAGCTGCCTATAGTGGGCTCCCCCACGCCCTCAGGATTCCTGAAAGCATTGGCAGTACAGGTGAGACTGTTCAGCCAGGATGAAGCCTCAGGAGAGAATGGCCAATAAACTGAAAAGATAAAGTAATAAAGGTTTTAAGCTACCTCCGGTTGTGTGAACTTACTGGGTCATTAGTGAAAGTTAGTGAGGAGGGGAGAGGGGCGGGTGGGAGAAGAGGAGAGGGGCAGGTGGGAGAAGGGGAGAGGGGCGGGCGGGGGAAGGGCTGCCTGTGGCTGTGAGCTCTGCTTTCTGAGAGGGGGTGGAAACTCAGAAATGAAGACAGATAGAAACATGTTTTCTCAACGTGCTAGTCACAAGCATACATTTACACATAGACCTGAAAACCAAGCGGAATCATCTCAGGTGTTCCATAGCCTTGTGGGGTTCATATCAAGAGCAAACACTGTTTAAAGTTGATAACAGATTAAATATATCTGACTTAGTGCAGTTTCATAGGTGCAAGGACCAAACACTTAGACGCCTCTTTTCCATTCTCTGCCTACTGCCTGCCAGCTCAGCCTCCCGCAACCCCATCTTCTGCCTCCACTTCTGTTTTCCTGACCTCTGAGAGATTCTCCATGGGACTCCTTCCTTCTTCCCTCTGCAAACTCATCAGCAAACCTTCGAAGCCGCCTTGTCGGGATCTCTCAGGATCTGTAACATTCTTCCTCCCACAGTCAAAAGCCTAGTTCAAGGCTAGGGCTACCTTCTCTCTTAAAAACTTAGCCAGCAGCTTACCTAGAATCTCTGTGTCTGAAAGGTCTGCCTCCAAGTCTTCTTCAACTAGCAGCCACAGGAAGTTTCAAGATATAAACCCTGGGCCGAGGATGTAGCTCAGTGGTGGACACTTGCATAGCATCCATAATAACTCAGGTGTACCCTTAGCAAAACTTAAGTAATCTTACAGTGGGTGCCATCCTCTTACAGAAAACCCCATCTCACCCTCCTTTGTCCCCTCCACATGGCAATAGTGTCCTTCTTTCCTGGGCATTCAGTCTTTAAATGAATGAATGAACAAATGAATGAATGAAGCAATGTCTGTTCCTGAGAACTTACAAGTTCCTCGATTTTACTGCAATTATTAATGCTAAAAGTCACCTTATTTTATTTGGCAGCTATAGCAAAATACCACAAACTAGGTGGTTTATAAATAACAGGAATTTATTCCTCCTATCTATGAAATTACAGGATCAAATTTAAGAGTCTGAAGATGTGCCTCCCAGCTCCCTGTGGCTCTAAGCATGACTCCTCAGTGGTAGTCTCCTCCCTTACACATCACTCTAAAATCACACTGAGGCATTCATTTGATGTCCTCACAATCCTTATTATCCCCTACTGGACAAGGCAAGAAATTATCGCTTGCAAAGTTTAGCTGTTTCACTTGAGGTCATCTAACTAATTAGTAAGAAAGCTAGGATTCAAGGCCAGGTGTTCTGATTTTAGGACTAGGCTTTTCCCATAATGCTCCCTTCTCAGCAAAAATAATCATACTTATCTCATTAGTATAATCAAGTTTTGGCTAAAGATGAATAATTTTATAACCAATGCCCTAGAAATTTAGTATTAAAAAAACTATCACTATGTCTCAAAGAAAGAAGCCAGGTAAAACTGTCAGCTACATCCCTCTATTGAAAACAGTTGACAGTTATCCCTGGCCAAAAGAAAAAGAAAACGCATTGGCAGTGCATCACAGGTACTGAAAGGGGTCAGCTTTCCTCAGGTGAATTTAAAAATCCAGACTGTGTAAGAACAGATTTTCTCCAGATAGCAAGACATGATCCAAATGCTACTTTCATTTCCCTTAATATGCTGGGCCAGGGCACCCAGTAAGCTGTCAGTCAAATCAAGCCTGCAACTGCCTTCAGTGCTTGAGCTGGTGAGTCACTTCTGGGTCCTCAGAGGTGGAAAGCCTATCTTTGACTGCCTAATGGAAGCCACATTTCTACACAAATCTGGGATGCAGGTAGCTGGCCTAACTGTGTTCAGGATCAGAGAACTTTAAAATGGAAGTATTTAGGCTCTAAAGATGACCTACTATTGTCATCCTAAGGAGCACGGATGGCCCCATGGATAGGACACAGTGACACTGAAATCTTGAGCGATCTGAAGTCACATGCTTGAACTAACTCACTCCCCAACCAGGATTCTGAGAATGCCAAACAGATGGCATTCTCCTTATCATAAAAATGATAAAAGTGCACAATGCAGGCATTCAAAACCCCTGATTGCCAGAGATGACCTTCATTAGAAGGGCAGCGTCGACCTTGACCTCCACTCTGGGAGGCCACACCCCTCACTTCTTCACACAGCCACTTAGTCTCAAGGGCCACTGAAGACTGTAAAGGTTGTGACTACTGAATCAGCAAATAAGAATTCTGTGGCAACCAGACGCCCGTGACAGAATGCAGGCTTTGTGCACAAAGACCACCAGGGTTCCTCTGAGGGACAGGGAACAGACTACAGGCCAAGACAGAGGGCGGACAGGCCTCTGTGCGATGGGGAACACTGGTTCAGCACTTCGTAGTTTACAAAGGACGCTGCCCTCTATTTTGTCCTCCCTACGTCTTGAGCAATGGTGTTGTGAGGAGCTTCCACATTTTCTACCTTTTTCAAATAAAAATATTGAAGATGCTGAGAGGTTAATGAATTGCCCAAGGCCATCAGCTCTTCTTATTTGAGATTCCATTTGTTCCCAGTAACAAAGCAAACATGGTGGATGATCACAGCGAGGCAGCGGCTCCGGCCCTCAGCGCTTCAGCCTTCATTAGCTCTCCACTGGGTTCCATAACATCCATTTATGCTCACTAAATCCACACAGGCCACAAGTATATTTCCCCCCAATGACAACTCCATCTTCTACACGGAATAACTTAGCTGGAACCCAGTTTCCCAGGTGGAATGAATTTGGGGTGATGGAGACTAGGACTCATTCTGCAGCTATTAAAACGTTTGTGTCTCTACTAAGTGCAAACTAGAAAGTAGGAAGT
Organism: Rhizomys pruinosus; assembly: GCA_009823505.1. NCBI lineage: Eukaryota > Metazoa > Chordata > Mammalia > Rodentia > Spalacidae > Rhizomys > Rhizomys pruinosus. The sequence continues at coordinate 1,498,588 of VZQC01013883.1, forward strand.
GAGTCAGACCAAGGCTTTGGAGAGGGTGAAGATTTGCATCTTTTCAGTCAAGCCCTTCCTTTCTGTGACCATGCTCCAAATTAACTAATTTTTTGACCTGGTCTGAGTCACTGTAAACTAGGAAGCAATAAAAGGTCACTTCTTTGAGAGTCACTAATTTCCAACCAGCTTCTGTCCTGGTGAATATCACTAATAAAATCAAGGGGTGTGCAGTCGTATCTTACATGAGACAATGCTGATGGTTTATAAAACGATATCTGTACATCGCCCTGGGGCCCTACAAGGATAGCATTATTGGGCATCATCACTAATGAATGGTTATGCTTGAGGTGAATGGGGTTTGAGGTATCCCATAATGTCCCATGCTATGTTTAGAATCTGGGAAATTCCCTGGTCCTCTTCTGACTGCCCCTGTAGCTGCACATGCACAAATCTATAGGCTCATCCTGCCTCTTGCCCCGATTTTCCATTTCCCTTTTCACTATGCACACATTGCTTTAAGAAGCCCAAGTGTCTTCTCACTTACATGGACTCTGGACATCTTTATTCACCATCCTAAGTTCTTCCAAACTCTAAACTTCCTGATTACAGCCCTAATTCAAAAGAAACAAGACATTTAACTGAACGTTATCACCCACAAGTGAAAAGAGAAGTGGGAAGAAAAGGGAAACGCATGACTGGCTTTCCCAAGGCTTGGTGTGCTTTCAGAGCGGGACTTATGGTGCTGCTGGCTGGGGTCATCGCCTGTAGGCTTGTTGAATATAATTTTCTTGCAACAAATTCTTTTCCTCATTCAGATTTTCTTGTCCTTGTCCTCAAGGCCCAAGGACTCGGAGAAAAGCGAGGCATGCTGCAGGCCACCATTGCTGCTAATAACACACCTCTAGCTTCCAACAGGTACATGTTGTGCCCTATGAAAGGTTTCCTGCTAAGTTGGCACTGCCCTGGCAGCACCTGGCAGCCAGAACCTTTCTCAGCTACCATTTAGTAAATCCTGTTTCATTTCAATACCCAAAAAGTACAGAAAGATTTAGGAGCATCCGACACCCTGCAAAGGAGCAGCGTCATTGGCCCAGTGGGGTTTGGAAGTCAATTGGCCACAGATATTTCCAATCTAGGAGCCCCTGGATGGCCTTTACCCAGGCCCTTTATTGCTTCCAACTGTCATTTTAGTGCAAAGCAAAGTGACTATAAATTAGTGTCTTGTAACTCCTTATAATGGAAAGAGCTCAGTTTGTCTTTTGCAAAGCACAGGCTTAGAGAATGGATGAATCATCTTCCAGTGCTCCACTGACTCCCTGAGTGAACATATAGGGCCAGGCCGGCACTCTGAGTCTTGAGTGAGATGGAGAGGGTTACAACGGCCTCTGACGGAGAAGGTGAGCCAGGAGCAAGTTCACCCAGTCCCCAGGGTAGGTTGAGCAGGCTCCAGTGAATGGACCCACTCTGAAGGGGATTTGGGGACACACATTAGACTCTGTAAGCCATATATAGTCACATTGCCTAGTGGGAGCCTAGGACCCATCCCTCCAGCAACTTGGGAGCTATTCACACAGTACACTATAAAATGTAGGAGGTGGGGCTGGAGAGATGGCCTAGCAGTTAAGAGTGCCAACTGCTCTTGCAGAGGACCCAGGTTCAATCCCCAGCACCCACATGGTGGCTGAGAACTGTCTTTAACTCCAGTTCCAGGGGAATCTTTGACCTCCACGGCATTGCATGACATGGGTGCACAAACCTATGTGCAGATAGTACATTCATACACATAAAAAATATATATATGTGTTGAAAAAAATGTAGGAGGTAAGTGGCTTTTGGCTAATGTGTTTTTATTACATTTTGATTTGAAATTATAGATATTTCACCTTTTGGTCACAGGAAAATTTTCAGCTCAAATGAATGTTAACTTGTATGTAATGAATTTTGTAGATTATTTTTATTAAACTTATGAACTTCTGATGATATAGCTATATAGGCTATAATAGGCAAAAGGGTCTCTACATAGTTGCATGTTGCAACATAGGAATTCATGTTCCTAACCCTAGACACCACTGACATTCATTTTTCCTTTTAAGAAGGTTCAATGCTTTGCACAATTTGGGAAATACTATGCTACATTACAGTCACCTCTGCACCACCGTAAAAGTGGACAGGAGGCTCCATGTATTGCAGTGGTTCCAAAAATTACAATAGTGATATTTCAGCTGTCAGTTTAAGCACATTCTGAGATGTTCACACTGACAAAATCTCCTAATGCTGTAACTTCTAGAATATGTCTTTGTCATTAAGAATACACACAGAAAGTAAAAGCTCAATGCCAGAGATGGCCTCCCTCTTTTGAAGCTGTTGACCAGGGGTTCCCATAGACCCTCTAACAAGATCTGCAATTGTTCTAGCTCTTGGTTACCTACCAGAACTTTATCATAAGGCCTTATTGCTGAATATATACATGAGCTGAAGGAAGAAGAAGGACAAATCATGCTGGTGCCGACCTCAGGGCTTCAGCTCTACTGCCTAGCTTTCAAAGTGCCAGAAGGGGCTATGCACACTACCAGAAGAAAAATAATAGTCATTAGCCTTACCCAGCTGTGAATTCTGTGTGTTTCAACAACTGGACTGGCAAGATATGACTGCTCAGATTTGAGGTCTGCTTCATAAGACAGAGCCCATGTCTAATATTGGCATCATGCCTAAGAACATATGGCTAGAAAGGTCACAGGCCAGAGGGGAGAACTTAGTAGTATTATTTTGCTAAAAATATATAGTATTAAAGCAACTTCTAGTGAGTTATTGTTATGCCAATAGATTAATGCTTCTCTATCTCCCACCATAGAAGTTTCCTTATGCAGCAGGTGGTGATTAACAAAGAGCTGGGCAACATACGGAGACTAAAAGACTGAAGAGTGATTACCCCTGAATCGGACACTTACAGGGAATCATTGAGGAACAAGTGGCAGAAAGACTGTAAGAGCTGGAGGTGGTGATGACCACAAAGAAAGAGAGCATTTTACGGAGCCGGTCAGTTACTCATATGAACTCACAGCAGTGGTAACAGTATGCACAAGTCCCATCCATGTAAGCTCAAGCCAGACAAAAATCCCAGCCTAGACATGGAAAAGTTGGCAAGATACCCCAACCCTACCTGAGGAGCTCTTGGGAAACAATGACTGCTGGGAAGGGGAGAGAGATGGCTAATTTTAAGGATGTGACTCTTGGTAGGTTAACCAGGCTCCAGTGGAAAGACTGACACTAGAGGACATTTGGGGACATAAAATTGACTCTATTGGAGCTGGGTGTGGTGGTGCATGCCTTTAATCCTAGCAGTTGGGAGGCAGAGACAGGTGGATCTTTGTGAGTTCAAGGCCAGCCTTGTCTACACATCAAGTTCCAGGACAGCCAGAGATACAGGGAGACCCTGTCTCAAAAAGACCAAAAAAATTTGACTCTACAGGCATATATATAATATAATATATAATATATAATATTTCTGTAATATATATTACAGGGAATTGGGTGGAGGTAGTAAGCAGAGGTGCAGATAGTGGGGGAGGAAATCGAAATACAATAAAACATAATGTATTAAATTCACAAGAATTCATTTTAAAAAGGAACACTAAAAGAATACACACAGTCTTTCACATTTTCCATTTTATGTCCTTAAGAAGAACAGGACCCCTGAATGCACTCTAGAGTCTTGGGGACCAAAATGTGATGCTCCACACAGTCTTGGGGGATCCATAGGTCTGATTTTTATTTCACTTTTTATTTTTTGACAGCTCCGTGCGTGTATATAATGAATCTGGTTGCCTGCTCTAGTGATAACCTCCATCCATGCTCATGCGAGCAACTCTGATTAAAAACAGCAGGTCACACACAAAAGGAAGACATGAAAGTAGGAGGGGGAGTTGCTGAAATCTAGTTTTAAATCAGCTAAAAATTATATTAATCCTGCAACAGCAAAGAATTTTGCTGACAGTAAGACTTCCATCACTGTTTAGATGCTGCTCTGGAAGGAACGAGTCCAGAGGCTCAGAGCAGACACATTTGCTGCTCAAACAGACAGCCTCAACTGGAACAGCACCCCGCCCCCGGTCTCTGATATGCTGACATTCAGATTGGCTGAACTCTCACCTATGTTCCTGTTCAAAGCCACAGCAAGATTTTCCCCAACCTTGAAGAACCTTCTGAAGCTGAAGCTTTGCCCTCAGGAACTAGGGGAGAGTGCAGCAATGCTAGCAGGTCAGTCTTTTGAGCCTTTGGCCTACACATCTGAAGTCCAAACAAGCTAGCCCAGACTATCTTAAGTATTAAGGAGATCAAGTTATTGAAATGGATCCTAAGACACAAATCATTTTGTCAGTATGCCCCTGCACTGAGGCCAAGGGCCTGTGTGCACTAACATGTTCCTCAGAAGGTCTGGCATGGAATAGAGCACAACACACACACACACACACACACACACACACACACACACACACAAATTCATTTGGGACCAGGACAAATACTACTTCACAAGTTTTGCTCTCAGTCCTCAGAACGAGCAGCAAGTGCATGTCCCTGGATGCTGAGACAGTTGGAGAATTTGGCTGCTTGTCCAGTATTCCAGGCAGACAGAGCTGCTGGGTGTGGAAACAGTTTGTGCTTAGCTAAGAGAAAAGGCATATCTATTAACTGGTCAAACCTTCTCCCTGCGGTAGCATTAATACAGTGGAACTGCACATAATGAAGTTCTGTTTTCCATTCCTGAGAAGCCTTCTTCCTACTTTTCTTCATATCCCAGCTTGTCGTTCTAGACAGAATCACGGATTGCAAAGTATTGGCAGCGATTGTATGTAGTAATGGAGGGATATTTTGCAATATTAAATAACTCACATTGAGTTTGAATAAATCGATCACGTATGAAGTATGACCCTGACATTTGTATCAGCATCTAGGGAGGCACCAGATAGTAAAAAAGTAAAGCATTATATTTTATAAAACATTGAATAAAAGCTAACTTTTAAAATGTGAAACTCGTTCTAAAAAATTTAAACTAGATGAAAAAGCAATTTTACTCTACAGTATAAAGAGGATCTGAATTATGTGAGATTTTTGGCCAAGGTTAAGGGACAAGAATAAACTTCATGGAATAAATATATGGTACTTTATGAATTATGTATGCATCCACTTTATTCTCATGCAAATGTCACCAGCTCATCAAGAGGATTCTCAGACATGCATTAATAATTAAATGCTGTCATCTTTGGTGTTTTGCCAACTCCCAGTCATTAAAAAAGAAGCAGTTTTTGCATCTTTGGTGTTACCACAGTGAAGGCCCCGCTCAGCAAAATAGGAGGATAGAGCTATTCTGACTTGTAATTTTTCAGCAGACAACACTGGGCATGTGCACTGCCATTAGTGTTTGCATTCTAGACCTCAAAAATATTGGGCAAGGGTAGTCTTTCCATACTCTCCCACAGGTCGTGTGTGTGTGTGTGTCCATGAGAGGTACAGCTGTGTGCACATATGTATGGAGAGATCAAGGGATAGACTACATAGGGTATCTTTTATCACTGTCCACCACAGGTGTCTGATAGGCTGATCTGTCCTTTCAAACATCGCAGATGGACTGATATCTAGGCTCATAGGGAAGATACAAACTTTCTAGACATAGCTATCCTACCAGTGGGCAGCACTGTCTTCTAGAAAATGGTCCCTGTTTTAAGTAGTACGTACCTCCATAAAACATTCACTGGGGTCAGATATGGGGCTAGAGAGTTGCCTCAGCAATTCAAGGGCACTGGTTGCTCTTGAAGAGGACCTAAATTTGATTCCCAGCACCCACTACCTTTCCCAGCAACTAACAACCATCTGTTAACTCCAGTTCCAGGGAAATCTGACGTCCTCTTCTGACCTCCGGGGGTGTTACATGGCATAGGTGCACTTACAAGCAGGCAGTACATGCCACGCATAAACATAAAATTAAAATAATGAATAAAAAGACATTCACCGGGGAACCAGAGCTGATCTAGTTCTATCATCCAAAGAGATAAACGTGAAGCCACTTGAAATCAGAATTGAGAGGCTATCTCTGGGTTCACGTCACTCCCTGCTGTGTCCCTCAGGCTGCGTGCTCCAGGGCTTGCTACTTTCCGGTTACGTGACTGGTTCATCTGTCCCCCTTAGGATGTGGCACTGAGGAATATGACACAGCTCCTGTTTTCCCCTGCACAGAATGTCCTTTTTCATAATTGATGTAGATGGCTGGGGTTTGAATGTAAGTTTCATCTTCGGGGCATATTTTTATGAGATTTACCACAAGAGTTTCATCTCTCCAGTCAGAATATATGAAGATTTTTAAATTGCTTCATCTGTAGTGGATAGAGAGGGTGTTTCTTTATTAAAAATCTGGGGTTAGAGTTTAACCAGAGCTCCCCAAGGGCGGTTTCTTCCCAACACCAAGCTTGTTGCTAACACTCTTTGGGGACCATGGTCTTGCCAATTCCTTCTCTGTCCTTCTGTTCAGTTATTTTAAAATATCTTGAGTTTTCGTTTTTGTCTACTGTCTTCCCTAGCACCAGAATATAGGACACAGCTAGATCCTCCCCCAGCTCTGTCACCCCCACATCAGCTTGGTCCCTTGTGCCTCGAGGCCTTGGATAAGTCTTTCTCAATCTTAGTTTCCTCACTAAGAGAGTAAAGGCTGGAAGCCAGGTGTGGATACTCACATTGATAACTCCAGCAGTCAGGAGGCTGGAGAGGAGGATCAATGTGAGTTTGAGGCCAGCCTAGGCTGGAGAGTGTGTTACACACCAACCTGGACTATAGAATAAGCAGCTGTCTTTAAAAAAGAAGAAGAAAAGAAAAGATTAAATAAAGAAAAGCAAGGGTCAATTGTCCTTACTCCTTACTTGATAGTTTTGTATAATTTAAATGAAGTTATATACTTAGTCTTTTTTGAGACAGGATCTCCCTGTTGCCCCACCTCGTCTAGAACTATGTAGACCAGGCTGCCTTTGAACTCACAGAGACCTGCTTGCCTCTGCTCCCAAGTTTGGGACTAAAGGTGGGCACCACCACACCCGGCTAAGTTATATATTTTTGCATGGAAAATGCTTCTCTTTTTGCCTGGAGCATACTTGGAATTGTCAGACAAAATGTAGAGAACCCAAGTGAAGCTGGGCCTCAGATGCACTTTTTTTTTTTTACTGTTTGTCCTAGGTCTTTATCTTCCCCACTTCTCTTCCTCCTTTGTCCTCTTTTCTCTTTTCTTTCTTTTTTTTCTCCATCCTTTCCTCTTCCTTGTTACCTCGTCTAATAGCAGTAGTAACAGCACTGCGCTCTAGGCTTCAGTGTTTGGGAACAATGAGATCTTTATTACTCACTGTGGTTTACATAGCCCTCCACTGTACCTCATGCATTCCGTCATATATGTTAAGGCCTGTCCAGTCAAGTGTGTGTCCCCAGATGTCCCTTGGTGTGGATTCATTGTGGAGCCTGATCAGCCTATCTATCATCACTCCCCTAAAGTGACAGCTCTCCCTCACCCAGCACAGCAGTGATCCGCTGCCAGCAGTTCCTCGGCTAACGTTGGGGCTTCTTACCCACTTCCCCAGTTCTGTGTTGGGTTTTTGTCTAGTTTATGTTTGCATGGATTTTGTGAACGCTGTCAGCATTGCTGTAAGTGCCTGGCCACCTGGAAAACTCTGCTTCCCTGAGGTCTCCCACCACCCATGGCTCTTATAGTACCTCCACACCCCTCTTCTACAACTGTCCCTGAACCCTGGGTGGGTGAAGTTTAACATAAGAGTCCTGTCCAGGGACATTCACTCTGCAGTCTCTACATTTTGGAGAGCTTTCTGTGCTAGTCACCCTTTATTGCATGAGGAAGCTTTGCTGGTGAGAGTTGAGAGATGCATTAGTATTCTCCCTGCTCCTGTTCTGCCATGTTCCCTGAGCCTTGGGTGTCAAGGTTCCATTGTAGATGTGCCATTTAGGGCTGAACATCTCACAGACACTTATTCTCTACATTTGAGCAACTGTGGAACTCTACAATAGTCTCTATCTGTTGCAGTTCAAATTCATTTTAGGAAATGGGATTTCACAATAGTTATTCAACAAACTAAATGACATAAAAAACTACAACCCCAAACCTTCCACATATAATGGACTCCCATTCCCTTCCTTTTCCGCCTATATGGAAAACATGTTTCACACCCTACACAGCTTCAAAAGCCTCAGAGACAACCATGAGTTATCATGGTTTTTATGTCTAGTGGCACAAAGGCCACATAGTGTTGGTACATCCTTTCCAGTTCTGTAGTACCTTGCTAGGTGACTGAAAATCTAAGCCTACCCACCTGAACCTATAGCTTCTTAAGTTCTAACCAGGAATGGAAGCCATTGCTTCTATGATCAGATCTTAGTTCACTTTAAAAAGTGAAATGACTGTTTGGAGGAAGCTCCATATTTCTTTCCATAGTTGCTTTCATTCCATTCCCACCAACAGTGTATAAGAATCAACCCACTATGGGGCTCAGTAGTTAAGGGCCTTGGCTGCTCTTGCAGAGGACCTGGGTTCATTTTCCAGCACCTACATGGTGGCTAACAACCATCTATAACTCCAGTTCCAGAGAATCTGATGCCTTCTTGTGACCTCCACATAAAATAAAAATAACAAATAAAATATTAAAAGAATCAGCCTACTGGGCTAAGTAGTGAGTTCCAGGCCAAATCTCTCAAAACTCAGAAAAACAAAAAGAATCAAAATCAACAGACAAATGGATAAAGAAAATATGGCATATATATATATATATATATATATATATATATAGTGGAGTGCAGGAAAATGGATGGAAGTAGAGAACATTGTGTTAGTGGGGTAAGTCAGACTCGGAAACAAGTATCCTATGTTTTCTCACACAAACATAGAAGGAGTATTAGGGAACAGGATGTGGACAGGGGAGCCAAAGAAGGATAATGGAAGGTGAAATCACATTATTTGCAAACACGAGAATCTTACAATGAATCACATTACTTGTTGTAATTAATACAGGTGAAAAAAAGAAAATAATGTGCATACAAAAGCATCAATATCTGGTAGAACATCTCTGTTTTCCCTGCTGTCTCTCACCCCTTCAAAGTTTTTCTTTCTCTAAGTTTTCACACAGCCAGAAGTGGGAAGATCAATGCAAGTCCACGTGTGCTTAGAACTTGGCTTAGCATGCTTAGAATCCATGTTCAGCCTCAGAACCACACACGTGAACACACAGGCACAAGCACACACACATACACACACATACACACACACCACATATTGCACACATCTTTTCTCTTGTGAGACTTTCTTCCCTTCTCAGGATTGCTGCCATTCTCTAGGGAGAAACCCTCCCCATCTGTGCATATGGTAAGCCCGGAAAGACACCCAGCAAGAGGCTCACACAGTCCCATGTTGAATTCTCCTTGTATTATTCAAGACATCTGCAGTAGGAGAAAAAAAAAATATTGAAATGCTCCATTTCCTTCCCAGGTTATACAAATTAGTATAGTTATTCTCTCAGAATAAAAACACGTTGAGATGGATTCAGGACACTCCATTTAAAATATCTGTTACCCTCAAATCAAATTTCCACTGCCGTTGAGTGGCGAGGGGCACTGCCCTGGGATCAGTGAGCTGCTCATCTTCCTTCTGCCAGAGTGTTTAATTTCATTTTACTTCCCACAAATAAGCATGCTTGGAGCCTCTGCCTTTCCTTCCTCTGGAGTAATCGAAAAATTTAATTCGCATTAAGCCAGAGAAGATGGTGTTTTCTCTAAGGTCACTCAAGGCAAACATCTTAAACCTCTAACAGCCCAGCAGTCAGAGATGCATGTCTCTTTCTGATGAGTTGTCTCCTGAAGACAAACAAAGGCTTCTGCCCAGCTCCACCCCACTCCGAGCTGAGTAGAAAGTCACCCTGAGAGGCCCCTAAGTGCAGGTCCACATTTGATCTCCACTGGGATTCTTAAGGTGCCTATAGTTTGTGTGCTAGGTACCCCCTCCCTTTGGAGATCTATGAGCTTCTAGGCTTCATTTCTGCTTAAAAGATTAATGTGAATGGGGACCAAAAGCCTCTTTACCACTGCAATTCGAACTGCAAGCAGCTTACCCAAGAATGAGTATTTCACCAGGCTAGGTCAGGCTTGAAATCTTATCATCCCTTCCCTAAAAACTAATAAGGTTTATTTCGCACTTATATGATGCCTTTCGTGAGCCCCAGGTAATATCTCTCGATCACTGTTACCGGGGGCAGGGGAGATAAGTGGATCATTAATTGCTTATAATCCTCTGCATAAACATGCTGACATCATCATGCATAAAGATTCCTTGGAGCGCAATGACATCCGGTAGTTCTCTTTTATTCAGATATGAAACACACTCGGTGACTTATACATGATCAACTTCTCACAAATACAACCAGACACATATTTCCAGATTGACCTAGAGCCACACAGGAGGAGATATTCTGCTCAAGGATCCCAGGACTTATATGATGGAGAAAGCTCTCTTAGACAGTAAGGACTCTAAATATTCTTTAGATTAATATCCAGAGATTCTTTACCTTTCTTTTGTCTAGCATAACATTTTCTCAGCCATTTCCTAAAGGATAATTTCTCTCTTTTTTGAAGAAACAAAACCTAATGTGGTAAAAAGGAATTCTTAAAAAAGAATTCCACCTGATTCAGTCTCTGGATTTTTCCTTTATTTCAGTTACATTGTTCAAGTTCATGCTTTGTGACATTTCTTCTCCTCAGGAGTCACAGTCACTCAGAGTCTTTGCTGGTTTTAGAGTATCAGGAGGCAGGCTGGGGTGCTGGGCACAAGTCAGATAGGTCCTTGTTACTTCATTGCTATGACAAGTGGCTGACAAGTGACTTAAGGAAGGGTTCATCCGGGCTCACAGTTTGAGGGTGTACAGTCCACTGTGGAGGGAAGTGGCCGGCCGCAGCAGGAGCTTGAGGCGCCTGTTCACATTTCATCCACAATTAGGAAGCAGAGAGCAATGCATGCTGCTACTTAGCTTCTGCCTGGGACCCCAGCCCATGGGCTGTGAGTCTTCCAGGTCTATTAACCTAATCTAGACAATCCCTTACAGGTATGCCCACAGGGATGTCTCCTGGTGAGTCTAGATGCTGTCAAATTGATAATCAGTATTAACCATCACAATACCCTGTGATGTGGAGACAAGAAAGCATCCACTGTAAGGTTAACCACTGCTAGAGGGAAGAGCATGGCCTCAAGAGCTGAGCCACAGGGTGTCCCTGGAAGGAAGGTAGAGGGAAGTTTCAAAGGACACAGGGTATATCTGTTTCTGTGTGAGTCTATTGCCCTTCTGGCTAAGTAGAGAGGAACTATGAGCAGAGAGACAAAGCTTTATGATTGGAACTGGTCTTGGCCCCCTTTGAGTTGGGTAAGGCAGCTGTCATTTACCCTCATTGGAGGCCATATTCATTCTCCACCCTCTCAGCTTGTGCCTGGGGCCTCAGCAGCCCCTGTAGATCCCTTTATGGATCAAGCCTGAGCCCCTGAAGTTCTCCTGCAGGGGGCGTCCACAGGATGTATTCACAAGGGTTTTTGCCCCCCACTACTGGTGCCTACTATCTCCCTTCCCCCACCGTGGGCTCCCTGCCCCTCTGTCCTCTGCCCATGGCCACCCCATTCACCCCCCCCTGCAGTCTCTGGGAACCGAGCTAGGGCTGAACTCTGCTCTCTCATGCATGACAGTTGCATGCTGTGGGAATACAGCCGTTTCCTCCGGATTCTTCTTCCTTCTGCTGATGTCACCGTCACACATCCCGTGTCCTGCCTCTTCAGGGCTCTCCTCCTACCTAGACCCAGTCTGTAAACACAGAGCAGGTCCTTTTTCCAATAAGAGAAATTCATATTAAATTTTTCATGAATGGTCTCACTGAGCCCCAGGACAAAGACTCAGGGACCTCAGAAACAAGCCTGAGCCTATGCCTGTGCCTTGCTCCTGGGGCTTAGTCTCCTTGCTTTTAAAGAGCTTCTCTCTCTCTCTCTCTTTTTTTTTAAATAGCTTCTCTACCCTCTCCTGTGCAGATGGACATTCCCAGCTTCCCAGGACACCCACACCTCTTGCCAAGGCTGGAACTTCCAAGTTCCCTGTCCATATTTCCAGTAAAGGGACAGCGGCAGCCCCAGCTCGGCATCTTAGTGGGCCAGGACTACACCCTGATAGGTCTGCTTCAGGACTCACCAGAGGGGAAAGACAGCTTCCAGAGAAAGCAGGCACTGAAGGAATAGGTCTGTTAATAAAACATAGCCTCAAGGATTGATCTCCTACTAAGCTCACCTATCTCAAAGCTTTGTCCTGATAGGTAGAATCCCTTCTCCAGATTATAAATTCAGAACACAGTAGCCCCTTCTCTAGGAGAGGAGGACTTCAGTCCCAAAGAGGCCAGTCATGGTTGCTCCCAAAAGGTATCCTTACATGCGCCCCCCCCCAAGTTCCAATAGCACTGCCCACATCTGCACTGCTGACAGTGGAAGCACACTCTGCCACAGACCTCTGCGAAGAAACCAGGCAACCAGCACTTTGGAGTCATGTCACCTTGACTTTGATACCACCTCATGCCAGCTGTGAAGAATGGTTTCCTCATCTCCAAAGCGGTATGTTACTATCCAGCTCAAACAATCAGCGGAGACAGTGCTGGGTGAAGCTGAGGTGCCTTTTGTTACCCTTGCTGGGGCTGTTAGCCTCCAACTGCCTTTTTAAAATGGGCATCCAACCTTCGGCTTCTCCCACAACTATAGACCTAACCACCAGTCAAAACCACTGAGTAAGCAGCAAGTTCCAAGAATGCAAGAGGCTAAAATTTACAAGCATAACCAAACCCAAAAGCAAATGGAAAATGGATAGTTCCCTCATTGTGCATTCAGTTGCCATTTCCTGATACCTACAGGGAGTACGGTCTCCTAGCAAGAACTTTGTAAGAACAAAATAAGAAAAAACGTGCTCAGCACTGAGCACTGTGCTTGCATGTGAAGCATCTCACAGACATGGCAATTTTGTTCTTGAAATAACTAGTGTGACTTCGGTTATTGGTTCTAAGTACTTAAATATTCATTGGCAAATGCCTTAAAGTGATCACTTCATTGACGGCTGGAAAAATCCATAGAGCTTCTTTATAAACTTCAAACATATCTGGTGGGGGGGCGGTTAGTTATAAGTCAATATGTAAACCCCAAAGTCATTTTTTTTCAATATTTAGAAAATGGAGAACAGAGTGGATGCCCTGGGAGCCTGGAGCTTTCTGGGTGGTCACTGCCTCTGTCAGGAGTATCAGCCTCCAGGCAGATGGACGGCTCCTAGAGCCAGGCTGAGCAGCCCAGCCCAGCCCCATGTCTGCACAGTCACCACTTTGCCAAAATCCAGCTCCCATGAAAGGAAGGAACACTGACTGGCTTTTAACACACAGCCACCTTCCTCTGCTCTGCGCTTCAACAAGCATCTCTACAGGCTTGTTGGGATTGAGAACCAAGATGATGCGTAGGGACGACATCTCAGCACCCACTGCAAAAAACCATTCCTTCTGCACAGAAGATCTGGGACCTGCTGGCTACAGCCATCTCCCACCCTTTGCCAAGGCTGGAGGCCTGCAAATGATGTCTTCCTTAGGTGGACCCCAGGGGGCCGTGATTCTTGGGTGCTGCTAGATTTGTTCTTAACCCTGGGTATTGATTTTTTTTTCCTCCAGCAGAACAGCACAGACCTGGCAGTGTGCAGGAGAGAGGGCAGCGGCCTCCCTCCTCCCAAAGCTGGCTGGGAGTGACAATCAGAACAACTCCTTATCTTTCACAGGAGACAAAAAATTGTGCCAGGGACTCTCCTGTAGTTCTGGATAATTTGTCAGAACAATGGTGCCCTATGGGTCTGTGAAAAATATGCTTTCCTGCCTATTAGCACTCTGTCTCCAATCTCACACAGCCTGTTCAAAGCATTGATAACCGTATTACAGTCATTTTCCTACACTTTTAATACTGGCAAAAGCATATATAGTTAGGTTTGCTTTTTCTCCGTGCTTTTTAACCCCCTACAACAACAACAACAACAACAAAAGAACCGGTCTTTTTACTTCCATAAGTTTTCTCAAGATTTTTGCAACACAGTTAAATATATTTAGGAAAAGATTTCCTTCATACCCAAGACTCATCCACACAAAGCAAAGGTTTTGGCTGAGCTGATCCAGTGATTCAACCTCTCCCATGGAGAGAAATTGCTTCTCTGTAAAAACTAATACCCACCTGGTTTCATCACTAGAGACATTTCCTGTTTCTTTGACAGATTGCCCCAGGGCTGAAATTTAATCTAATGTGTCAAAATTGGTAGGTAGAGGAAAGCAGAAAAAAAAAAAACACTAAACCTACTCAGATGTTACCGTGCACCTTCTTTGAGAGAAGTGTGAACACACCACTCCATGGTGTTAAGTGCTAACCATTGCAATAAAGAACAACTGCTATAAACCTCCACAGCAATTCTTCCAGGTGATTCAACAGTGATACCAAAAGCAGATGTGAACATCTACAAGTTAAAAGTGAATCTACTCATAGACCTTATACCCTCATAAAACTAACTCCAAATGAATCACAGCTCTAAACATAAAGCCCCAAACAATGAAAGCCCTAGAAGACAACACAGAAGTAAGCCTGATGACTTGGGTTTAGTGATGGCTCTCTAGAAAAAATAAACAAGGGAACGGTCCCCCAAAGAAATAGCTGATAAGCACAACTCTATTAAAGTTAAGCATTCTGCTTCTGTGAAAGACAATGCGAAAGGAGAAACTCTTATCTAATAAAAGGCTATTAACCAAAATACACAAAGAACTTTTAAAGTCTAACAATAAGAAAATGTTCATCCTGATTAAAAAATTGGCAAAAGATCCAGTCATCTTACCAACAAATAATAAGATAGTAAAGGTCCACCAAGATATTATATACCTTTGTCATTTTTAAAACCCAAGCACTAGATACCTATCATAATCACCCAAATCCAGAACACTGACAGCACTGAATTTTGTGAGGATGTGGTACCAAAGAAACTGACATTCATTTCTTCATGGGAACGCAAAATGGCACAGTGTTTTGGAAGACAGCTTGACAGTTATTTACAAAACTGAGAATTCTCCTTCCACGTGACCCAGCAGCCAAGCTGTGATGAGTTTAAGACTAACGTTCAAACCAAAACCCGCTCAGCATTGTTTAAAATAATTTGATACATAACTGCCAAAACATGGAAGCAACCAAGATTCCCTCGGTTGGGTCTGAGAAAATCAGATACTATCCAACACTTAAAAAAAAAAAAAGACATGCAAACACATAGATCCTTAAATGCATATTATCAAGTGAAAAAGCCAGCCAATGGAGAGATGGCTCAGCAGTCAAGAGCATTGGATGTTCTTGCAGAGGACCTAGGTTGGATTCCCAGCAACCAGCTGGCAGTAACCCCAGTTCCTAGGATCTGACACCCACTTCTGACATCTTCCGGCGTTTCATGATACAGGTGCACTCAACACACATGCAGGCAATTCACCCATACACACAAATTAAAATAATAAAATATTACTTGTGAGTTCAAGGTGAGCCTGGTCTACATAGCAATTTCCAGGACAGCTGGGGCTATAGGGAGACCTGTCTAGAAAAGACAAAAAAAAAAAAAAANGGTGGGATGGTGATGGTGGACAC
The DNA here is from genome assembly GCA_009823505.1 of Rhizomys pruinosus. Lineage (NCBI taxonomy): Eukaryota > Metazoa > Chordata > Mammalia > Rodentia > Spalacidae > Rhizomys > Rhizomys pruinosus. The sequence goes on from VZQC01013883.1 coordinate 1,514,309, forward strand.
TGACGGGATGGTGATGGTGGAGGACACTGATGGGATGGTGATGGTGGAGGACACTGATGGGATGGTGATGGTGGAGGACACTGATGGGATGGTGATGGTGGACACTGATGGGATGGTGATGGTGGACACTGATGGGATGGTGATGGTGGAGGACACTGATGGGATGGTGATGGTGGAGGACGCTGATGGGATGGTGATAGTGGAGCACACTGATGGGATGCTGATAGTGGTCAGAGTTTATGGTGGATAAAGATGCTATCTCATGGTGGCCAGGACCCAGCAAGTGAAAGGAAGTGACCATGGTCCCAGTATTTGCCTCATGGGCATGCCCAGGAAAACCTAACCTCCCGCATTATCTCTTTAAAGTCCCATGATCTCTCAGCAGCATCACTTAGACTAGTGTCCAAGCTTGTGAGTACCTGGGGACACTTACCCTAATCAGAGCCTCCTCATCATTATTAACCTCAAACTTCTCTTTAAAAATAATTTGTTCCAAAGGGAGAAACGCAAAGATGGTGTCACAGGTTGAACTGCCTCCCACTGGGAGGACAGACAGTGAGGAAAGTATGGTGAATTATACCCATCAGACCACGAAACGCAGGAGGCTGTGCTTTCCAAGTGGCAATGAAACTCCCATTGCACAAAAGTCTTGTGTATACCTGTCTGGGCCTGGGTGTCATCTCGCGGGCTCTCTTTTTTCTTTTCTGTTTTGCCCTCTGCTCTCTGAACCCTCCTGGCCTCCGTTTCCCATCTGTACTTACTGCTGAAGGACACATCTAGACTCTAAATTCACATTTCAACTCAGCCATCCTTTATGATCTGCCCTTTCTGAGCTCTGCACTCTCATCATTCACATTTTCTAATTGTAGAACTTCATCCCTTGTCTAACTCTAAAGCAGGTGTATCATACTTAGGCTCAGTGGGACAGCACTAATCCCGCCTTCTCAGTACCTGTAGTCAGTGTGTTGTTTTCATACATTCCAATCACCCAAGCATTTGGGGGCCACCAGGTGACTAATGAATTCCATAAGTTACTATTAGGACAACAGAGAGATGGTATCTGATCTTGAGGAAAGAACTTTGTCAATCTGATGTGGAAGACAGTGCTGTCCAGAAATAATTGCAATCCAGTGTGCTTAGTTTAATACTAAGCATATTCAAAGTAGGTTATTATGGAAAACATAAAATAAGTAGCATAGATTCAATAAAAAAATGCTTTCTCAAAGGAAAGGAAATCTAGACGAGAGCACAGGCACTGGCCAGTCACACAAGGCAAAGAAAAGACAGTCCAGTCCAGGTTTAGAAATAATATGTGTTAGGAAGCACATCAGAGAACCTGAAGCAGAGCAGAAGGGGAAGGCAGGAGAGGAGGCTGGAGAGGAGGGGGTCAAGGTTGGGAAAGGCCTTTCAAATCATGCTGAGGCATTTGGCCATCACTCTGGGAAAGACACTGGAAGAATCTAAGCAGGTGAAAATGATGCGTTTCTGATGGCAGGTGTTACAGATGGGGGAGCATTGGAGGATTTCAAAGTATTTTAAGGTCAAACAAGGACAAGGTAGTGGTGGTGCTAGTGCAGAGGAGTGAGTTGAAAGATGCAGTGAAAGAATCAATAAGTTTCTTTGGGAAAAGAAGTTTCGTATGGGAAGCACAGGAACTGGGGGACAGAGGGTGTCCTGGGGCATCTGTTTTCAGAGGCTTGAGCACATGCAGTGTTGTTCATCTAGCTGTGGAATGTGGGTGCCAGGAGGAGAGATAGACCATGCAAGGAGTTGAGAGATGCCAGTTCTTAGCATGAACCCCTAGCGCTCATTAAGTCAATGAATGGATGTTGAGAAAACAAAAGACCAAAGTGCAACATGTTGGCTAAGTACACTTTTCATTAAACTGTGCTAGTCCATATGGTAAGAGCAACCCAAACTGCACCACTGATAGATGGACTCTCAGTGCTCGGAAGCATTACCTCAAGTGCATCCCCTTTTTCCTCCAGCTAGAGCTATTGCTACCACACTGCAGGGCGCGCTCTTCCCCTTCAGGGGAGTATGTGCAACTCTCACTCTCACTCTTGTTCTCATTCTCTGGACTTTCTACTTCTAATGTAAGTAGTGATTCCCACCTCTCTCCCTGCTCCTCTGCTGCCCATTCTCCTGTCATGGGCATTTTTAATTATTATACCAGGCATGTTAGCATGTGCCGTTAATCCCAGCCCTCTGGAGCCAGAGGCAGGCAAATCAAGGCCAGCCTGGTCTACATAGTGAGTTATGTAGTTTTATTTATTTATTTATTTATTTATTTATTTATTTATTTATTTTCGTGTTTGTGTTTAATGTGTGCACATGTTTGTGTGTGAAGTTATGCAGGAGTACAAGGCGCACAAGTGGATGTTAGAAGAGAATCTCAGGGGTCAGTCCTGGCAACCTTGTTTTTGAGGCACTCTCGATACTTACCACTGTGCTATATATTTGAGGCTAACAGACCCTCAAGCTTCCAGAGGATTCATTTGTGTTTGCCTTTCATCTCTATAAGGGAGTGGTTGGATTATAGATATATGCCAGCATGTCATCATTTTCATTGAAAATGGCTTCCAGGTATCTATATTTAGGTTGTTAGGCTTGCTCAGTCAGTCAGCACTGTTACCTGCTGAGCCACCTGGAAAGACCTCTGTTACAGACACTTTGAAAAGATAAATTATCTAATTTATTTGGTTACATTTGTTTTGTTCTGTTCTAACTAAGCTTTATAGTTGAAGTCACATCACTTTTAATGAAGTCAAGTGTCTTCTTTCTTCTTGCTAGTGATACATAATCTGAGGCTTCTTCCCCACCACAGCCATTGTTATTTCTAGCCACAGCCAATGCCACAGCCAGTAGTTAAACTGTCAAGCATTTGGGCATCTGGCAGTGGATAAGCACTGTGCTACACACCAGTCAGTCCTTACATCACACAGTGTGTCAACTATTCCATTTTACAGTTGAGGAAATGAAATTTCCACAATGTGAATTGAAACACCTAAGGTCCCATGCCAAGGAAATGGAGCAGTCTGGATTTACTCCCAACTTACCTGACTCTCCCGTTCATTGGCCACACTTCAGTGAAAGGGGAAATCAGCCCTTGAGAACAGTCTAAGAGGGAGAAGAACCTCACCAGATGAAGTCTAAAAGCACCAAGTAGCTTTTCCTTCTCATCTGAACCTGCTTAGCAATGCGGACAAATTGAGTCAAAAAGCCCCTATAACAGGCTGTGTACCTTCAGGCACCATAATTTTTACTTTCAAAAATTAATAAGGATAATTTCATCAAAAACTTCTTCCAGGCATCTGTGCATGGGTGCGTGTGTGCATGAGTGCGTGCGTGCGTGCGTGCGTGCGTGTCTACAGTATACTTCTATTCTTCTATCTGCAAGGACCCGTCATTAAGATGCAAGGTGACCAGGAGAGAAGAAGCCATAATCAGCTGCTGTCTATGCACCTGTGCTGATTTTTCTTCTGGCAGCCGAATGGGGACATCATCAGAGCTGAGATTAATCCTGGCACCCAGACACACAGAGGAAAGTTTCTCTCCTCAGGAGACTCCTTAATCAAAACCTTGCTGAATGTCAGATAGAAATCTCCCCTGGAACATTTAAAAACCACTGCAGTCCAGAGCCTGTATGTGATCAGATGCAGTGCCCTCTTCTGTAAGGCCCATTTGGGAAACTGGCATTTGTTCCATTCCCTTACAACTTGTCAAAGAGATCACTCACCTACCCGACTACCACACAGCACCACCGCACTGAATTGCAGTCAGGGCTCCTGGTGGCCCAGGCCTACTTGAGGTGGCCCTTCTGCCTATCCCCTGCCATTGCTCTCTCTGGACTAGTGAAATTGTGCTTCGAAGTGGGGAGGACTTCTTGGGACCTCATTAGGCCGGCTCTGAAGCAGCAGGCTTCAACACAGGAGGCAGGAAACATCCAAGTAGCATGTGGGGCAGCAGTGCCTCCTTGGACAAGGCAGTCGGAATGCAGAGATTGCTATAAAAGACCAGGGGCCTGCAAAGGGGCAGGGCGGGACTTTCCACTTCTGTTCTGTGTTGATACCACAGACGTACCAAGGACGGGTTCTGAGAGGCAGAGACACCAAACGGCTGTGTGCCTTCCGCTATCCTCAGATTCGCCTGGACTGAAGCCAGAAATAATATCATGAAACTAATTTAGGCATCGCACAAGTAGGGCTCCCCAGCCATGAGACAGACTGGATAATTACATGTTTCCTCCAATTTCTGACACCCAGCTAGCTTCAACGATGACACTTCTAAATATATATTGCTTTGTCACAGCTACCTGTCCTCTACAGCTCCTCTTCAATAAAAGAAACTGAATAGATAACTTAATTACAGAAATGGAAAATCAAAGTCATTTTTGATGATAATAAAATCATCAATTAATTGATAGACCCCAAAATATATGAGCTAGGGGACATGGGACACAAGGTGATCAAGCCATAGGTTCGTTCATCTTCCAGCCAGGGGGCAACAACTCAGGGAGCTCACTGCAGCTCTGGGCCCTCATCTGTGAATAAGAGGCTGTTTCCGCTCTGGGTGCTTCTGTCCTGTGTATAGTTAGCACTCTGTGAGCTGCTGCCCTCTCCTAGCCAACGGTTTGTTTCTGTATTCAGACAGCCAGATTTCTCTTAACCTCTTATGCTGTTTGTTCATTGGCTTCCCCAAATTTTTATGGAAAGATACCCAATTTTCTTAAATGTGTTACAAAAGAAATCTTGGTTGACATACTTACACACACACACACACACACACACACACACACACACACACACACTAAATTAACAATGGAAAGAAAAGCTCTTCTTTAGAAGCTGATGTGGCCAAGGTCAGAGTCAGCTGAACCTTGGAGATGCCAACGTTGCTGGCCAGGCAGACAGAGGAGGGAGTGGTCCCTCACTGGGAGGCACCTGTGCACAGTGTACCAGACCTTCCACAAAAAGCTACAGAGAAAAACAAACAACTCAGCCTTTCCCTGTCCAGTAGCCAGAAGAGAAAAATGTAGGTGGCAAACTGCACATCTAAAGTATAGGTAACTAATACATAAAGTTACATTTATTGACAAAAAATATGCCAAGACTATTCTGAAGTCTTAGTTCCTCAGTCCAGTATAGTACCTCTATAAGGAAGGGGCTGTTAACTGTCCCATTTTATAGATGAGAAAACAAGGAAGTTAAACCAATGACCAGGAAATGGAAGGGATAGGATTTGAGCCCAGACATGCAGCTTCCAATACCTCCACATTTGTCTCCACAGTATCCTGGCTGCTGTGACGGCTTTCTATTGCACCCTTAGGAAATATGGACAAGAGCCATAGTAATGTGTAAACTTCTCTCAGAGCACGTAAGGCAGATCTCTGTTCGGTGTGTGTGCACTGATGTTGGAGCCTGTCTACACAGATGTTTCATAGAGGCTGAACCCCAGTGAGCAACACCTTCATTGTGTCAGGCCATTTTGTGCTGCTGCCTAAGAACAGCTAAGACTGGGCAAGGTATAAAGAACAGAAATTGATGTTGCTCTCGACAATAGAGGCTGGGAAGTCTGAGACAGAGAGGCTACATCAGCTGTTTGAATCGAGCTGTTCTATCTCTGAGTCATATTTATACAGTAGCAGAAGGCAAGAGAGACAAATGGAGGGAGGCAGAGAGAGAAAAAGGGAGGCATGAAGAGAGGAGGAAGAGTAGGAGAGATGAAAAGAGAAAAAGAGAGAGGGGAAAGGGAGGGAGGAAGAAAAGGAGAGAGGAAAGAAGGAAAGAGGAGAGAGATGAACAGAGGCAAGAACTGAACTCGCTTTTATAACAAATCTACTTTCATGGGATCATGAACCCACTCTCTCAATTGTATCAATCTATTCATGAAGACAGAGTCTCAAATCCTAGGTACCTCGTCAAGGTCCCAGTTCTTAAAGCGCTGGACCGGGGAATTATGACTAGCAAGTGAACTTTGGGGGGCACAGTCAGCCACAACAGCTAGCAAGAAGAGTGTCCCTGTGCCCAGGCTGACAGAAAGGAATATGGCTGAGGAGAACAAGGATCTCAGACAGTGGAGGCAACCACACCTGTCCATGGTCCTACTGATATAGGTTTGAAACCTGGGCCATCCACTGACCAGCTACATAGCTTGGTGTTTTGGTTACACTCCTGGGTAACACACTAAAACAGGATGTTAGTGTGACATTAATTTTGTTTTTGGATGTGCAGTCTGCATAAGACATGGCAAGGGCAGCTCCGTGAGGCTTGAGACTGAAGGACATCATCCAAAGGTCTGGCCATTGTGCTGGTTGTTAGCTGGGGCTTCAGCTGTGACCCGAGCTACTTTTTACATGGTGGCTGGGTTTCAATGGTAACTATTCTGAAAGAGAAAGAAAGAAAGAAAGAAAGAAAGAAAGAAAGAAAGAAAGAAAGGAAGGAAGGAAGGAAGGAAGGAAGGAAGGAAGGAAGGAAGGAAGGAAGGAAGGAAGGAAGAAAGAGCGAGCTAAGCAGAACCTGTTGCCTTTATTGATAAAACATAAGCACTGCAATATCACTTCCACAACATCCTATTTGTTAGGAATTAAAAAATAAAACTCAAAGCCCTGCCTAAGTGTAGAGGGAGAAATGGCCTCAGTGCTGGATAGAGTGTGGCCTGTGTCACCAGAAATAACCAAACATGCAAGGGGGCTGTATTTTGAAACTGCCATCTGCCATGCTTGTTTAAATCACTTAGACTTGAAGCCTGGGGGTTGTTGTTGTTGTTGTTGTTTTTCCCCAGAAGAACTTTTTAAAGTTCTTAGAATCCTTGGAGATGATGTGTGCTGTGTGCTGGATGTCCAGTAAAAATTCTCAGCTGAAATTTGGGACTAAGCTTAGGAAAACAGAGATGGCCCACTGGTCCCCAGATGGCCACTGAACTCAGTGACATCTTACCGGGCAAAGAAATAGAACTTGCTAGAACCAATAGAAGAGTAAAGACTGAACCCTGTCTTTCAGGTGCCTCTTCATGACCTTGGGACTTTTCATAGGACCCTGTGTCAGGAAGGAATTTAGACAGTTCAGTTCTTCAATGTTATTGCCTCTACCTTGGGCCATTAAGACGGGATGGAAATAACTAGTGCCTAAAACTGATGTTAAGTACAAGGAGGTTCAGGAACCCCATCTCACTCTCAGATAATTATTTGTACGAGGAGGAAAGCTTTTCACAGATCACCCTACCAACACATTCCCACAATCCAACATGCTCTCCAAACAAGTTCTGAGCTTAGAACATCCACTATGGTTCACAGCAAACCAGATGAAAATATTTGAAACACGAAGATTTTCCGCTAAGAATCCTAACACAGACTCACTGGTTTCAAACAAGGAAACTCATTGATTTTAGAAGCTAATTCATGATTGGGGGGTTGGGGGTAATTCCATAAGTTGCCTGGAAGGTGACATGAAAATCTAATAGATCAGCCCCAATCAGCCCCATGCTAGCCCAGCCAGAGGATGAGACACGGTGCTGAAATCAGCCTTTGCTCTAAGGTCCACAAGGGATTTTTCTCACAGATTCCAACTTCCCTCCGCCGGTGGAAAATGGAATGAAACGCTAGACAAATGGGTCAAAATGCACGCTGTCTCAAGATAGTATTCAGGAGGAAACCCGACAAAGAATGTCTTCAAAGGGGAGAGATGAAAGAGGCCCCGGCTTTTTGCTGGCATTTGAGCCGGCATTTGCAACACTGCCATGCGCCTCCGAGGAGAGCGTGAGAAGCTCTTTGATTGCCAAAGAACAGTTGCACCTCTGTCGGAGCAGCCCTCGGTGACTCACGTGGTGCTGCAGCCCAGGGCGGGATAAGAGCAGATGTGAGGAGAAGATCACAGCAGAAATACCCAGCCACCCCCCAAAAAGAAAGAAGAAACACAAAAGAAGGGGACCGGAGGAAAAGGAGGGATCATTATAGGCACCTGTTGTCTTGGGGGAGCTGAGGGAGAACTGGATTGTTCTTTCTTGACTGTGAGATTGTGTAAACTGGATAGAAAGTGTCTCAGTGGCACCAAACACCTTTCTTTGTTGGCCTCCTGCAATACAAGAGTGGGAAATTTATTTGCATATTATTGTTTAAAAAATTAACACTTCAATAGCACTTCCTAAGCGCCAGGTACTCCACCGCTAAACTCTTTGCTAAAATGGTCTCTTTTAATCTCCTTGGCAAAGGAACTGATATATAGGGACCCGGACAGCTTTTGTCTCTTTCAGCGACTCATCCAGGTTGTCAACAGCTCCATCCGTTCCCCATTCCTTAGCAACTATTATCTCTCAGTCTTTGCTTCATCAGGTGATTCTCACATTTTCCTAAACGCCCTTCACTTTCAACCTTCAATAGCCCCATGCTGTGGGCCTTTTTAAATATAAGGTTTTGGGCTAGAGAGGTAGCCTAGCGATTAAGAGCACCGACTGCTCTTGCAGAGGACCCGGGTTCGATCCCCAGCACCCACATGGCAGCTGAGAACCGTCTGAAACTCCAATTCCAGGAGAACTCCAGTTCCAGGCGAATCCAACACCCTCTTCTGACCTCCGCGGCATTGCACGACATAGGTGCACAAACCTACATGCAGACAGTACATTCATACACATAGAAAATAAATAAAATAAAATAAAATAAAAAAATAAAAGACATGTAAAGATTCTATGGTGAGACTGAGAAGTTTTAACATAAATGAGGTGATGGAGATATCAGGTAGAAAAGTGAATAAATTGAATAACAGTTCAGTTTGTCCTCAGAGCTGGTGCCTGGCCCAGCGGAACTCCAGGAAGCTACGAGGCGGCAAACATCTCATTGGCACTTTTCTACATTTTGGGTAAAGGGAAAATCTGATGTCAGGGAATTTCATCAAAGCAGTAGAGGTCTTTGCTATTTCCACTTTCTGGTATAACCATAGACTCAGCAGGGTGTCAAAGGATAGAAGAGCTTCGCCTCACACCTCTCCATTTTATCCACAAAGAGCGGAGATCTTCAGTGCTTACTAAAGTTCAGAATCTGACTATTCTGGCTTAAGTCTCCACTGTGGAAGTGACTTTTATAAAACATAGACCGAACTAATGACTTTTAATTAACCCCAGTCAAATCACTCGCTCCTGGGCACCTGATCTCCTTCCCTTGGCAACCTCAATTTGGCATGCCACCAAAAAACCATCATGAATAAATGAATGTGGGTGTGCTTGAGAATTAACATATCAAACTACAGAAAGGCTGCACACCTGTCTCCACTGCACAGGAGAGGTTGGGAAGGACACATGACCTTGAGTAAATGAGATTCTGGAACTAGGAAGGGAAGGCCTGTTAAGATTAGGAAGGAGCTAAGCTTGTACTTCTCAACCGAGTTGAAGCTGGAGAAGCCATTTTGAATAAAACTATGAGTGGGGCTTGGCTTGAAGAAGTTCCAGAAACAGAGTTCCAGAGATAGTTGCATGTGCACAGTTCCAGAAGACAGACAGTTTCGGGGGACGTAGAGAGAAGCAAGTGTCTTCTGAGCCCTGCTTTTGAAAACTAAATTGAAGAGTCGGGCTTGTTATTCAGGTAATTACGGTGTTGGCATAGAACCCTGACAAAAGCGACTTGGAAGAGAAAGGGTTTCTTTCAGCCAACAGTTCCAGGTTATGGTTCACCGTTACAGGATAGTCCCATGGGCAGGAGATGGCCGGACGTGCCATGTCCACACTCAAGAAGCAGAGGGGAAGGAGCTAACACAGGTATGTTTACACTGTTCGCTGTCTCTGCTCTTAGGCTCCCTAAAGAGCCCTGTAGTGGGCGGGGTCCAACCCCGAGGCAACCTTGACAGAACCCTACCAATGTACTCGCAGGCAAACCTGAGCTAGACAATCCTCCTTGAAACCCTCTTCCCAGGCAACTCTACACTGTGTCAAGTCGAGAAGCAAAACTATTCATCACGTACATGCAATTTCATCCAAATTCATTCATATTATTAAGTCTACTTAAAATATTTATCAGTTATTTTATTTTCAGGTAACAACTGATTGCTTAATTTTTTTAAGTTACAATCCTGAATTCACATTCCTTCAAAACACAAATACCACTTATTTTGTATTATTATTTCTTCCCTATATTATGACAAACAATGAGAAAAGCACATAAGAACATAAAGCTACCCGGGCCCTAAGAAGCTCCTGTACGGCAGAGAAAACAGATGTGCCTAGAAAGAAAACTCAGAAGAACACCTGTACGTCAGTTTAGTCAAAGACCTTTAAACACAGAAACCCTAAGAACAGGGATATGAATGATGATGGCATTCAAAGATCTCTTCCTAATGCCATCAGCTGAGTGATAATCAAATGACCATTTACCAAATGATTTGAAATTGCAGAGTCCCCTGGTCTGCCTTCAGAATGAATAATGTTCAAGATAATAAATGCCCAATGTCTTCAGACATTTAGTTACTGGAAGAAGATCCTTTCCAAGGGAGCAGCTAGACAGACTCAGGGAGTGACAAGGATTCCTAATGAGGTGCGGTCTTGAGTGGTCCTGCAATACAGACCCCATCTGCAGGCAAGATACCCATTATGAAAGATCTTGGGGAAAGAAACCAACAGCTTTCTTTGTTGATAATTCTGGGAATCTTCCTATGAACCTGCAGTGCTTGCTCTTGAAATATGTCCTCCTTTCATGGCTTCCAGGGTCACACATGGATGCCTGCTGACAGAAGAACAGTGTCTACTCTCCATTGGAGATTGAGGGGTCCTGGTCCCCTCAGGTCTGCAGTAGGTTATGACTCTGCAATTGTAGGAACAGAAGTGTATGGGAGTCAAAGCCAAGATAAAGGGCCATCATGTTTTCAGGGGGAGGTTAGCTGCTTGCCTAGGGCAGGTAACAGAAACTGTATCTTAACATTTGGTAATAACTAACATTTGGATAACACAGCTGTTTGCTCTTTTCTTTGACTTGGCATCTTGTGGGATAACAGCCTTGTAACATTAGACTATTGTCCTGATTCATCACATGGAATGTGAGATTAAGAAGTTTGACATTACTAAATGGTGGAACTGGGACAACCATTACTGTTTGGTATCCATGAGCCCATGATAATGGACATGAGTGTGCTTTGGGCTTTGTAGAGACTCTTTCACCTAATCTCCTTAATAGCCAACAAGGCAGGTTGTATCTAAAATCCCACTTTTGAATAGAAGGTAAGACTGAAATTCAAAAAGATTATCGAGTGATTTCTCTATGATGAGAAATCATAGAGATTTCTCACCATGATGAAATAGAATTTCAGTCTAGGATATGTGAGACTTAAACCCAGGCTCTTAAATTTATTTGTATTTCTGACAATAGCCACAATTTCTTTAGAAAAAAAATATTCAAAATCCTAACAAATTTCCCCATAGGTATTATTGACACACATTCTAGTCCACTTGGATAACGATAAAACAAGCATCTCACCTGGTGTGGTGATGCAGTCCTATAATCCCAGCACTGACGAAGTCAAGACAGGGAAACTGCAAGCTCCTGGCCAGCCTTGGCTACTATAATGAGACCCTGTCTCAAAAACAAGAACAAACAAATGAAAAGCACGCACGCGCGCGCACACACACACACACACACACACCTCCCAGTGTCTAAGAGACCACCCTCCTCATTCTTCCCTCTGTTCCCCATTATCTCTGAGAATACCAATATCACTCTTCCTTCTTAGTGTATTAAATATTATAGGTTCATGTTCTTCCCTAATAAGCAGAAGGACCCAAAGGAATTAACTGTAGAGTGACCTATAATACTCTCACCCTGAGCATCAAAAAAGACCTCCAAAGAAAATACAGAGGCTGTTGGTAACATTCTTCCCCAAACAATGTCCTCTTCATAGTTCTTTCAGATTTTGAGTTTTACAGAAGAAGCTGATGGTCTTCCTGGGTCTTCATGCCAGTAGTGACATAGAAAATCCAGTACCTGTCTAGGTCACGAGAAGCTAAAAGTCCATTTGTTCTGCACACCATGGCTAAGGGATCTACTCAGTAAATTCTCATGGAAGGTCCATGGATTTCATCCTCAGCACAGCAAGGAGGAAGAGGAAGAGGAGGGGAAAGCAGGGAGAGAAGGGGGAAAGGAAGGAGGAAAGGAGGGAGGACAAGGAAAATAGGAGGGAGGAAGGAAGGGAGGGAGGGGAGGGGAGGGGCAGGGAGGAAAGGCAGGGCAGGGCAGGGCAGGGCAGGGCAGGGTAGGGCAGGGCAGGAAGCAGCCCACAGGGAAGGGCCCTGGCTTTCTACTCTCTCCTGCTCCATTCATCAAAACTCATTTCCCGGAGCCCAGGCTAACCCGATTCCCCAATAAGTCCCAGCATAAGACAAGACACAGAAAGAATTTCTATTTCTGGCTAGAAAACCCCTGATTATAAAGACCACAGCTGCAACAACACCCTTGCTGTGGTTTCCCTGTGCGCTCCAGTGTCCAACAGGTCCAATAGCATGCTTGCCTCTCAACTACATCTTCAGGCCTTGTTTTCCCTTTATTTATTGGTAGCTTTTCATACAGTCATTATGGAGTAACCCTCTTATATGTAAGCCTGCCCCTATTAAATTGATGGCTCCTTTATGGCTACTCCTAGACCCAAGGTCTTAATCCAAGCTGATCAATTTTAGAGCCATTAGTGGGACCCTGAGCTGAAGGCATCTGTGAAGTCAAGAAGTACAGAGACCTTATAAATCAGAATAAGAACTATTTGCCTGTTCTTCCCAACAAGTGCGTCCGTTTCTCCTCTCTGGGAATCTTAGATAGCACTTCAGTTGCTAGAATGTGTGCAATGATAAAAAATGACATTCTGTTAGCACCAGCTGCATCGTTCATCTTTTCTCGTGAAGTCATATAACAAGTGGTAACATGGTGACCTTGTTTGGAGGACAAATTGTCTGTTGTACTGCCTGGCTTAAGCCAGCCACCTGAGTGGCAGCAGCTAGAGCACAACAGAAGAAACACACAGCGTATCCAAGCCAACCCAAGGTTGTGACAGTAATACGTCACAGATGGGACACTAAGCATTTGGGCAGCTGGTTACAAAGCAATAGAAAAAAATGTCATCCTTGTCCTTGGTGTTCACAGGAGACATAGGGAGAGGAAGGGCTGGCTAGCCTAGCAAACTGAATGAAGATGATTCTCAGATGCTAGTATTTTCTTTTACGCATCACAAAGCCCGTGTTTTCAAACAGTAGTCCTCAGATCATAGCTGACTGAAAGAATTGTCTGATAAATTTTGTTAAAATTCAGATTTCACAACCCTTCCCTTGGAAATTTAGATACAGTAGATGGAACCCAGAAACCTCTTTGCTCACAACTCTCCAAACAATTCTGATGAGCAGACAGGCATTCTTTAGAACTTCTAGCTGTGAATTATTTGAGGTCAAAAAGCAGGTTTATTATCTACCTACCCTTTGTGCCTGATAAGGTCTCTGGTACACATAGGAATGAAATTCATACTTGAGGAATCAATAAATAAGTGAATAAATAAGCACAGGAACTGAACGGGGCATTGATAGCATTGTGCTACCCTGTTCTGTTTTGGACAGCCTCTCGCCCACGCTTCCATCTACCTGTCACACTGCTAATGCGCACATTTCTTCCCTCCTCTTGGTTTTGTGTGTATGAATCCTGTGGAGGGAGAAAGAGTGAAAATGTTGTAAGAGAAGAAAGTGTGGGTGTGCAAAAATAAAGACAGCAGCACAGACGCAGCCTTGACACCAACCTTGTGCCATCTGCCCACTAAATCAGCGCCTGGAAAGTAGAAATTAAACTCATTTCCCCTCTCTTTCCCAAGTTGGTTCAGCCTTCTTTGAAAAGAAGGTCAAATTCAAGGGCACTGAGAGTTTAGGGAACATAGAGGAAAATATTTTTATTTATTTTTATTATATATTTATATTATATATATATTATATATATATTGGGGGGAGAGAGAGAGGAGAGAGAGAGAGAGAGAGAGAGAGAAAAGGGTCGCCTATAGCCCCAGCTGGCCTGAAGAACTCACTCTGTAGATGAGGCTGGCCTTGAACTCACAGAGATCCCCTGCCTCTGCCTCCTGAGTCTGGGAAAGGTGTGTGCCACCACACCTGGCTTAAAGACAGTTCTTAGAGGCCATGTAGGTGCCGGGAATCGAACCCAGGTCCTCTGCAAGAGCATTGGCACTCTTAACCACTGAGCCATCTCTCCAGCCCCATAAAGACATTTTAAAAAGCAGAGAGGATGTTCCATGAAAGAAGGGGCAGCTGAGAGTCCCCCCAAGTGGGAAGGTGGAAAGGCCCACAAGGACAGTATCTTGGCCAAGGTGATTTGTTTGCTTTTCACAGCGAATTCTATTCTGGTTGTGCAGAGGAAAGAGTGGAAGGCCTTGGAGACCTGTGTGTAAAAAACAGGGGAGCCTGAAAGGTTTTTCTGTGCCACTTGGACCCTCAATCTTCCCTGAATATAAAAGACTGGAGAAAAAGAAAAAGCAAAGATCTTGAAAAACACTCCCAAACTGTTTCCTGCCTCCCGCTTCTGACCCATGGCCACTCAGATTATGCTGGGGGCTTTGTTCTCTATGGCTTTACCTACCAAATGACACGGCGAGTTTCCTAGGCACCAAGAGAAAAAGTACCCAGAGAGCCCTGCTAAAAGGGGAAGAAGCCAAAAGTTTCCAAGTTGAAACATACTTTACAGGAGACTTAAAATGCTGACTCAGGAAAGTAACTGGGGGTGGGGGGTGGAGAGTGGAGGGTGGGGGTGGATAAGGGGCATCCACTTTTGAAGCCTCTAGAATTAAGAAAATCTTGTCAAAAGTGATACTAAGTATCAAAATTGGAATACTAATACATGAGTCATATATACAGTGGTGGGATAATGAGAAGTGAAGGATTAGTTAAAAAAAAAAAAGCAAACTCTTCCCATATCATCTAAAGGTAATCATTGCTAATATTTGGAACAGACAAATCTAGATTATTATTACATCCATAGCTGTATTTGTCAAAATCTGGCAGTATGGATCTCTACCTCAGTAAGAACATGTGGATAAATTTCTAGGCTAATATACAACATCAAAATAACCAATAATGATTTGTAGTAGTTGAAATGTAGCCCTATTTAAACAAATAATAAAATTTGGGGACCTAGAGAGATGTCGCAGTGGTTAAGAGCACTGGCTGCTCTTGTGAAGTACCCAGATTTGATTCCCAGCACCCACATGGTGGCTAATAGCTGTCTATAACCCCAGTTCTAGGGGATCTGATGCTCTCTTCTGACCTTCATGGGCATTGCATAAAATGGGTGCTCTTACATACATGCAGGCAAAATACTCCTATGTATCAAATATAAATGAATGAATCAAGAATGCCTCCCCCCACATTTTGTCATGGCTCCAGGGAAACCACACACATACATACACACAATATATATACACACACATATACATGTGGACACACACACTCACATATACACACTAATACATATATGCACATACATAAAAATACACAGACACACATATCTGAGGTAAGAAACCAGAGTCAGATGGGAAACAAAAACTGTAAGAGCATTGTCTTGAAAATCAGCTTCTCAAGAAGGCCGTTTCGGTTTTGTCACTTCTGCTTCAGTACACATGCTTCCTGCTAGAGAATCCCGTACCTCTCATGGCCTTCAGTCACATTGGCTAAGAATTTTAACCCATCCATGACAGAATAGGTCTGAAATGGTACTGAATAGGATATAATTGTTTAAAAAAAAAACTGTGGTTGGGACTCAAGGTTTGGGGATTACTCCCCTGAGACTTGCTGGCACAGATAAAATCTGGTTATCAAAACAGTCAACTTCCTCATGGAGAATATTGAGAAAGACTGAGAAAGAGATGAAAAGCATGTTCGGCAGAATGCATGAGCTCTTGCGGGGTGGGGGAATGGGTGGGAACATGGGTCTAGATTTGTTAAAAAAATAAAAATAAATTTATGTGAAAAAAAGAAAAAAAAACAAAAAACAAAAAAAATAAAAAATAAAATGTGAATCTCTAAATGTGAAAAAAAAATCTGGTTATCTACTCTGCCTCCAGTACTTGTCTAAGGCACACTGAATTCCTGTAACATGTACACACCACACCACACCACACACACACACACTCACACATACACACACACACACACACACACACACACCATATTGGTTATTTTTCTGTTGCTATGATAGAATACCATGACCAACTTATGGAAGAAAGAGTTCATTTGTGCTTAAAGTTTCAGGGGGAGATGGCACGTGTTGTAGGACACTATTCTTGGGGAGACATGAGCAAATGTCTACTAATCCCATCTAGGACAAGCCAAAATTAGGATATCACTAAAGTCTAACTCACTGGATCACTAAGTTTTATTAGGGTTATTTACAGGGGCAGAAATTACCCAAAGATAGTCACAGCACCCAAGCCCTCCCATCAGGGTGACAGCTTACGAAAGCAGGAAACCTGGTCAGTGCACAACTGCAGGCAGTTCAGCAGGTTAGAGAGTGTCCTTCCAGCTAGGTCGGCTGGTCTCTGCTTCTTCTAGGCAGCAAAGCACCTCAGCAGGTCTGAATATCTCTCTGCAGTCCTTCGGGTTGATATTCTTGGTGGAAGGAGGGGCCTAATAGACCAGTCAGTTTCAGGGACTTCCTGAAGCTAATGAGTTGTTTAATTCCTGAGCTTAACGAGCTTCCCTGGGCTGGAGTGCTACCAGACGATATATGTCAGCTGAGAACTCAGCTAAAGAAAACCTTGATCAGAGCTTCCCAAGGTAGCCTGCATGTGACAGCTGACTGCAGATGAGGGGGGACTGCATGTGACAGCTGACTGCAGATGAGGGGGGACTGCATGTGACATCTGACTGCAGATGAGGGAGGACTGCATGTGACAGCTGACTGCAGATGAGCGGGGACTGCACGTGACAGCTGACTGCAGATGAGGGAGGACTACATGTGACAGCTGACTGCAGATGAGGGGGGACTGCATGTGACAGCTGACTGCAGATGAGGGAGGATTGCACTTGAAGGCTGATCTGGATGAGGGGAGGACTGTACTTGAAGGCTGACTCTGGGTGAGGAGGACTGCACTCGAAGGCTGACTCTGGGTGAGGGGAGGACTCTACTCGAAGGCTGACTCTGGGTGAGGAGGACTGCAAAGCCAGCCCTCACACTGCTCAGAGAAGATCTCAAGTCTGAGCTCGGCCTGTGCTCCAGCTCCTCAGACCCTCCCCACTCTGTGCAGCCCAACTTCCCATCCCTCCCCTAGTCCATGAGCAGCACCATGAAGTCAGTGCCCTGCAGGGAGCTCCCACCCAACCAGCTTCCTGGAAACTCCAGCATGCGATATTCCCTTCCAAAAAGCAAACACATTGTTGCTCAGGGATCTGCATAGACCTAATGACTAATTAGGCAATAATCTACATTACTACAATTTTGTCTTCTCGTTACTTTTCCATTTGTTTTCATTTTCCTATATTCTCAAAAAATAGTTTTATATAGGTCCTAGACTTTCATTAAATATATTCCTAAGAATTCTGCATTTGTCATTGTTATTTTTTATGAAATTTGGTATTTTTCTTCCTAGACTGTCTTGTAGAGGGAATTTCATTCATTTTGTGTGGCTTGTAAGATAAGAACTAGACAATAAAAGAAAATTGCACAAAGGCACATTTTAGGTACACAATTTGAGAACTATGGTGTCCTGTTAAGTGTGTCTTTCTTGGAAAGACACAGAAGGACTCTCTTCAAGGATTCAGAATTCCTAGACACTGGGAGCACACAGGAGCTGCTAATATGTCAGACTGGAGTCCTGTACACTTGTGTGCTGGATAATCTTCAGTGTTTCCAGAGCTGCAGCAAGATGCTTGGTGAAGACCAGCTCAGTATTCCACATGTCTCTCTCCCTGTTGCCCTGGGCAGATCCTGACAAACCACTGTTCCTATTCTGGCTTTGAACCACGCCTTATCTGAGACACTGCTAAACCCCACACCCCAAAATGCTAAAATGTTCTCATTAGAAGAGTAACACTCCTAAGTAGGGGAAGAAACACTGGGCTATTTGAACTACGAATTACTACTAAATATGAAGACTTGGAATGAACTTGAAAAATAATAAGAAAAATACAGGTCACGGGAGACACCAACTGAGGACTTCAGCTAAAACTTTGAATAGGAATTAGAAAACAGCATTCGAAGCTCAGTCTAATTCACTATCCATTCTTTAAATAAAGCTTTATTGGCACACTTCTGCAATGATATACTATAGGTATTTTGTGTTATTGTCAGAGTATCACAGTTGTCATGGCCTACCTGTACAGCCTAATATATGCACTTTCTGACCCTTTACAAAGGAGAAAAAAATATTGACCAATCCAGAGCTCAAAAAGCAAGCAACCAGTATAATCTACTGATTGAAACATGAATTTTGGAACCAGACTAAGCTTTGTATTCTGATTCTATTTTATAGTTATCATATAGCTTTAAGTAATAATTACATCATTTTCACCTGCCTCCTCTATTACTGGTAGAAATAGTGATAATCACAGTGTTTTAAATATAGCATTTGGCATTTACTTAGTCCAAGGCATAATCAATATCATAATATTTAAAATCAGTTTCAGATAAGACATAAGGGTTGTTACCATTCTTGCTTTTAAATCTAGCTTGGTCTATCTTTTGATCAGTGTTCCTAGACTAGAACTTGAAAACACTGAACAAAAGAATCCTGAAGAAGAGAGCTAGAGAGATGGCTCAGCATTTAAGAGCACTGGCTGCTCCTGCAGAGGACCCAGGTTTGATTCCCAACGTCAGCGTGGTGGGCTAACAACCTTCCTTACCATCACTTCCTGGGAAATCCAATGCCCTTTTCTGACCTCTGCAGGCTTTACACTTACACATATGTAGGCAATACACTCTTACATATAAAATAAATAAAAATGACTTTTAAAAAAGAAAGAAAGCTGAATGGAATAAGAAAACAATAGCCTTAATAGCTGCCCAATGAGCTACTTAGAGATACATGCATAGCATTAAGTGTTTGTATAGAAAATGGCCTTCAACGAGGACCTAAGATTCAACTTTCTAAAAATAAAAAAGGGGGTTGGAGAGATGGCTCAGCAATTAGAAGCACTGTCAGCTCCTGCAGAGGACCCAGGTTCGATTCCCAGCATCCACATGGCAGCTAACAACCATCCATTACTTCAGTTCCAGGGAAATCTGATGCCCTCTTCTGGCCTCCACAGGCACTGCATGAATGGATGCACTTACATGCAGGCAAAACACTTATACATGTAAAATAAAAATAATTCTTAATGTTCATGTAAATGACTTCAAATATACGCCCTACTGTTTTAAGGTAAGTTAATTGAGCTTCGTCAAAATTTTATTTGCTATGCAACAGACACTGTGAAAACATTGAAAAAAGAGGATGCAATAGCCTGGAAAAGATGTTTTAAAATGTATAACCAACAGGGACTTGTGTCCAGAATATAAAAAGAACTCTCAAAAATCAACAGTAAGACTAAAAGCAACAAAATAAATGAGCAAAAGAACTGAGCAGATGTTTCAATGCAGGGAATGCATAGGTGACAACCATATGAAAATGTTTGGCCGGGTGTGGTGGCTCATACTTTTAATCCTAGCACTTGGAAGGCAGAGGCAGGTGGATCTCTGTGAGTTCAAGGCCAGCCTGGTCTACAGAGTGAGTTCCAGGCCAACTGGGGCTATAGGGAGACCCTGCCTCAAAAAAAAAATGTTTTCACCATTATTAAGAAAATGAAAATGAAAGCTAGATGAGATTCTACTACACACCAATTAGAACTGTTCAAAAAAGTACATCAATATCATGTGTTGAGACATGTTCACAGATAATGTATGTATTATGACGGATAGCAAAATAATAGACCTGGAAAATAATTCCATCTTTTTTTTTTCTTTAGGTGATTTCTTTTTTCCAATATATATTTTATTGAATCTTTGTGCATTTCATAAGATATATCCTAACATATCTACATCTCCTCCCCCATTTGCACCCCTCCATAGCCCCTCCACCAGATTTCATGCATTTTTCTCATGTATGTTAAAGCCTACCAAGCCAAGTTTGTGTTCCCAGATGTCCCTAGATTTGAGTTCATCCATTGAAGCTTGATCACCCTAACCAGGATCACTCCCTTAAAGACCAACTCAGGGGCTGGAGAGATGGCTCAGCTCTTAAGAGCACAGACTTTTTTTTAGCAGAGGCCTCAGGTTTGATTTCCAGCACCCCCTGGTGGTTAGCAACCCTCAGGTAACTCCAGCTCTGGGGTAATCCATCGCCCTCTTGTGACACCCCAAGGCATCATGTGACATGGATGTACTTACATACATGTAGGCAATACCCACATACACATAAAATAATAAGATTTTTAAAAAGATGAACCCTCCCTCACCCAATAGTGAGCACCTGCCACAACAGTTCCTCAGCTGAAGCTGGAGCTTTTGTCCATTTCCCCAGCTCTGTGCTGGGTTTTTATCTAGTTTGAGTTTGCACGGCTCTTGTGTCTGCTGTCACCATTGCCATACATTCATATGAGCAGGTTCCTAGAAGCCTGGACCCCTCTGCTTCCTTGTGGGCATCCACCACCTGGGCTCTTACAATCTTCTGCCCTGTCTTTAGCAATGGTTCCTGAGCTCTGAGTGTCAGAGGTTTAATATAGGAGTCTTATCCAGGAACACGCACTCTGTAGTCTCTTCTTCTCTACATTTTGGCCACTTGTGGATTTCTGTACTAATCATCCACTGTCGTATGAGGAAGCATCGCTATTGAGAGTCCAGAGATAGCATTAATATTCGCCCTATTCCTTGTTCTACTATTCTGTGAGCCTTAGGTGTAGAGGTTCCATTGTTGATGTGTCACTTGAGGCTGGGCATCTCAAGAAGTGATTGGTGACTGCCAGGATTCAGAGGCTGAGGAAGAGAGAACAAGAGGGAGTATTATGGGATGAAAGAACGGTTTTGTAGCCTGGTTGATGGTAATTATACAAATCTATACAGTACCTGTACTCATTAAAAAATTTAAATAATTAAATTAAATTACTTTAATTAGAATTAAATCTTAATGTATTCAATTTATTCAGGAAACATTTAAGTATCTTGACCTAGTCCTTGTCTTTTAAAAAGTACCCAAAGCAAACTACTTTGTAAAGAAAAGAGGTCTGTTTGGGCTTATGCTGTTAGAAATCCAACCTCAAGGAGTGGATTTAAGGACCACTGTCTGAGTGGTTCTGAAGAACAGCAGGCAGGGCATTCCATAATGAAACTCTGAGTCCCACCAATACAAAGAACCCATCTCCTGTTTCCCTGCCCATTGAAACAGTGAAATGATAAATGTTTGTTGTTTCAGGCAGCTAAGTTTAAGGCCATTTATTACAGAGAAATAGATATCTAAAACATTCACTCTCTACTACAATCCAAAGTCAGCCCTTTGCAAACATCTCTGAAACAAAGGTGACCAGTCACATACAAGGAGGATTCAGGGTCAATAACAAATTAGTCGGTAACAGATAAGGAAGCCAGCAAGGGTACAAGGGTCTGTGGATGCTGGGGATAAGGATCAATCTTCCTGAAGAATCATAACACGTACCTCATATAAATCAGGAGCTGGAGAACCAAAACTTTTCCAGAGCCAAGCAGTCAGGCGGAAGGTACCAAGTAGTTAAGCATAAACAAATGGATACCTGTCCAGTCCTCGAGCTCAAGGCTAATTCAAGGCAGCAGTAAATTTTTGAGAGTGGGATCTTCATCACTATTGGAGCAAGAATAGAATTTAGTTCAATCCACCAATCAAGCAGGTATCACCATTTTTGCTGCAGAGGAACTGGCAGGTGCTGTGAGTCCGGAAGTGGATCACCAAGTGGTTTGCTCTGGAGCAGTGACCGCCCACTGCTCCTCACACTGATAACAAAACCTAGCACTTGGGCATATGGGCTAGATCATTATAATCAAGGTTAAAACACTGATTACACTCAAAAATAAAAAAGGATTACAGGAAAAGGAGAGAGCTGAGAGAAGGACCTCAGGGAATAAAAGATTCACAGAGAAGATGGCAGGCAGGTAGTAGGAAACCTGTTAAGATCCTTAGAATACTATTTTAAGATTGACTTTGGTATTTCTTTTTTATTTTATGTGTTTGAGCATATTGCCTGTATGTATATAAGTGCACCCATGTCATGCAATGCCTACAGATGTCAGAAGAGGCTGTCCGACCCCCTGGAACTGAAGCTAAGGATGGTTGTTAGCTGCTGTGTGGGTGTTAGGAATTGAATCCAGGTCCTCTACAAGAACAGGCATTGCTCTTAACCACTGAGCCATCTCTCCAGCCCCAGACTCTGGTATTTCTAAAAGAAAAAAGTATCATTTTCATCATTATTATCATCATCATCATCATCAATATCACTATCATTATCAATATCATCACCACCCTATTTACCACCATCACCATAATTGCCACCACCGGTACTGTCATCATCAGCAGTCATTATCACCATCATCATTATCATAGTTGGCATTGTGGACATTAAGTATCCACCTATGTGTCCAGCATTCTAAATGGCTTTCGTAGACTAATTTATCTATCTCACAATAACCCTGTGAGATAGCAGCTATTATTTTACTCATTTAGAAATCACTGAAGTGCAGAAGCTAAATACATTTCCTCCAGTCACAAAGCTGCTAACTGGCAGTACAAGTACACAAACCAGGCATTCTCCCTTGCCCTGTGTTACTCTGCCTCTCAATGAGTCCATGTGGCCCACTCCCTGTCTCTGACCTCCTGTCCAACAGAGGATGCATTGCATTCTCACTAGCCAAAGTCAAAAGTGGAAGAGGAATAAAGGGATTAAAAGTATTGGATGTGTTGTTTCACTTAGCAATCTTGAGCAACACGAGGGTAAGGCCCTATTTAAACTCCCCTGAGGTCAGCCGAGCACACAGGACAGCCCTTTTCCCGGGATCAGAAAGTCATCTCTTCCTATCCTGGGTTCTAACAGGAAGGAGTCTTAGCACACACCCCTTTCTCAGGCTGAACTAATTGATCCACAGTGTGGACCCATCCAGAACCCTGGGCTTGCCAAGCTTCTCCATACCATGGGCCTTCCAGATGATGTTTAAAGAGCCCTTACTCTAATCTCCATTCTAACAAAACTTTAAGAACACATAGAAAACAACTGGTAATAAGGCAAATTTTATTTTTTTTTTCATTTTTTAACAATAAGTAATAATTTATGAGCACAAGCATCCTTCATGTAAAACCAATTTGCAAGCAGTTGTGCCCAAACCCACACAGCCCAAGGGTCCCACCATCCAGCTGGGGGGGCTTGTATGTTCAATCAAGTTGATCAAATAAGTGTCCAGACTATATTGCTGTAGTTTCACCATTCACCCCAATTGCACTCCTTACATTCTACCATGTCCCCTCTTCTGCAGATTGTTCCCTAGGCTTAGAAAAGGGGTACAGGTTAATGAGAAGCAAAACAGTCTACTTTCTCTGGAGCTGTCATTTTGGACTCTGGTCAATTCTGGCTGTTTCCTTTCATGGGCTGACAGTTTGTGCAGGAATAGCCTTTCAATCCTACTAATGAAGCACAAGCAATTAGATATATAGGTATTTGTATTAGTCACTCTTCTGTTGCTGTGATAAAACACCATGACCAAAGGAACTTATAAAAGGAAGAGTTTATTTGAGCTTACGATTGACGGTTCCAGGGAATTAGAGTCCATTGTGGTGGAGGCATGGCGGCTGGAGCTGGAGCAGCAAGCCGAGGGTCACATCTCGCAATGAGCACAGGAAGCAGAGAGAGCGACTGGAGACCACAAGGTTGTTAAACTCACTAAGCCTGCTCCCAGTGACATACTTCCTCTAGCACGTCCACACCTTCTAAGACCTCCAAGAACAGTGCCACCAACTGGAGACAAAATGTCTGAATACTT
The DNA here is from genome assembly GCA_009823505.1 of Rhizomys pruinosus. Classification (NCBI taxonomy): domain Eukaryota; kingdom Metazoa; phylum Chordata; class Mammalia; order Rodentia; family Spalacidae; genus Rhizomys; species Rhizomys pruinosus. Next base: position 1,538,280 of record VZQC01013883.1, read on the forward strand.
CAAGCCTATGGGGGACACTCATTCAAACCACCACAGTATTTAAACAGTACTAATTGTTATGATAGGTTACTTTGGTATAGACACAGATGTTTGGATGGTATGTTAATCCATGAATTACATTTTTTTCTGTAAAATATGACAGGGTCTTACTGTGGCTTATAGCATCTCCTAACCACTAGAGGATGTGAGCTTGTGGCATCAGCCATGGGTTATTCCTCCAAGGAGAGAGCTAATAGTCAATTAGACTTGGGATATACAGGCATATGGCTGCCACTGCTGCACAGTATTTCCAGGCAGGTGAGGTGTAGCTGGTGCTGACAGAGGAGTGTTGCTTGATTCAAGGAGACCTATATTTGCTTCATTGGTTTAGTGGCCTTTGGTAACACTCTCTGGTATTCCAGAGACCAACTGTACACTTGCAAGTGCGGTCTCAATACATCTTTCCCATGTTTACATCAGGTCTTCAACAGAAGAGCCAATAAGGCAAATTTTATACCTCTATATTTAGCCTGGTATTAAGAGCAAGCCAAAGTATTGTTACTACTACTTACAAAATAAGTTCTATACAAAATGCTGATTCTTCATTGTGTTCTTTTTGCCTTCTGGCCTAGGTGACAGCAAATGAAGAAACAGAAAATTTAAAGTTTCTTATACTGATTATATTACTGCTCTATTGACCACTGGGGAAGTGAGAACAATGCTTCTTTTACAACCCCCTTTCCTTTGCCCCAGCGTACCTTCCAACGCATTGTTCCTCCACACTTTTGCATGAGTCTTGTGCTTCTCTCTTGTCTCATGCCTCTCTGGAACATGGTTGTACAGACACTGAGTTTTGTGGCTTATGCAGTGTGAGTCCCCAAGTCAGCTCCACCTCTATAACCCAAAGCACCACAGATAAGAGTAGAGGAGCAGGGGCTGGAGGGATGGCCTAGCGGTTAAGAGTGCCAACCGCTCTTGCAGAGGACTGGGTTTGATCCCCAGCACCCACATGGTGGCTGAGAACCATCTGTAACTCCAATTCCAGGAGAGCTCCAGTTCCAGAGGAATCTGAGACCCTCTTCTGACCTCCGAAGCATTGCACGACACGGCTGCACAAAACTACATGCAGACAGTACATTCATACACATAAAAAATAAATAAATAAATAAATAAATAAATAAATAAAATTTAAAAAAAGAGTAGAGGAGCGAATGAGCTTGGTGATGTTCCCATAATGTTTTATTTACATATTTAAATACAAATTGGCATTTGTAGCTCATATTATTTCATGTTTCGGCAATTATTATTCTTTTGAAATTTTTCTTTCCCATATAAAACCATAAAAGCTATTCCTGGTTCAAGGGGTAGACACATTAGCAGAGGGCATTGCAGATTTCTTCCCAGGGCCATATTTAGCTGACTGCTTCCTGAGAGGAGAAGCTGCTTAAAGGCAAGACGGGGTCATATTTATCCCTGAGTCACCAGTGCTGAGGGCAGTATCTGTTTCAGAGATGTTTAATGTTGGTATCTTGAATGGTAAACTATATGTAAGCTATGATTCTTCCTTTGAAGATGGTACACAGCAAGTAGTTCCTTGTCCATTCCATTTTATCTCGTGTTTCTAATTATTGCACCCTAACTTCTACTTCATTTACTGATATGAGTCATTACCTGCAGACAGCTTTCTAACTCCCTTAGCAGCAAGCCTATGTATGGTCATGGAGGCATCTCTGGAAATGAGAGCAAAATTTCACCCCAAACAGCTAGTCTGTGCATTGGGATATAAGTCCACAGAGCTCATGTGTGGCTACCTCGGTCTAGACAACAGCCAGAAAGGAGCAATAGACTCATAGGAGACACTGAGGTCTCCCTGAAATGCCAGGGTCCGAGGTCAGCAATATCATATTCCCCAGGTGGATGCAACTACAAATGTTTGTACTTGTGAACACCAACCTCAACACACACCTGGTATGGAGCAGTCAGTTGATGAACACATCTGGACAAAAGTGATTGAACTCCAATTTTGTGGGCACTTATTCCGTCTGAGAGGTCTATATCGCATCTAGCACTAAATGGTATCTGACATAAAGATGGCATGCAGTATTTGTTGAATGAAAGTCAAATTTGTTTAATTTATTTTAATGGTTTCTATCATGTGATCTATTAACTGCAGATACTTTTTTTTAAAGAAGTAAGTAAATTAACAAATCTGAGGGAAATCTTTTGTCCTGGTTCCTGATTTATGATTTAAAAGAAGCGATCCCTCTTCCTAATGCTGCTCTTACGAGCCACTTTCCTTTGAACCTGTGGCTACCATTATCCTCTTGTACAGGAGCTTATAAATTAGAACAGCTTTCTGTGGATAACAGTGCTGACGATGTTTGAATACCCATTTAATGGCAACTAGCGCTGGTGTTTTCTTAATGTGGTTTCTCTTGTAATCCTGACAGCTTTATGAATGCTTCAGTAACTTTCAACTAAATCATCACAGAGTTTCAATTTCCATCTCTAAGCCCTGAAGACAGATCTGTAACCATATTATGCTAATAAATAACCACATCTCAGGTGGGTGGTGGAAAATGATCTAAATGAATGTGCAAGGTAATAATACAGGTTCCTGAGCTTGAGCCAAGCCTCATTTACCTATTCCCCTCCAGTGAACAATGGCACACTAACCAATTAAAAATAAAATTGGTAAATGGCACTGACATGATTTCATTCTTGCTGTTTACTCTAGAAAGGAGAACACCTCTGGTGAGTCATAGCAGCCCTGCAATTTCCTAGCTCCAATTCAGCCCTGAAGGACAGGGCCATGAAGGTGTGGGCAGCTGTGTCTCAGCCACTGGAAGAAAACAGGGACCCGCTGCAGTTATTGTTTAGATCGCTGACTTTATTTGCATTTATGACTCTGGCCACTCTAATATTTAAGATCCCCATAAGAAAAAAAATAAAAAGAGTTCTGACCTTCTTGGAATGCCTTTAAGTCCTTATTTATTGGGCTATTTCCCATTTACGTTAGGAAGACTTGTTTCAAAAGATATTTCTTTATTCCATAGCACTTCAGTGTTTCTGACTTTCCAGTTTCAAATGCCCAACTGGACTACTTCAAGGGGTTCTATATTTGAGAAAAGAAGAAGAGCAAACTCTGTTATGAATGACCAATGTATCATATAGATGATTTTCTCTGAGGAGCTCTAGTTCTTTTATTTATTTATTTATTTATTTATTTATTTATTTGGTTTGTTTATTTTTAAGGGATTCCACAATATAATGTCACAGTTGTTTGCAGATAACATTGATGTTACTCAGTATGTCATACAGTTAGGTAATTGGTGCATTTTGCAAGTATCTATGTCCAAATTTTGAACAACCCAAGGTTCCCATAGTCCAGTTGAAGAAGCTTGTATGCACAGGCATGTTGATCAATTAGGAGTCCAGACTATATTCCTGTAGTCTCATGATTCACCCCTATCTCTCCACAGCCCTTACAATCTACCACACCTCCTCTTCCACAGTTTGTTCCCTGGGCTTTGGGAAAGGGGCACAAGTGGTTGAGAAGAAAACAGTCTAATTTCTTTGGAGTTGTCATTTTGGACTGTAGTCTGTTCACGTTGTTTCCCTTCATGAGTTGACAGCTTTTCCAGTGATACCTTTTTAGTCATACTAACAAAGCACAAGCAATTGGATGTACAGGCATTTAAGCAGTACTAATTATTATGTCAAGCTAAGCTGTGAGCATAGACACAGATGCTTGGATGGTATGCTAATCCGCAAACTGTGGTTTCTCTATAAAGGGTGACAAGTTCTTACTGTGGCTCATAACATCTCCCAACCACTAGAGGACACAAGCTTGTGGCATCCACTGTGAGTTATTCCTCCAAGGAGAGAGCTAATAGCCAATTAGATTTGGGATATATATAGACACTTGGCTGCCACTGTTGCACAGTATCTCCAGGCTGTTGAGGTGTAGCTGATATTGACGGAGGAGTCTTTCTTGTCTCAGGGAGACCAATATTTTGCTGTATTGCTTTAGTGGCCTTTGGTAATGCTCTCTGGCCAGTTGTATGCTAGCAAGTGACGTCTCATAACATTTTTTCATGCTCACACCAGGTCTTTGACAACAGGGACTTACTGCCTTTCTCCTTGCATATATCCCACTAATAGGCAAAAGGCCTTTATAATTTGGGGGGGGTGGGTTTGAATCCCCTAGCCAACATCTTCTAGGCAGAATAATTCATTGCTGATGTCAGAGCTTTCCTGTAGTAATATATTTTGCTTAATTACACAACTTATAAACACTTTACTATTGAATTTGGCTCTAGATAGAGAATTATCCTTTCACAGTTCCTATGCCTATCAGTCAATTAAAAAAAGGGTAGTTATGCCTAACTGTAAATTAGAGCCAATTGTTACAGAGGAGCTCTAGTTCTAAGCCTTGAATTCCTCCAGGGAAGTTGTTGATAAGGTTTCAGAATATACTATGCAATCTCTGTCTGGTAAATTACGTGACACCTTTTTGTTCCAAGTTCATCTCACTTCAGAGGCTGGCTGTACCTTCATCTACTTGCTCAGAATCCAGCAGACCACTCTGCTGACTATGGGGTAAGTCCATAGACATGCTGAACCCCAAGAGCAACACATCCAGGGCCAGCAGACAATATACTTGCAGCATGGTTGGATGAAAAGACAGAAGCCCTAGTCTCTGGAGCCTGTGAATGTGTCTTCATTTGGGAAAAGGTTCTTTCCCCAGTGGACAGAATGAAGCCAAGGACCTCAGAGACTGCCCTAGATCTACTCTGGCCCTACATCCAACTTCTAAGAGAAATAAATTTCAGATACAGAGACACAGAGAAAATGGCCGTGCAAATACAGAGGTTAGAGTTCTCAGCTTTAAGCCTCCAAACTCACGGAGCCTTCAGAAGCTGGCAGAGGCAAGGAAGCCTTGTCCCTCCGAGACTTCAGAGGGAATGCAATCCTGGAAACACCTAAACTTGAACTTTGCTTGCAAAAATTAGAGACAATAAATTTTTCTTACTAAAAACCTTTAGGTAGTGATAAGTGGTTATACTGTCCCTGGGAAACTCATGCAGCCAGATACCAAGTTCCCTTCCTGCTTGGAGACATGTCTAGAATCTGATTCTCATGGATTTATTAGAATCCTTTTTGTGCTGACAAACAGGTTCCCAAATCCAACCACCATCATGCCATGCCAAAAAGAAAGAAATTAAAATCTATTCTTGTATTCACTTTAAACATACTAGTACATAATGTTACCAGGAAAACATAGTGAAGGATTATTGGCGATTTACTGCTGATAATTAAAATGGTTAATTGTTCCCATCGCAATTGGGTGGTCTTTCTTATCCTCTTATTTAGAAAAAGATACTATTGTCATAATATTTCCAGTTACTCTGTGACGGATCAACAACTCTGAAAGAAAAGGAAGCTCGCACATGATGAAGTAAAAGAATACAAAAGACTAATTTTGTCCTGGCTCTGGCCTTGAGCATCTGAGTTCCTGTCAACTCTTTTATGGAACTGGGTGCATTCCAGCTGGTTCCTTATATGTCCTGTCACCCACACATTTCAACATCCCTAAAAAGACACCATAAAGAAAGCAGTGTGACTTCTACCTCTTGGACAGTGCACAAAAATGTACCTTCCCGAGGATATAGTATTACCAAGTATCAAAGCCCAGCAGACATACTTCCTGGCTGGGATGGAGCAATCACTTCATCAAAAGCCTCATGACAACTGGCCCACAAGCCAGGATGTCTTCTCGTTCCAAGAAGAAGCTCAGAACATTGCACAACTGAAAACAGCTAAACCACAACTTCTAAACCACTTAATTAGATTTCCAATTGTTATTCTTGAATTCATTAACAAAACAAAACATTAGCTATAAACAAGACTGTGTATAGCCTACGCTGCTTTTGAACAAGATGATATAACATCTCCCAGCATGCTCCACAGTTCTGTCTCCTCCTCCTTCCCTCTTCCTGCTTTTTGACTTGGCTTACATCTACTGTTTGAAATCCTACCCTAAGTCAGGCTTAGATGGCCACCTCTCTCACAAAGACACCTTCAACTTCTACTCCTTTCCCCTGTGAGGCTCAAAGCTTTCTGGGTTCCACACATTTGCTTTGTGTTCTATACCTTGGCCCCTAAGGCTTTTTTTGTATTCCTCTGATCATCCTTAAAACCTGGGAGATCTTGGGTGGAGGATGGTGGGATGCAGCAGGTACATATCCTTCTTTATATGGTGACTTTTCGAGACACGTCCAATGTTAGGGACAACAGAATTAAGCTACTGCGTGGAACAAAACCGAAGTCATTAAAATATCCAAACTATGAATGGGGAACAAGTGGCCCTGGATAGCTTTCTGTCATCCACACTTCCGAGGGATGATTAAGTGATATCTTTCTATGATCTCTGATTGTCTTTCTATGGCCTAGCCTGGCCTTTCCTAAATCTCTTTTTTATCTGAAAAAAAAGGACTATGGTTTATTAACTATATTATTATATATTTATTTATTATTTATTATTATATGTATTAACTATATTGTTCCTAAGTGGCTTATGATCACATAAGTTACAGAGTAGGTAGGGAATGATAATGGATGTGAATATTGGCGAGCTTCCTAATAAACAGAAATCAGTGCACAAAACCAAAAATGGCTTCCTCATACCTCATGGATCTTTAATATTCTTCACTCCAACCAGAAAAGGTCACCACAAGGTGTCCAGCCCTGCACCGTCTCCGTCGGGACTGCACCCATCACCACCCCTTCCTCCAAAGCTGGAGCGTTGAGGACTTTCTGATCTAGAAACTGAGATTCAGCTTCCAAAACAGGATTTGTTGTTGTGCTCGTTCACACACCAAGAAAGTCAAGCTTCTAAGGGTTCAGAAGGGACTAAACCACATCAAAATCTCTCATTATCTGTGTACGTTCCACAGACTTCCTCATCTGAGTTACTCTGCTTTTATCATCCATTTCCTCCTCAGGAGCCCCAGGCTTCATGAAAAGAAAACACTTCACATTGAAAATAGACCAGAACCTTTCCACCTCCTGTTGCTTAGTCTGACTTAACCTAGAGAACCCACCTCATCTATCTGTCTGGTTACAAACCCACCTGACCTTCAAGGTCAGCCACAGGTCTCTGTCATGACACCTCTGCTAGCTACTACCACCAAGAAGCATTTGCTGAGCCTTTTACGCTGGGTCCGTAGTTGCCTTTAATTTCCTCATATAACAGTTTCCTAATTTTACTCAAGAGGCACCAGGCACTGGTCAGCAGCAGTCTCATCTCTGCTACTTTATTTATCCATATTCCTCTGCCCCCAAACCCGGACAGATTGTATTCTGAGTGAGCATTTAATGAACGGAAGAGTCCATTAAGATATAGGTCATAGATCCATCTTTGCAGAAATGATCAGCTTAGATGATTAGAGAAAAAAACAGAATTTGAGGGCTGGAGAGATAGCCTAGCGGTTAAGAGCACTGACCACTCTTGCAGAGGACCCGGGTTCAATCCCCAGCACCCACATGGCAGCCAAGAACCATCTGTAACTCCAATTCCAGGAGAACTCCAGTTCCAGGGGAATCCAATGCCCTCTTCTGACCTCTGTGGCATTGCACGACATGGGTGCACAAACCTACATGCAGACAGTACACTCATACACATACAAAAATAAAATTTTTAAAAAACGGAATTTGAACAAAAAGGAGATATAAATGGTCCTGCGGACAACGCCCTCACTGGCACTTAACCTGTGCCCTCTCATGCCTAGGGACAGAGCAATGCCGCTAGATAGAAGGCTAACCCCAAGGGTGGGGCCAAGACTATGGGTTCCAGATGAGTCTACCAGACCTGGCTAGGCAGGCAGACCACAGGGTAAGAGCTGTTTCCAACCCTGGGCAGAGCAGTGGGGAGGAGACTCGCATCCTTCCAGGATAGCTGGGGCTACAGGGAGACCCTGTCTCAAAAAGACCCCCCCCCCCAAAAAAGAGCAAAGCGCCAACGGAGTTGTCCATAAGGTAGGTAGTGGTCAAACACAAGGCTCTAAGCAGATGGGGCCTTGAACAAGGTGTGGAAGACAGGTTTGCCCACGAGTGAGTCCAGATGGAGCAGAATACAAGACCAAGAGCAGAACTGACTGCTGGAGACCGTGATGAGGAAGCCGCAGCTGGGGTCCCAGTAGGTGTGGCTCCCCGGTATCCCACGTGGAATCGAATTTTCAGCTTAGAAGGGATCACAGATGAGCTAGGAGGTGGTGTTGGGGGAAGACAATTGTCGCTAGGCTTACTGCATGGGACAGTCTGCTGGCCAAGGCAAAAGGAGGGGAAGAAAGCTGAGGTGGTGGCCATGGGTGAGGACAGCCACGCTGCAGAGAAGACCCCATGTTCCTGGAGGAAACAGCAACTCCTCCAAGAAGATGAGACAGCAGCCTGAATGGAAATGTGGCCAGTGAAGAGATAGCTGAGCAGGGCAGAGAGGGACCCGGATGTGAAGAGATAGCTGAGCAGGGCAGAGAGGGACCCGGATGTGAAGAGACAGCTGAGCAGGGCAGAGAGGGACCCGGATGTGAAGAGACAGCTGAGCAGGGCAGAGAGGGACCCAGATGTGAAGAGATAACTGAGCAGGGCCGAGAGGGACCCGGATGCAGTCTTACAGTGGCTCCGATGGTAGGGCCGGCTCCCTCGGCTGGTCTGCAGACTCACCCAGGACATTTATTAAAACTCAGGTTCCAGCCTCCTACCAGAGACTGTGATTCAACGGATCTTGCATAGGGTCCAGGATCTAGAAACAACCAGCCCTATTTAAATGGAAGACTCCAGATAAACGGGCCAGGCTAGGAGAATAACACAGCAAATACAGAAGTGGAAATCCCAGCAAGGCTCCCACGGCCAATGCCAAACACCACTGTGAGCATTTCACTGTTGTTCATTTTAGCCACACACCACCTTATTACGTACACATAACAGAAGCAGTGAAGACTGGCGGCATCTGGTAGGGCCCAGACACTGTGCTCCCTCAACCCCTTTCCAAACCCCACACACAGAATCATTCTACTTCTTGAGACTGGGGTTCCCTGGTCTGTGGTGACACCAGGGTTATGTCCTTTGCTTCAGGAGCCCCTGGGATCACAGTGCTTTCTACATCGGTTCAGGTGATCCTTTTGTTTCTTTCAGTGTAGCAGGAAGACAAGGGGAAGCCGGGCTTGGAGCTGGGTGATATGTTCAGGGACACAGGCAGAAAGCTGTGGAGCACCCAGTCCTCTCCTCCATACTTGATGAAGAAATCTAACCATTCTTCCTTCGGATGCTTTCAGATTCCTTATCTCCAAAGGCCAATTGATTATGGACCTGCCAGTTCACTCTCCGGGAATTAAGCAATCAGAATCTAGAGGTAAAACCAAACCCTACTTCCTAGGTCAGACACTTCTCCAGGGTTCTCGTCTACAATTTTCAGAGTCTCCCCTACCTCCGGAGACTCTTCAGGACTTTCCTTTACCGGATTCTGGTGAGGTCTTGGTTTCCCCGTGGCTTCCTTGCTGTTCTCAGCTGGACATTCTCTTCTGCTGACTCATTCCCACTCAAGCATAAGGAACTTTGAATGTGAGAGTAATTTATTAGGATTTCAGAACAATTCTCAGTTTATCTTTAGAACATCTGTGGGATCCAGAAGCAGCCCTGAGTTTAGGAAGAGAGTGTCAGGACCCTGTAAAGTGGGAAGTCACTTGTCACTGCCACAGAGATGATATGGGAATGTCATCACAACGGTTGTGTGACTGACTGATTAGGCATATGCATTCCTTATAAAGCCAAAGCACCTTGTAAATACAAGCTATCATTTTCTATAATCCATTGAGCCTTGATAAATAAATACATTGTCTAACCACCTTGCACCTGTTCAGAGAGCCACTGAGGTCCAAGTTCAAGGGTCTCACAAGTGCTGCTACTGTCAGAGGAAAATCCAGCAAGTGGAATGGAGCGGAGGAGGGAGTGCTGGTATGTTTCCTACAAGCAAAACTGTCTCATGAAGTTCTCTGCTACCGCACATGTGAGTTGAGGATGTGAACATCAACCGATACAACGATACACCTTCCCCTAAAACTTTATTTGTAGATTTCGTTTTCTGCTTGCAGGAGCGTTGATGTAAGCGCTAGGTCTTCTCTGCATTTAAAGTGCCTCCTTAAAATTCCTATTCGGAGTGAACTGTCTATTAATGTTTTGTAGTATTTGGCTTTGTTTCTTGGCATCTGGGTTGTTTGCTTTCCTGATTTGAAGAAGAGGAAGGGAAAGGGGGAGGGGATGAAAGCTGTGATCTAGCATGGGAAGGGATTTATACACAAATGGCCATCTGGAGAGGGCAGCACAAAGTATCACCAAATAGACAGGTTCTTACACAAAGCCAAGTCTTGTGGGCAGCTTGCCCCACAAGACCTGTGGTCTGCTATCTCCAGCATCTAATTTGTTGATTATTTTCTGTATTCAAAACTTCATCTTATTTCAAAATGGAATTTAGGTGGCTTCAGGGTTATTTCGGTGATTTTATTTGAGTAGCTGACAAAACGCTCTCTAGGAGTCGCACATCTTTGGCCAAATGACTCTCAAGTACTTTGGGGCCTAGGAAAGCTATGAACTCTTTTCCCCAAACTAGTGTTGATGACTCAGATCAGACCTGGCAGGGCTCTTACAAACAAGCCCAGTGACGGGGCTAGACTTTTCCCAGAGCACGGGGGCAGCACCACATGGAGGGAAACCCAGCCTCTGACCTGTCAATTATTTCTACCAGGGATTTTTTGGGTGGAGGGGGTAACCACTAAGCACATTCTTGCACACCCACAAAAGCAGTCAGTCCTTCCCTAAGAGCAAGAATCTATGATGGAGGAGGCAAGAACTCTCAGCTTCTCAAGGCAGAGCATCCATCCTCACCGTGCTCCCGGAACAGAGAAATCCCTGCCTTATCTCTGAGCTCAAGGAGACCACAGGATTCCCAACCACCAGCTATTGGCGGTTCCTCCCAGCTAACCACACTCCACAGCTTTGTGGACAGATGTCCAGGCTGCTGGGTCACCACATGGCATTGTTTGAGATCCCAGTAGCATAGCATTAGCCTCAAGTCCCAACCTAAGCATTTTTTGTGAACATCAGTCAATTTGTTTGAGCCATGTGCCATAGGGCTTCTACTGGGAAGCACAGCTGAGTCGTAGGCCAGGAGGCAGAAATGGTAGACGCGTTTTTCCAACTCACTGTGCCCATCTGCACCAGCAGCACTGACTGCTGGCTGTTAAGAATCCGAAGGGTCCTAGAAACCATATAACACACAAGCGTAAAGTTGCTCTTGACAATCTCTGGAAAGCCAGTTAGACGATCCAGGCATGTGAGTGAGTCCTGTCCTATTGGAAAACCTGCCCTGGCATGGAGTGATGCTCGCTTGCCCCTGAACCCTTCTCCCAGATGCCAGTGAACAGTTTCCACAAGAGGGACTTGTCTGTGTTGTTCATGGCCAGATTCCCACTAACAGCTGAGCATCTGGCACATAGTAAATGAATAAATAAGAATGAAGTCTAGTCTCAAGAGAAACTCAAAAATCTACTTCATGTACCCTGAGTGGAGTTAGTGTCTGATTTGGGAAGGAAGACTCTAAAGACTAGCTGGTGGAATTGAAGAGATGCCTGAGTTTCTAGGAGCTGAAATACACACATGAGCCCAGTTGGGCCAACAGAGCATAATGCCACCAGAGAGGATGGCATACAAACTGGTGATGTCATTGATGGAGTCCTCATGAGACCACAGCCCCAGAATGAGGACATTGAGGTCCACTGTCAGTGGTGAATGACATCTCTTCCTGACGCCTCTCAATAATGGCATTGGTCAACAGCCAATAGGATTCCACAGAGCAGAGTAGAGGGCAACAGAGTGGCCTGGGTTTATTTTGCATATGAAAACAGATGGTAAGCGAACACTTCTCCACCTAAATCCTTTCATTTGGGAGTAATCTCAGAAAGGTGTTACTTGAATATTTGACTCATTCCTTCAACAAATTCTTGGTGAGTCATGCACTGTGGAAACAGCAGTCTGGCCAAAGCCTGAATTCTAGATCTAGGACCAAAGCACTGCTGGTTTGGGAAGGTCTTCATGTTTGCAAAGCACTTTCATTCTGTGTTAGTATCTTGACACATTAGAAACTTCTAGCACAGCTGATTTGAATGAACTTTTTAGGCAGGAGTAGGAAAAGTTTGCCTTCTCCTGAAGTCTAAAATGCAAGCCCTCATTGTGCCTCAAAATCCCCAGCCCCTGGGGATTAGTAATGTAATGTAATTAGTAACATAATGACTAATGTAGACATTACTCACATTGTACCCATGTTCCCTCTCTCTGCCTTAATTCCCCAGATCAATAATATAATTATTGATCTACTTTGAAAGTCTTAAGTTTTCTATTATTCTTGTTGATTGCCAGTCAATTTTTTAAATATATTTTTATTGTTATTAAACTTTTCCATACATCATTTCTCAATCCAATCAATTTTTAAAGTTTATTTTTAACTTGAAGATTTTTGTCAGAGATATTTTCTGGTTAATTAGAGATCATTGTATTTTATGAGAGATTTAAAGAAACAAGAGAATATAATTTTACTTGATATTCTTTTCTGGTTTACCAGTCTTGATATGACAGTGACTTTCTGTGAACTTATCTATTCTAGTACCATATTTTCATTTCCATGTGTATATAAAGCCTTTGTGGATTAAGTTTAAGAATTTGAAGACATGAGAGCCAATCTAAGAGTGAATATGGAGATGGATTTAATTAGGGAGAACAGGGTCAATCTGGCTTAACTCCTAGCTGATGTGACCTTAGCAGTCCATTTACCTTTGTTAGACTCTGCTGAATAAGAAAATGACGCCTGCCTACTGGGGATGTGATAGGATTCTTGGGGGTGCCCAGTGGAAATGGCCCTTACAGCAGAGGTTGGCCTGGTGCTGTGTGGCCAAGGGACGCTGGCTTCAGGGAGGATTCATCCGCTGTGGGGTTGGCAGGGCATCCCACCGTGATCACACTAACACGGATAAGCTTCTGGGAATTTCATGTACTTGAGCTTCAGGTATTAAGTAAAGGGGCAAGAGGTTTATAACTAAGTCCTGCCTCCCAAGGCTCAGGGAACATTGCAGAAGAGGCAATGGAAGGACTGTAAAAACCAGAGGCAGGGGGTCAGCAGAAGGAGACAGCTCTCCATGAACTCACAGCAATTGGGAGAGGATGCACAAGTCCTGTGCAAGCTCAAACCAGACAAAATCACAGCGCAGGGGTGGGGAAGCAGTATGAAGCCTCAACCCAGCCCAAGGAACTTATAGCAACCAATGGCCACTGGGAGGGGCAGAGAGAGTCTCTTTCAAAGTATGAGACTCTTAGGAGGTTAAACAGGCTCCAGTGGATAGATCCACACTGAAGGGCTTTTGAGGACACAAACTAGAGTCTATATATATATATATATATATATATATATATATTATATATAATATATACACACACACACACCACACAAGATAGTAAGAAATTTTTTAAAAGAAGCATGTCTGGGTGTGGGCCGGCTCCTGCAGGCCAGGCCGGAAGGGCCGTAAGTCACTCAGGCAGGTACTTTTTGGGGTGGACTGTCTCAGGGGCTGGAAGAGGGTCTTGACTCTGAGCCCTCTTGCTTGGGGGGGGGTTCAAACTCAGCGAGACCATGTTTTGCTTTGCAGTGTGACCAGAGTGTCGGGCTTGGGTTTGGTCTGGTCCCTCCACAGCTTTGTGTGGGCCAGCTCCTGAGGTGCAGACAGGAGGCCTTAAGTCACTCAGGCAGGTACCGGGGTGGGGGCTAGGTCAGCATATGCCCCCCAACCAACGGGAATTGGTGAGAATCCAAGTGGACTTTCTTTTGGAGAACCTGCAGAACAGGAAGAGAAGAGTGACTTAGGCTTCCAATATCCAATATATAAACAAAATTGAAAGCCTGAAACCTAGACAAGTCAATACTCCATAAACAAGGAGGAGGAAAGAAAAAAAAAAAAGGCATCAGAAGGAGGCAAGCAAAACCGTCCACTAACATAGCGAAAAGACATTATGATTTGAACCACCAAAGGGAAACCCACCTGCCAGGCACACGATGAAGGGACAACATGGGAAAGGCAACAGGAATAATCCTCACCAATGCTACCAAACCATAGGAGATAGCTACAATGAGATCCCCCTGGAGGAGACCCAAGGAACAGAGCTTAGAGGAATAATGCAGCCTACACAGAGAAATTAAAGAAAATAAAGAAAAATTCAGAACTAAAGAGAGAGAATGAAAAACTCAAAAGGACCCAGAGGGATAACAAGACAAACTTCAGAAAACAACTAAAGGGACAACAGATTGACAAACTCCAGAAAGAACTAGAGGGAGAAAAAAACAAACTCCGAAAGGAGGTAGAAACACTGAAAAAGGAACGCAACAATGAATAAGGACACAAGAAGAGAATGAGAAGTTCAAAAAGGAAATGGAAATATGAAAGAAAACCAGGATGATTGAACGAAAAAGGAATTAGAACACACACCCAATCAAGAAGAAAGGAAAGGAAAAAGCCTCAGAAGTAGAATAGAGGAAGCAGAACAAAGAATATCAGATCTGGAAGGTAACACAGAGCAACTAAAAAGCTCAAATAAAGACTACGAAAAATTTAAAAATACACAAAAGTGGAACAACCAGGAAATATGGGACACTATGAAAAGATCAAACCTCCACATCATAGGAATAGAGGAAGGAGAAGAATCTCAAGAGAATAGTATTGATCAGATCTTCAACAGAATAATAAAAGATAATTTCCCCAAACTAAAAATAGACAAACCCAGACAAATACAAGAAGCAAATAGGACTACAAATAGACAAGACCAGAAAAGAAACTCCCCACGCAATATCATAGTTAAAATGCTAGATGCCCAAAACAAAGACAAAATTCTTAAGGCTACAAAAGAAAAACAAGTCACATACAAAGGGAAACCCATCAGAATTACAACTGACTTCTCGGCTCAAACCATGAAAGCAAGAAGAACATGGAGCAAAGCATTCCCAGTGTTAAAGGACTATGGATGCCAACCCAGAATACTTTACCCAGCAAAAATATCGACTATAGATGGAGAGAGAAAAATCTTCCATGACATAAACAAGATGTTAGAATACATGTCTGGAAAACCAACTCTTCATAAAATACTTGAAGCAATTCAAAGAGCAGAAGAGAGAAGCAACAATCCTCAAACACCTAAGAAAAGAAACTAATAAAAACATAAGCAAATCAGAGGCTAGAAGTCCAAACGGACAACAAAGTAAAAGGAAGCAACAGTCATCTTTCAATTATAACCTTAAATATTAATGGGCTAAACTCCCCCAAACAAAAGGCATAGACTGGGAGAATGGATTAGGAAACAAAATCCATCTATATGCTGTCTACAAGAAACCCATCACAATTTCAAGGATAGGCACCAACTTAAGGTGAAGGGATGGAAGAAAGTATTGCAAGAAAATGGTACCAAAAAGAAAGTGGGTGTGGCTATTCTAATAACAGACAAAATAGACTTCAAAACAAAAGAAATCAAAAGAGACCAAGAGGGCCATTACATCTTTATTAAAGGAACAATTGACGATGAAGATCTGACAATCATGAATATATACACACCAAACCTCAGTGCACCAAACTTTATAAAGACAATTCTTCAGGATCTCAAGGCACAGATTAACACCAGCACACTAATAGTAGGGGACTTTAATACCCCATTAAGTCCCCTAGACAGATCAACAGGACAAAGAATAAACAGAGACAACTGAACTAAATGATACAATACACCAAATGGACCTCACAGGTCCATTTGGTGTATTGTATCTATATAATAATCTATCGAATATTTCACCCAAACACCAGAGAATACACTTTCTACTCAACACCTCACGGAATATTCTCCAAAATAGACCATATACTGGGACACAGGAAAAAAAAAAGACTCAACAAATATAAAAAGATTGAAATAATCTCATGCATTCTATCAGACCACAGTGCAATAAAACTCAATATCAACACCAGGATAAACCCTACAACCTATAAGAACACAGGGAGACTAAACAACACTCTACTGAATAATGAATGGGTCAAGGAAGAAATAGAAAAAAAATAAAAACTTTCCTGGAACTGAATGACAATGATAAAACAACGCAGCAAAACTTATGGGACACTTTAAAAGCAGTCCTAAGAGGGAAATTTATAGCTCTAAATGCCTACGTTAAAAAAACAAAAAGAGCACAAGTGAATGATCTAACACTGCAGCTAAAAATACTTGAGAGACAAGAACGGATGAACCCTAAATGCAGCAGACAAGAAGAAATAACAAAAATCAGAGCAGAGATCAATGAAATAGAAACAAAGAAACCAAACAAAAAAATCAATGAATCCAAAAGTTGGTTCTTTGAGAGAATAAACAAGATAGACAGACCTCTAGCCCAGTTAACCAAAAGAAGGAAGGAACAACTCCAAATCAATAGAATCTGTGATGAAAAGATTCATTGTCACAGCAGACAATGAAA
This sequence comes from Rhizomys pruinosus, assembly GCA_009823505.1. Taxonomy (NCBI): domain Eukaryota; kingdom Metazoa; phylum Chordata; class Mammalia; order Rodentia; family Spalacidae; genus Rhizomys; species Rhizomys pruinosus. The sequence goes on from VZQC01013883.1 coordinate 1,554,859, forward strand.
AGATCTAGACAATCATAAGGGAGTACTTCAAAAACCTATACTCTACTAAGTTTGAAAACCTAGAAGAAATGGATTAATATCTGAAATCCTGGGAATCACCAAAGCTCAGCCAAGAAGAGATCGACAGCCTAAATAGACCAATAGTACAGGAAGAAATTGAAGATGTAATAAGCAGCCTCCCAACCAAAAAATGCCCAGGCCCAGATGGTTTCACAGCAGAATTCTATAAAATATTTCGAAAAGACTTACAACCATTACTACTCAAAATGTTTAGAAGGATACAAATGGAGGGAGTTCTCCCAGATTCCTGCTATGAAGCCAGCATCACGCTACTACCAAAACCAGGGAAAGATACAACCAAAAAGGAGAACTATAGACCCATCTCCCTAATGAACACAGATGCCAAAATTCTAAACAGGATACTGGCAAATCGCATACAGACCCACATCAAGAAGATCATCCATCATGACCAAGTTGGATTCATACCAGAGATGCAGGGATGGTTCAAACATACGAAATAATAAATATCACAAACATATAACTGGACTGAAGACAAAAACCACACCATCATCTCAACTACGCAGAGAACGCCTTGAAAAAAGCAGTCCTTCCATGTCTTAAAGTCCTAGAGGGAATTGGACTGGAGGGATCATCCTCAATTTAAATCAAAGCCATATTGCAGGAAAACCCACAGCCAATATCATCCTAAATGGGAAAAACGACAGAAGCATTCCCTTAAAGGTAGGAACGCGGCAAGGCTGTCCCCCTGTTTCCACACCTTTTCAATGTAGTGCTGGAAACCCTTGCCAGGGCAATAAGGCAAGAAAAGGAATTAAAGGAGTTCTAATTGAAAAGAGGAAGTCAAGCTCATCCCTTTTTGCTTGATTGATGTTTGTCTACCTACTGGATGCAAGAACTCCATCAGAAAAACTCCTAGAAACGATTATTAAAGGGCTTTGGTAAAGTGGCAGTATAACAAAATCTAGAAAATCAGTAGCCTTTCTTACACCAACAACAATGCAACTGGAGAAGGACTACAAGGAGACACTTCCCACTCACAATAGCCTCAAAACAAATAAATACCTAGGAACAAACCTAACAGACACAGGATCTCTACCAACAAAAAATTTAAGCCCCTGAAAAAGGAAAGTTGAGGAAGACATCAGAAGATGGACCAACACCCCCATGCTCATGGATTGGGGAAATAAATATAGTAAAAATGTCCATCCTACCCAAACTAACTAGTGTTCCAGATTTAATGCAATCCAAATCAAAATCCCCAGGAGTTTCTTCACAGGCTTGGAAAAAAATCCTAATTTCATTGGAAAACAAAAGACCCCCGAATAGCCAAAGCAACCCTGAGTGAAAAGAGCAATAATACAGGGGGGATCGCCATACCAGACATCAAACTATACAAACTACCGGGCTATAGTCATAAAAACAGCCTGGTACTGGCACAAAAAAACAGACCAGTTGACCAATGGAATAAAACTGAAGATCCAAACCTGAGCACATACAATTCTTTCAGCCACCTCATATTTGACAAGGGGGCTAAGAAGACACAATGGAGGAAAGACAGCATCTTCAGTAAGTGTGTGTTGCCAAAACTGGATCACCGCACTGTAGATGAATGAAAATTAAACCCCTATCCCTCTCACCCTTGTACAAAAGTAAACTCCAGGGGCTGGAGAGGATGGCCCTAGCGTTTAAGAGCGCTGACTGCTCTTTACAGAGGACCCGGGTTCGGTCCCCAGCACCCACATGGCGCCGAGAACCGTCTGAAACTGCCAATTCCAGGAGAACTCCAGTTCCAGGGGAATTACGACACCCCTCTTCTGACCTCCGCGGCATTGCACGACACGGGTGCACACACTTGCATGCAGACAGTACATTCATACACATACAGAAATATATTAAAAAAAAAAAAGTCAACTCCAGATGGATCAAAGACTTCAATGTGAAACCCAAAACTCTTGCAGTGATAGAAGAGAAACTTGGCAGCAGACTACAAGACATTGGCATAGGAAAAGACTTCCTAAATCAGACAGCAGCTGCACAAGAAATAAGATCAACAATTGACAAATGGGACCTCATTAAACTCAAAAGCTTCTGTACATCAAAAGAAACAATAAAAGAAGTGAAGAGAAAACCCACAGAGTGGGAGGAAACCTTCACTGCAGATACATCTGACAAAGCATTAATTTCCAGAGTATACAAGCTACTCAAAAAACATAAAAGAAAGAAAAATGAATCACTCAAAAGATGGAGCAAAGATCTGAATAGAGACTTCACAGAGGAGGAATTAGAGATGGCCGAGAAACATCTTAAGAAGTGTTCAACATCGCTAATAATTAAGGAAATGCAAATAAAAACCCCTTTGAGATATCATCTTACTCCAATAAGACTGGCTAGGATCAGGAAAACGAATGATACCAAGTGCTGGAGAGGTTGTGGGGAAAGGGGAACACTCATCCATTGCTGGTGGGAATGTAACCTTGTACAGCCACTATGTAAACCAGTGTGGAGAACCCTTAGAAGACTCAAAATGAGCCTGCCATTTAACCCAGTCATACCACTCCTGGGTATATACCCACAAGACACATCTTACTGCAGAGATACATGCACAGCTATGTTTATTGCAGCTCTGTTCACAATAGCAAAAAGCTGGAACCAGCCCAGGTGCCCCTCAACTGACGAGTGGATAGAGAAAATGTGGTACATGTACACAATGGAGTTCTATGCAGTGGTAAAGAAAGATGACATCATGAACTTCGCAGGTAAATGGATGGAGCTAGAAGACATTATGTTAAATGAAGTAACACAGTCCCAGAAAAACAAATGACAAATGGTGTCCCTCATATGTGGATGCTAGTGCCAATAACCCAGTCATAAATATTTTTTGTGGAGAGGGATGCATATTAAAAAAACAACAACAGAAAAACTGCATCAGAAAACTGACTGAAATGGTGAATGTGGAAGGGTGGGAGGGGCGGGAGAGGGACACAGGTGTATATTCGATTAATGCATATTTAATTGATGCGAGTTCAACAAGTTTCCGGTTTTGCCCAGACACTGTCTACAGGTTACATGGTGTTTTAGGACTTAGTAAAAGTAAATATGTTTATATTAAACAACATTGGTTTAAAGGCTCTGATAAAAATGGTAATGCATCTGAGTTAAATGGAGATATAAATTGCTGTTGCCCACATTTGTTTTACTTAAAATCTGTATAACTTTGGGATTGGCACATACAAATGTTCTCTATAATTTTTCTGTTGTACAGTATCACCTTGTAGCATTCTCTTTCACCTATAGGATGATTTAACTTAAAAATAAGTTTGCTTCCCAAGTTAAACACATACAGTCACCCAAAACAGCATGGGTGAATTTAATGAAATCTGTGCCTTGATTCCACCCTATAGGTATGTATAATACAACTGCCTTCTAGAGACTCATGGGTCAAAAAACAAAAACCTAAAAAAAAGGGGGGGGGGAATACAGATAGATATGAAACCTTTTTGTCAAAAACCTTGCAATTCAAATCTTAAAACTAACTATGGGAAAATATTTGTATGTTCCAATAGGTCAAAATGTCACCAACTTAATGGCTGAGAAAGAAAAGATACAGCTTTGCATTGAGTAGGATGTACCAGAAAGTGCCAGCAGAAAAGTTGGCCTATCTGAACAATGAAAGGAAGAAAAGCCTCAGATTGCTACAAACATCAAACTCCTCTGTGGATCCTACTTGTAACAACTATTTATAATGAGTCATAACAAAACTTACCTTCTAGGGGCCACAAAGGTTTTAATACAAGAGACTTTCTTACCTCCTCCCCATAGAACAAGGAGAAATATGATGATGATGAGGTCATTCTCTAACTGTAAATTGGAGCCAACTGTTAGAGAGGTAGTCTCTTATAAAACTGGTAAAGTGCCTTCTTTAATTGACTAATAGACATAGGAACTGTGAAAAGGATTATTCTTTATTCAGAACCAAATATAATACTAAAGTCTCCTTAAGCTATACACTTAAGCAAAATATATTAATACAGGAGAGCTCTGATATCAGCAATGGATTATTCTACCAAGGAGATGTTGGCCAGGGGATCCAAGCATCCACAAAAGGTAAAGGCTCCTTGCCTCTAAATTGGGATACCTGCAAGAAAAGAGGCGATAAGGCCCTGCTGTTGAAGACCTGATGTTAACATGGGAAAGATGTATTGAGACCACACATGCAAGTGTACAGATGGTCTCTGGAATACCAGAGAGTGTTACCAAAGGCCACTAAACCAATAAAGCAAATATGGGTCTCCTTGAGTCAAGCAAGACTCCTCCGTCAGCACCAGCTACACCTCACCTGCCTGGAAATACTGTGCAGCAGTGGCAGCCATATGCCTGTATATCCCAAATCTAATTGGCTATTAGCTCTCTCCTTGGAGGAATAACCCATGGCTGATGCCACAAGCTTACATCCTCTAATGGTTAGGAGATGTTATAAGCCACAGTAAGACCCTGTCATATTTAACAGAAAAAAATGTAATTCATGGATTAACATACCATCCAAACATCTGTGTCTATACCAAAGTAACCTACCATAACAATTAGTACTGTTTAAATACCTATATATCTAATTGCTTGTGCTTCATTAGTAGGATCGAAAGGTTATTCCTGGACAAACTGTCAGCCCATGAAAGGAAACAGCCAGAATTGACCAGAGTCCAAGACAACAGCTCCAGAGAAAGTAGACTGTTTTGCTTCTCATCCACCTGTGCCCCTTTTCTAAGCCTAGGGAACAATCTGCGGAAGAGGGGGCATGGTAGAATGTAAGGGTTGTGATTGGGGTGAATGGTGAAACTACAGCAATATAGTCTGGACACTCATTTGATCAACTTGATTGAACATACAAGCCCCCCCTGTTGGATGGTGGGACCCATGGGCTGTGTGGGTTTGGGCACAACTGCTTGCAAATTGGTTTTACATGAAGGATGCTTGTACTCATAAATTATCACTTATTGTTAAAAAATGAAAAAAAAACTGAAAGATGCAGGACAGTTATGGCAGAATGCATGATCTGGGATGGGGTGGGGTGGGGGGAAGGGAAAGGGAAATATGCCAAAACTGAATTGGAAAATGATGTGTGAAATACACAAAGCATCAATAATAAAAAATAAAAAAAAGCAATGTCTGGAGAAAAGGGTTCTTTGAGCCGACGGTTGAATGTGTCGTCCATCAAGGTAGAGAAAGCATGGGGCAAAGCCGCTGATCACACGGCATCCACAACGAGGAAGCAGCGTGCCAGCAATGCTTTCTAACCTGGCCTGGTCCAGGATCCCCACTCACAGAATGGTGCCACCTGCACTCTAAGTGGCTCTCCTCTGCTCTCCTCTTCTAAACCTCCCTGTAAATGCCCCCACTGACATGCTCAGAGGCGTGTCTCCTAAGTGATTCGAAATCCTGGCAGGTTGACAGTCAAGAATAGCCACAACTCAGCCCATTTGCTAACAGAAGTTGGCTCCCAAGGAAGGACTGCAACCCGCCACCCAGCCCAGAGCCTGTTTGCAGCCTACAGCAGATCTCCGGGGTCCTCCTGGGATCCAGCAGGCTGCTTCCAGCTCTACAACTGCTCTGACATGCTATATTTTCCATGTGGTTTTCAGCTAACACAAAAAAGGGTGTCAGAGCCCCTGGAATTGAAGTTATGAATGGTTGTGAGCCACCACGTGGATGTGGTTCTTCTGCAAAAACAGCCAGCACTCTTAACGGCTGAACCGTGTCTCCAGCCCCTGTTTCTTTTTCAACACCATCTCAGGCCTGTTCCTTTCTTCATTGCTTCCATACAGCATCTTTCCACTTTAAGACATCTTCACACCAAAGGAAGAGCAGTCCATCCATCTCAAGCAGGCATAAGCAAACCATTTTAGTATAGGGAGTAGTACATACTGTAAGAGACACACTCCAGTCAACTACATAAAAGTAGATAGACTGCATCTATTCATTACCTAAAAATAAGGGGTTTGTATCCATTTCATTGTCTTGAACTACTCCTCTCCACCTTCTCCCAGCCACCAGCATTCCATAGCCCACACCTCCATGCACCCCAGCCAGAGTCTACAGCCCTCTGTCTCCTTTCTTTGAGTCTTATCTTGGAACCAAGGCTGGGGTGCAGGCCACATCACCTTGACACTGAGAGTTGGGATACTCCCCTGTGCATTTTGGAATCCTTCCTGGCCTTTGCTCCTAGAAACTCCTTTCCACCCTCCTAAACTCTTTCATGTGGACTCTTCCCTGGCCCGAGTCACCCTTGATCTACGATGATAACAGCTGCATCATTTCACAGCTTCCATTTCTAGGGTCTCACCTCTGCCCCTATTTAAAGGTGAGCCTTTGAGCAGGTTTGAGATCAGTGCTGCAGCTGGCACTTTGTGCCTTGTTCAAAATGTCACCCCTCTGGGCAGGCAGAGTCTCGGCAATAGGAGCAGAGTCTGGACTTCAAGCTCTGCCCTTTCTGGAATGGACATTTAACCTGTGAAACGACACATAACAGCTGCACCTGGGACTCTGAAGTCTGAATGAGGAGGAGACAGTAAAAGTAGAATTACTTACCACAGTCATGCCTAAGTGAGGGCCAAGTGAAAATGGAAGCCAATGTGTCAATCCCAGGGCGGGGCTTGGTACACTAACCTGTAGACAGATTTCTCTCTTATGAGGGCACCCTGATAGCCTCACTTGAATTAACCAAGGTCTCTCTCTCTTCTGCAGCCAGATAACTGAAAGGGTAGAAGTTCCAGGATTCCTACTCACAGATTCTAACCATCACAACAGTGGGCCAACCCACAGGAGCTTGTGGGACAATTGAGGAGAGGAAATGTTCCTACCAAAGAAAGGAAACAGAAGAAAATGAGAAGCATAGGCCTAGAGAGGATTCAAATTTTCTTTCTTTAGGGGTTAATTTTAACCCAAAATGCCTTTGAAATTATTTTAATCCAATTAAGTATTTGTTTGCTGTTAGTAAGACAAATGTCTGAACTGATGTTTTCCGTGCTTCTTTCCTAACTCAAAACATCTGTCTTTGTTTGGGGATTTGGGATCCTTTTTTCCTGATTTTACTTTCTCCCCTTTTTTATCACCCTCAAGACGGCCACCCCAGCACCGCGGCATCATTAACCCAGCTGCAGCTTTGATCTGCCGGCTCTTTACTGTGGACCACAGCTGTTGCCTGCCGTTGTCCCACACTGCACAGCGGTCAGCGGAAGCTGTAACTCATAGGCTGCAACATTTAAAGAGATGCCAGGGAGCCATCATCCAAGCTTTCAAAATGGCAAGGAATCTGCATGCTGAGAACTTGATTGCAGCAAGAAATCAAGACAAAGTATATATTTTGTTGCTCTTGATGCGCAAAGAATCTTCCTTCAACAGCCCAAGAGAAAGAGGAACCCCAAAGTATCTTGACAGCTGGAAAATCAGGTTCTCTTCATACAAATCACAGGACCATCCAGTGGGCATCTGGTATTGGGATTGCTTTACCCGTGTGATCGTGATCTGGAATTCTTTTATTGTTTTCAAATGAGGGAACTGAGGTTGAAAACAGCTTTCTCCCTAGGACCAAATTTTGGGTTCAATGGGCTTTGTCCATGTTGCTCAAGCATTGAAACTCCTTTATTCTTCCTGTTGCTCAGGGAAGAAATAAACATCCCACATGAAGGCTGATGGTTCCCAGCCCCAGGCTCTATGCCAAATAGACCTGGACCTGTCTGGCCATAGTGAGAATAAACACATATTTCCAGCCAACCCCCACCCCCATTTGCTCTATGCAACAAAATTGTCTAGCTCTATGCTAAGAAACTACACAAGAAAATACTTTTGCAATAGTTAAAACATTTGGCAGAATTTAAGATGGATATTGATTTTGATGAACTTGACCTGATAGCCCATGAAATGATGGTAGATTTCCAACAGAGTCCAAAATTCTTGCCAAAAAATGCAAACATGAAGAACTGGAAATGAAAATGGTCATTTTTAGATTCCAAGTAACCCACTGCATGGCCAAGTATCAGGAGAGGATTCCCACCCAGTTCATGAATTCCCCCAGCACAGACTCAGTCTGTTTTCTACTTGCATGTTTGTGATGAAAAAAACAAAAAACAAAAAACAGCAGCAGATACAGCCTTAATGAGGACACAGGCCCTTGAGGGAAATTCAGAGAAAACATTCCTCTTTATTAGTATTAGTATTCCTTGGAGATGGGAGTTGTATTTTGCTGAGTGGGCTTTTCCCTCTAACTGGAAAGAGTTAACAAAGGAAAATTATAAAATGTAGTCAGAAACACTGCCCCATGTAGAAGTATGCTCTCCCTCAAGTGTGACTTCTGATGAACTCTTTCTCCCCGTAAGTCCCTCACAATCCTAAGCTCTACAGTGTGTCAAAAGCTTGTGCGTTCTTCAAGGGAGTAAGGCATAGAGACATTATGCCAGCTGAGGCTGTTTCATGTGCATGGAACAAAATTAAATAGCTGTGGTCCTGCCTTCAGAGAACTCACTGTCTGGTAGCCCTGCAGAGAAGTCATATGTTACTGTAGGTAGGGAAGACCTTGACCTGTATCTGTGTTAGTTGCAAAGTCAAAGCAATTCTGAGTAGCTCAAGCTGTTCCAACACTGGTCATTTTTACGCTGCTGATTTTAAACAGAAGCACCATCTCAGCACTGCTTTTACTGCCCATCTGGTAAAGCCAGGGATGGAGAGGCTGGAGAAAGGGATAAACATGTCTAGTGTGCATGTTCTTCGATATAACCTGAAAATATATGGTTGAAAAAATGAGGATAAGTTACTGTAACCTTCAGATGAGGAGGACTTTTAAGCTTAATACCCAAACTAGAAATAATGAAGGAAAAGACTATCTGATTTGGCTACGATATCTCCATAGACACAGATAGACAGGTAGACAGACAGACACATACACGCTTAATTCAAATTTGAAAATATCAGGTATATCACTGTCAGTTGTTTATTGAGTTTTGGTGTGTTTTTTTTGTTGTTGTTGTTGTTGTTTTGTTTTGTCTTCATTTCGAGACAGGGTCTCCCTGTAGCCCCAGCTGTCCTGGAACTCATTCTGTAGACCAGGCTGGCCTTGTACTCACAAAGATCTGCCTGCCTCTGCCTCCTGAGTGCTAGGATTAAAGGTGTGCACCACCACACCCAACTGTTTATTGAGGTTTTTTAATTAATTTTTTATTTTTTTATTTTTTAATTTTTTTCGCAAGAAGAAACACTTGAATTTCAGGTCATATCACAAAGAAAAGGAATCAAATCCACATGCCAAAAGCACAAAGAAAAACCAACAACATGGGAAAAGCAAGTAAGAAATCCCCATCAAACACTGTCAGTCCCATAGAGGACTCCCACAAGGAGATCTCTCCAGAGGTAACCCAGGACACAGATTTCTAGATAGATAGATAGATAGATAGATAGATAGATAGATAGATAGATAATAGATGATAGATTAGATAGATAGATAGATAGATAGATAGATAGATAGATAGATGATAAATAGATAGATTCATTCTATTGATTCTGGTTTTTTTTTTCCCCTCTGATCCATCCTGGAGGTGGGTTCTTTGCTCTCTGATCCATCCTGGAGAGACGGGTCCTTTGCTCTTTGATCTGTTATTGGGTTTTTAAAACTTATTTAACTGTGTCTTAATTTTTCACTTGGATTCTTGAAAAGCTCATTTTATCAGCATTATAATAATTTATTTGAATATTCATTTAAAAGAAGACAACCTGAGAAGTTCTCATCAATCAGTGGAGGCAGCAAACACATGATAATGAAATGCAGTGTGGAAAGCCTGACTGCATTCTGGGAAGAAAGAAGATACCTACCCCTGATAAGAGAGGGGCACGTGTGGATAATTCAAGTGAAATAAATGAAAATGTAAATGTAAAAGGCTGTCTAACCTCAATCATTATCATGAGGAAGCATTATACAGAATACTGTAAGTTACATATACATGTACTATGTGATACATACAAATATATGTTAGATGCATTATGCACACCATTGGATTGACAAGGGCAAAAATGATCAATTATATCCATTTCTGCTAAAACCATCACAAAAATACCTGCTCTCATATTCTTCTGCCTTGCCTTGAAGGGTGTGGTTGGGAAAGGGCACGTCTGAACGTCCATGATGCAACTCAGAATAGCCTGAGTATTTTTCCTCTGTCACTTGGATTCCTGCAGTAACCTTCTAACTTGTCAACCTGTCTTCCATCTTGCCTGTGCTTTTCAGTTCCTGTCACTCAGCCAAAATTATCCTTTAAAGACAAATTCACCTGCAGCCTGTTTTCTTGCCATTTCTCCAGCCTCATCAGCCACCAGCCTCCCATCCCCACCCTCCCACTCCCCACCCCCACTCCCTTTTCCAGGCCAGCTTCCTTAAGCTCCTTGTCCAGGTCTGTTTGCCTGAGCCTGGACTGGAGAGCATTTCCTCCCTCTTTAGTCACTTAATCCAGCTTTACCTTCAAGCATTACCTATGATTCCTCTTGCTCCAAGAAATCAACCTCAAACCTCTAGCTGAGTCAAACCCTCCCTCCCATACTCAACATTACTACATATCTTACCTTTTTTTTTTTTACATAAATTTATTTTTATTTTTTTAACAAATCTAGACCCGTGTTCCCGCCCACATATCTTTCCTTAACAGACTCCATGAAGGCTTTCTATTGCATCCTAAGTACACAGTACATGGTTCTTGAGGTGAACATTGTTGAATAAGTTACGAATAGTTCTAGAGCTCAGTTTGATAACACACGTCAACTTTGAAAAAAGAAGATCCTTTCAGAATTCTACTTCAAGAAATTTCATTTTCTTTGATCTTTTACACATCCATGACATACATCATACATGTACACATATGGGAGCCAAGGCTGATGGTTTCCCTTTTTTATAAGTTTGTGGATGTTAGTTATACAATCAAAAAAGAACAAAGAAGATATTTTCATTTTGGATAGAGAACGTAAGTTAATTTGCCATATGTAGGTTGTATTGCATCAAAGGAGAAGATCAAAATGTCAATATTTAGTAAGACTACTCCACACTACTGTGACAAAGTGCCACCACTTTTGTCAGCACCGAAAGCAAGAACGGGGGCCAGTGATGGCTCCTGGGGTAAAGGCACTTGCCGCCAAGCCTGACCACCTGAGTTCCATCCCCAGCCCCCCATACAGATTAAATAAATATAAATATGTTTAATAATTTTTAAGCTTCATTACTTTTTAAATACTTTTATTGAAGATTTGTGTAGTATTTCATACATTATCTTTCAGTCCAATTTAGACAAATTACCCTCTCCCTGCCCCCCACCCCACCCCAGTTCATGCCTTCTGCCATACATGTCCTACATCTTTCTCTCAGTCTTTCCAAAGTTTTTCACTGCAGAGGCTTGTTTTTTCAGTCAGAGTTTAACTGTATCAGTCAGTTCCTTGACCCAGTCTTTATGTTGTTGTTGTTCCCTCCCCTTTGTATTGCTCCCACACATGCTTATATAACCATCACATTTTTTTTTAAATTAAGGGCAGGCAGACTCCCCACTCTCCATGGGCAGCTGAGGAGGACTCAGGAGTACTTCCACAAGAAGGCAGCATGGCACTCAGATAAGCATTAGTAGGAGAGGAGGAGGGGCGGGGCTGCTTTTATTAACAACAGTCTCAGCACAGAGGAAACGTGCAGGTGGCCATGGTCATCTGACCAGAGTGTACGGAGTCTAGAGAAGTAGGACTTGGGATGCAGAAACAGGCTGGCCGGATTACAAAGTGTCCATAGCTGATAGGAAAAAAGATTTTATGTAGAAGGTAACAGCAGACTCTATGCTTTGCTTTCCTTTTTTACTTTAATTTTTCCTTTTAACTTTTGGGACTAGAGAGGTGACCATTAAGAGCACTGGCAGCTTTTGCAGAGGACCCAGGTTTGGTTCCCAGCATCATGTGGCCACTAACACACATTTTTAAAACTTCAGTTCCAGGGGCTGGAGAGATGGCCTAGCGGTTGAGTGCCGACTGCTCTTGCAGAGGACCCGGGTTCGATCCCCAGCACCCACATGGTGGCTGAGAACCGTCTTTAACTCCAGTTCCAGGGGAATCTGATGCCCTCTTCTGACCTCCGCGGCATTGCACGACACAGGTGCACCAACCTACATGCAGACAGTATATTCATACACATAAATAAATAAATAAATAAATAAATAAATAAATAAATAAATAAAATTTAAAAAACTTCACTTCCAGGAGATCCAATGCCCTCTTCTCTCCTCCACAGGCACTAAATGCACATGGTACATTTATGTACATGCAAGCAAAACATTCATCCACATGAAATAAAACATAAATCTTTAACAATTTTTAACTTGTGTTTTTTGAAAATTTCATACCTAAGTATTGTAGCTACATAATTTCCACCCTTCCTCTTACCTTCCCTGTCTTCCTACAACCTCATGTTCCCTCCCCCATTCATCTTCTTCATTAAAGTTACACACACACACACAACTTATGGAGTCCAATTAGCAGTGTTTATATGTACATCTGTTTGGGGCTGACCCCTTGGGATTGGATAACCTAGCCTAACCAGAGGAAACTGATTCTCCATCTCTCAACCCCCACTGATTGCCTATAGCTCTTCACCTAGGGGTTAGGCCTTGTGAAATTTCTTCTATCCATGTTGTCATGTCAACTGGTGTTCTCCCTATGTAGGTCTTGCTTAGGCAACCATACTATTGAAATCTGGGTCTAGAAGACACTATCTCAAAACTGGGGTCCTATTCCTCCGGCTTTTACAATCTTTCTGTCTCTTCTCCTGTGATTTTTTTTTTCCCCTGGGACTTAGATGTAGAGGTTTGGGATGGGAGCCGACAGCCACTTACTCTCTGCATTTTGGCCAGTAATGCTTGTAACAGGAGGTTAGAGCTACACTTGCCTATGGATATCAGTATTTAGAATACAATTATAAATTACATTAGTTTAGGAAAATGGCAGTAGTAGGTTTTCCTCTAGGATTTATGACCTTTCCATGCCCACCAGTACTTGGTTACTATAAACCTGATAGTGTATTTTTCTTTTATTAATGCTAAAACATACTGCCACATTCAGTGTTGAAGGAAATATATTTACATGTTTATATATTTCTTCAAGCACAGGATTACTTGTGAACATGTATATAATAGTAAAATAAATGCCAACATGCAGTTGAAAATAAAAGGATGCACACAAGGTGAATTTTGACAGAGACTCTAAAATTCTGGCCTCTAGAAGTTGTACCATTTTCCATCCCCGAGTATATTTTCCTGCACTATTGTCAGAACCAGGTGGTCACAAATAAATTCTTAAAAAAACACTGGGGTTTAGGTTAAAAATGCAGTTTTAATTATATGTGCCTGTTGTGCAAAACCCACACATCTTTTCAAATAGAATGTTGATCTTTTTCCCATTGGTTTCTAGAAGCTTCTTTTATTTTAACTAATTTAGCACTGCATCTGACATACTTGTTTCAGATACTTTTATCTGTTTATGATTTCTCTTTTGACTGTATTTCTTACCATGGAGAAATGTTTGATTTTTACGGCCAAATGTACTATTCTTTCCTTTTTATGGCTCCTGCCTTTTACTAGGCTTCTAAAGACCTTCTCAACTTCAAGACCATTAAATATTTTTTCAATTTTTTTCTAGACCCTTGATAGTTTAACTTCATGTTGATAGTCCATCTGGCACTCATTTTGGGAGGAAGAGTTGGAAGAAATACAACTTTATTATTTTCCAGATGGCTGCCCAATTGTCCCAACATTATTTATTGAATTGTAAAATTGTCTGCACTGATGAAGATATTCAACCTTTATCAAACCCTGAATCCTCATCACTGTCAAAGGCAGGTCTGAGTCTGTTCTTCTGATGCTGCTGCTCGATCTTCTTTTGTGAGTTTTCTGGATACTTTAGTCCATGTGTTTCTGTATTAGAATTCACATATCAATTTGTCTGGTTACAGGAAAATATCTTAAATATTTAACAGCTCTGTTGGTCTTTTCTCAGACTCTTCTCAGACCCCATTGGATTTGCAGGTTAATTTGGGGAGAATTAGCAGCTTTCTAGTAACTTGTGCTCTTGGACTTTTCATTTACAAAGTTTCTCTTTGCATCCCTCGTTGGCATTTGAAAGTGATCCCTCTTTTACTTGTGGACAATTTAAAGGAATTAAGTTTAAATTTACTTCCCAAATCAGTAGTGTAGAGTCAATGAGAAACAGTTTGGGTAAATGTAATGAAAACTTATGCCTGGGCTCCTGTTTATGGGCATGTGTAATACGACTTAGGTATCTATAGGTCAAAACATAAAAATTTAAAAATCAAAAAGAGGGAGATGGGAGGTGGGGTAGTATCCCTTCTGGGATACAAATGGAAAACTCTGTGTTCCAATCCTATTGATAAATTTTTGATCTGAGATCTCCTGAGGCCAGCAGAAGGAAGAGCAGGAGACAGGTAGAAACTGGGTGCCTCAGCAAAGCTGATTGTTGATCCCTTAATCCAGCTGTCTTTGGCTTGATTGGCTTTTGTGGCTGTGGGGTCAGAGTGCTCCTCCCAGCTGGGATTAAAGGTGTGGTCTTTGGCTTGATTGGATTTTGTGGCTGAGGGGGGCGGAGTTATCCTCCCAGCCAGTATTAAAGGTGGGTTTGTGTGACTCTTGAGATCTGAGATTCCCCTGAGGCCAGCGGAACTAGCTGAAGAGCGCCCCCCAACTGGATTACGAAGAGGCATCTGAAGGAGGCAAGCAAAGCAAGACTTCAACACAGTGAAGAGGCATTTAGGACTCACATTGGAATACAGGCAAGGAGAAGCCCATATGCCAGGATCACGAAGAAGAGACAACACTGGAAAGGGGCAGGATAATCCGTGCCAAGCTTTACCAAACCCTATGGGAAGACCCTGCAGTGGGATCCCTCTGGGATGCCCCAGAACAAGACAATCAGAAACACAATTGGGAACTATTTAAAGAACTACAAGATTATTAAAGAACAAAATCAAAAGAGCTAAGAAAAGAGATGAGGAACTCAAGAAGAACAGAGAGAGAGAATGACAGCTTTGGAAGGAAGTGAGAAAACTGAAAGGATCCCATGCTGAAAAAGATAAGAAACCAACACAGTGAAACAAAGAGCTACAAGAAGAATCGAGAAGCGTCCAAAAACGAAGAAGAAATACCTAAAGAAATCAAAGAGGAAATGAAAAAGGAAATCAAAACACTTAATCCATTCAAGAGGAAAGGATGGGAAAAAGCCTCCAGAAGCAGAAATGGAGGAAGCAGGAACAAAGAATATCACAGACCTGGAAAGATACAACAGAACAACTAAAAAACCTCAAGGAAAGAATTATGGAAAAACTTAAAAATACACAAAAGCGACCAACAGGGAGCTGTGGGGATACTATGGAAAAGAACAAACCTCTGCCATCATCAGGAAAGAGAGGAAGGAGAAGAATCCCAAGAGAAATGTATTTGACAGATCTTCAACAGACTATAGAGAAAAATTCCCCAAACTCAAAAAAGGACAAAACCCATACTGTAATACAAGAAGCACATAAACTCCAAACAGACAAGATCATGAAAAGAAATTCCCTCCACGCCACATCATAGTTAAAATTGCTAGATCACCCAAAACAAAAGAACATAAATCCTTAAACCCACAAGAGAAAAAACAAGTGACCTTATAAGGGGAAACCTAATCAGAATACAAACTGGACTTCTCAATGCAACTTATGAAAAGCAAGAAGAAACCTGGAGCATAAGCATTCCAGTGTTAAGGGACAATAGATGCTAACCCAGGTTACTATACCCAGCAAAAATAGGTGTCGATTATGTTTGAAAGGAGAGAGAAAAACCTTCCAAGACATAAACAACTTGGAAAAGATACATGTCCGAAAACCACCCTTCAGAGACAGACTTGAAGCAATTCAAAGAACAGAGAAAGGGAGCAACCACCCCAGGCACCTAAAGAAGAGAAATCAAAAAAAGCATAACTGCAGAAGTAAGAAACAAAAAACCCAACCCAAACCAAAATGGATAATAGAGGCAAAAGGAAGCAACACAAACTACCAATCATAACCATTTAAATATTAATGGACTAAATTCCCAATCAAAACAACAAGACTGGGAGATTAGATTAGGAAAGAGAACCAATTATATGCTGTGCCTACAAGAAACCATCTTATCCTTCAAGGACAGGCACCACCCTTAAAGTGAAAGGATGGAAAAAAAAATATTCAAGCAAATGGTACCATAAAAGAAAGCAGGTGTTGCACCTTTTAATATGCAGACAAAAATGACTTCAAAAGTAAAAGAAATCAAGAGAGATAAAGAGGCCATTTGGGGGGGACGGGGGGGGGGGGGGGATAGGGGAAATTTTCATCAAGGAACATTCACCAAGAATTATTCAGCAATTATGAATATAATATATGCACCAAAATCTGGCCATGCACCAGAACTTTTAAAGAACAATCCCAGGACGCAAGTCACAGACTACCCAGTACAACAATAGTAGGCAGATTTCAATACACCATGAGTCCCTATTTGGATAGGTCACAAAGGACAAAAGAATAAACAGAGAGACATCTGAACTGAACAATATGATACATTGAAATGATCTTCATAGACCTCTACCAAATTTCCCAATGCCTAATACCAGAGAATATACTTTCTACTCGACACCCCATGGAACATCTCCAAAACAATAGACCTACATACTGGGACACAGAAGAACCTCTACACAATACAAAAAGATTGAAATAATTTCATGCATTCTATCAACCACATGCAAATAAAGCTCAACATCAAACCCAGGACAGCCTCCTGCCTACAAGAACACATGGAGACTAAACAACAACACATCTTGAATAATGATGGGTCAAGAAGAGATAAAGAAAGATAAAGCATTCCTGGAAACTGAATGACAATGACAATACATACACAACAAAACCTATGGGAACCATGAAAAGCAGTCTCTAGAGGGAAGTTTAATAGCCCTGGGTGCCTACATTAGAAACAACAGAAAGAAGCACAGTGAAGATCTAACACTACAGCTAAAAGCACTTGAGAGGCACAACAGATAACCTACAACGCAACAGACAGGAAGAAATAACAAAAATCAGAGCAGAAATCAATGGAAATAGAAACAAAGAAGCAATAACAAAAAAATCAAAGAAGCCAAAAGTTGGTTCTTTGAAAGAATAAACAAGATAGACAGACCTCTACAGCCTCAGTCCCAGTAAACAAAAAGAAAGAAGGAAGCAACCCCAAATCAATACAATCCATGATGAAAAGGGAAATATATCACAACAGACAAGGAAAAGATCCAGAAAAATCAATATAGGAATATTACAAGAATCTATATTCTACGAAAGTTTGAAAACCTAGAAGAAATGGATGAATATCGAAAATCCTGGGAATCAACAAAGCTTCAGCCAAGAAGAGATCAGCAAGCTTAAACAGACCCATAACATATGGAAGAAATAAGAGGATGTAGTAGAGAAGCCTCAACTAAAAAAAGCCCAGCCCCACATGTTTCATAGGCAAAATTCTATAAACATTAAAAAAAAAAACCCTACAAAAAAAAAAAAAAAAAAAAAAAAAACGTTGGGGGTTACAAGGAAAAAAAAGAGGGAATTCTCCCAAATTCCTTCTCTATGAAGCCAGCATCACTACTATTACCAAAACCGGGCAAAGATCCAACTAAAAAGAGAATTATACCTCATTCTCACTAATGAACACAGAACCAAAATTCTAAACAGGATACTGGCAAATTGCATACAGACCAATCAAGAAGGTCATCCATCATTTGACCAAGTTGGATTCATAACCAGAGAATGCAGGATGGTTCAACATACGAAATCAATAAACATATCACAACATCGACATAAAAATAAATGAACAAAACAGCACATCAATTCATCCCTGTGTAATTGATGCTGAAAAGAGCCTTGAGCACAAAAATCCAGCAAGGTTCCTCCCTTTTCCCCTAAGGGATCGTGATTGCTTTTAATCAGTCCTAGGAGAATAAGATGATATTGGTATTTACGGTAGGGATGTAGTTCCTTCTCCAATGTAATCAAAAAGGCCGATAATGAAATAGTTCGGGGACATGAGTCGCGCCGTTACAGCCTAACTTTTTCATCCTAATACTACACAGTGAAGCTTTGATCAGGAAGTACAAACACTTCCTTGTAAAGGAGACTATGAGAACTCCCTCGGCAAGTCGCCTCAGCTCCAAATCTCCAATTTCACTCAGAGCATCACTTTAAGGCTATTGACAAATATAGGGGGTGACTTGCACCAAACGGAAACTTTTTCTTAGTGGTACAGAAGGCGAATATATTGTTGCAGGCATACAAGAGATATAAAGGAGGTGACTTGAATTGGGTGACTATAAAAAAGGTTAAGGCAATATTCTTTTGGTTCCTCGCTTATCTTTCTTATTTATGCTCGTGATTGGATATTGGATTTGATGGATGTTTTTAATCTTAATGGGAGAGCTTTAATATCAACTCCGGATTCTATGAAATTCTCGAAGAAATGCCCATTAACAATGCTTTCCAGGCCAATCACGTGTGGGAGAGTAAATACACAAAACAAATTTAACCGGGTCATTTGATGGAAAAATAATAAACCTTGTGCTCTGATATTTGCTTGTTACAGGTCTGTATGCAATTTCGCCAAGGTATCCAGGCAACTGGAGAAAGAATTCAAAAGAGACCTTCCCACTCACGATAGCCTCAAAAACAAACTCACAAATGACTTAGGAACATAGTATAAAACCATATTGGACATTTGCTCTTAATATAGAGGATACCGTCATAGAGGCATCTATCATTTCTCCTTTTTACAAAAATTTTAAAGCCTTTAAAAGAAAAGTAAATGGTGACAGTAAGAAACATCAGTAGAGCGCGCCAATAAAGCCGTTCCTCATGTGCGCATTAATGAGATTGGGATGAAAATGAACATCTGATAAAAATGTACCAGGTAATTTTACCTTGAGAAGTCACGAATATGGTCCACATATTAACACTCATCGCCAAAAATTGCAATAAATCCCCAGAGTTTCTTACACTCAAGGCTTCTGATAACGAAAAGTTCTATACATCACTACGTTTTGCGAAAAGTACAAAAGACCCCGAATTAGACCAAATCAAATCGCGAGTGTAGAAATGAGCTACACAGGGTGGGGTAAAATCTCTATATTTTATTCCAGAGTTCAATAATAAATAGTCTTTAAAGGGCTATATAGGATATCTATAAAAATCGCCTGTCACATGGAGGCACAAAAACACATGACGTGTGACGCAATGCGCTAAAAAGGCGCTCGAAGGATTCTCATATTTTGGTTGGCGCAACGAGCTTATATTAATTTCAGTCCATCTTATATATCATGTAACTAAGGCGTGTACATTATGCAAGTTCACAAATTATGTTGAATGGAGAGGAGTACAAGCATGCTTTTTGCAAGCCATGAGCATGGTGTGAAAAATCTCTGGTTCATTGGCCTGCCATCTTGTTATTGAGGTGAGAATGATATCCCATTACAAGCCGCCATAACTCTTCTTTCGCACCTGTACAAATATGTAGAATCTGCTACAGAATTGGATCAGGACCTCAAGGCTCGATATCCCTCACTCTCGTAATCGTGATGAGTATTAGAAGAAACGTTTGCGCTAAGCAGACTACAAAGACATATAGGCGGGTTCTTGAGTGTAAAATACACTTTTCTAAATCAGACAGCAGCTTCGCTATAAGACTTTTAAGTAGTTGACAATTGATACAATGTGGACCTTCTGGATCTTTCCTTGTCTGTTGTGATCCATAACATATTCTTCCGCAGACTCTCTGTACCTCAAATAAGCAACAATATGGAGAGAGAAGTTGAGAAAATTCCAACATGAGTGGGAGGTAGAACACTTCACTGTCAGTACATGGAATGACAAAGCTATTTGCATCTCTTTCTTATCATCTTATATTATGTTGAATCTACTACGAACTAAGAGGACCAATAGAAAAAGCAGAAATCTCAACTATGACTGCATTACTCAATCATGTGGCAGAACAGAAGAACTAGAACCGAGACCTTTTCATCAAGTTGAGGAAGCTTCAATATATGTGGATGTCTGATTGAAATCTATTTTTCAGACCAGTATTTTGACTCTATCATTTGTGAAATCCTATATAAGGTAAAATGCAAATAATACAACCAAACTTTGTTTCTGTACAGATATAATTCTATTGTTATTCTGTACTTTCCCACATGTATCTGAGACTGTCGGCTCACGTGATTACGGAGGAAATCAATCATGATTGTACTCCACAAGCTGCTGGAGAGGTTTGCTTGGGAAACAGGGGACACACTATATGCTCACTGCTGGTCGGGAATGTAAACTCCTCTGCTGCCACTTATGTGAAAGCAGTAGGGAGAACCTTGGATAGACTTGATGTAATTGGCCTGACGTTGATCATTACCTCTGTATCGCCCTCACGTCTATTCTAGCACTTCCTGGTGCATTGATACATCTCCGAGACTGGACCCCAGCCGGCAATGAGAATCATCTCGCACGGCCACTCTCTTAGGATTACTCATTGCGCTTTGAGGTTATCACCAACCATATGCAAGAGCTGGAACCACTCTCGCTAATGATGCTTGTCCTCAACTGATCCAGTGGATAGACGAAAAAATGTGGTACATTCACACAATGGAATTCTGTGCAGCAGTAATGAAACGACGACGAGAATACACGAGCTTTGCAGAAATGGCTGGAGCTAGAGGACATCATGCTGAGTGAAGTAATACAGTCCCAGAAAAACAAACGATGAATGGTATCCCTCATTTGTGGATGCTAGTGCCAATTACATTAGTTTTTAAGATTTCTTGTGTAGGGCCCCCTGAGCTTTTGTCCAAAGCAGTTGGGCGTAATGCATATTGGAAACAACAACAAACAACAACCATATCGATAGGAGCATCAAAGAAACTGACTGAAACAGTTGAACTTCTGCTCAAAAACAGTCAACTCCAACATGGAGAATATATAGAAAAGACGTGAGAAGAGATGAAAAGCATGTTTGGCAGAATGCATGAGCTCTGGTGGGTTGGGGGGGATTGGAGGGGACAGGTTCTAGATTTATTATAAAAATTTAAAAAAAAAAATAAATATGTGAAAAAAAAAATTTTCAATTTTTGAATCTTGCTTAAATAAAATGGGAGAGCCATTGTTCCAAAACAGGTATAAAAAACAACATACCAATCTAAATGCCTGAAAAATGACACTTTTGGCTGTGCCATATTGGACTGGGAAATGGCCAGCAGATGGAGGCTGACCCATCTGAACATATAAAGAAGGAACCTCAGACTCCTGAGGTCACAGACACTGAGCCTCTCTCTGAATTCTATTGGGTTAACTGTTTACAATGGGCCCTAATGAAGTTTACCTTCCAGATGCTGAAAAAACTTCCATACCTCTCACCCTTTTTATAGGAAAAGAAGAAAAACATGATGGTACTGAAGATAATTCCTTAATTGTAAATTAGAGCCAACTTTTTAGTGGTAATCTCTTATAAAAAGGTATAACATACCCTTTTTAATTGACTGATAGGAATAATGGAACTGTGAAAAGAAATACTCTATCTAGAACCAATTCATAGTAATAGTCTTTATAAGTTGTGTAATTAAGCAAAATTATTACTTGTACAGTGAAGCTACTGATATCAGTCAATGAATTATTCTGCTAGGAGATGTTGCTAGCGGGATTCAACCTCCCCAAAAAAATTATAAAGACCTTTGCCTATATAGGGGATATATTGCCAAGGAGAAAGGCAGTAAGTACCTGTTGTGGAAGACTGTTGTGAGCATGAAAAAAATGTTCTGAGATAGTCACTTGCTAATGTACAACTGGCCTCTAAAATGCCAGAGAGCATTGCCAAAGAGCAACTAAAGAATTACAGTAAAATATTGGTCTCCTTGACGCAAGCAAGATTCTTCCATCAGTATCAGCTAAAACTCTCAACTGCCTGGAGATACTGTGCAACAGTGGCAGCCAGTGGGATATATATATCTCCAAATCTAATTGGCTATTAGCTCTCTCCTGGAGGAATAATCCAATCAGGCTGCATGCCAAAGCTTTTGTCCTCTAGTGATGGAGATTATAAGCCACAGTAAGAACTTGTCAGCTTTATAGATGAAACCACAGTTTGTGGATTAGCAACCATCCAAGACATCTGTGTCTACTCACAGCTTCAGCTTGCCATAATAATTAGTACTGCTTAAATGCCTGTACATCAATTGCTTGGCTTTGTTAGTATGACTAAAAACGTATCACTGGATTAGCTGTTCAATCCATGAAGGGAAACAACCTGAACAGACTAGAGTCCAAAATGACATCTCCAGAAGAAAATAGACATGTGTTGCTTCTCACCAACTTGTGCCCCTTTCCCAAAGCCTAGGGAACATATCTGCAGAAGAGGAGCGTGGTAGAATGTAAGGGCTACGGAGAGGATTGGGTTGAATTGTGAACTACAGCAAATTATGATGGACTCCTAATTGATCAACATGCCTTTTGCATACAAGCATTCTCCAACTGCTTGGTCTATGGGAACCTTGGGTTGTTCAAAATTTGGACACAGATACTTGCAAATTGGTTTTACATGAAATGTTACTTACATCATTTGCTTATGCTTATAATTTGGCTCACTTAACAAATGCCACCAATACCTAATTGTATGGCACAACTGAGTAGTATGTTCTAAATTTTTTCACTGTGTTATTATATTGTTGTAAGAATCCCTTAAAAAATAAACAAATCAAAGCTGGGCGTGGTGGCACACGCCTTTAATCCTAGCACTTGGGAGGCAGAGGCAGGTGGATCTTTGCGAGTTCAAGGCCAGCCTGGTCTACAGAGTGAGTTCCAGGACAGCTGGGTCAACAGGGAGACCCTGTCTCAAAAGACCAAAATAAATAAATAAATAAATAAATAAATGAATAAATAAATAAGTAAAAGAGGGGAAAAAAAGAAAACAGTGTTTTCCAAACAGCAGGGCAGTTGTACATATGAACTCACAGAAATTGTAACAGCATGTACATGATCTATGCAAGCTCAAACCAGACAATATGCCACCTTTAGCTAAGAAGCTATTAGCTTTTGATGGCTGCTGGAACAGAAAAAGTAGTCATTTTTCTTTAAGGGTGTGACATCTGGTAGGTTAACCACACTCCAGAGAAGGTTCCACACCTATGAGTATTTGGGCAACACAAACTGGACTCCATTAGGTTTAAAAAAAAAAAAACCCAAATATGTTTTCTGAAGAGAAAAAAACAAATATGAAGTTGGATGGTCAGGAAAGTAGAGGTGGATCTAGGGGAAGGGGACAAATATAATAATAAAAAAAAAAGAAAGTGATACCCACATTGAAATGAGCTCACTCACAGGTAGCATACTATATGAGTATTACTGTTAGTTAGGAAAGGAACAAGACTGGAGCTAGAGCCTGGGTGGAGGCTCAGGCCCGAGATCCTACTGCTACAAAGGACTGTGGTCCACAGAAGCCATCGTCTTCCGCTCAGGTGTACCCGTTTGTCTAAGCTCATTGCAGCTGGGCTTCATTGTTTCCATGCAGGAAGTGTGGGAATGTCGTGGGACTCTCTCCTGAGAGTCCACCCACACCCCCAACCCAGCCAGGATTAGCAACTTCCTGGTGGAGGAGCTACAGTACATAGACTGGGGAAGACTAGGGCAGGGGTTTTCCCCCACCTTTTTGTGAGAAAGCCAGTGTCCCTGTTTGGGTGAGGACTTCCCGGTGTGGCCTTAGGTGGGGAGCACCCACGCACCTGTGGGTAAAGCCTCACCCGCTGCTCTATAAGGGAGCTTAGTAAAGTCATTGGCTTTCCAGAACGCAGGTTAGTGGACTCCATAGTGTACTGTGGAGACCAAGGGAGAAGGGGGTTGGCGTTGTTTACCACCCCGCCCTTCAAGGAACTTCAGCAACACCCACCTACCTACTCAGGAAACTGAGGAAAGAGGAACATAACTCCCAGAGGCCTGCCTGGGGGTCATACTAAGTTCAAGGCAAATCAGGCAAATTAACAAGATTTGTCTTGAGTTTTTCCTTTTTAATTTTAAGAGGGGACAACTGGAGGTGTAGCTCAGTGGCAGGGCACTGGATTCCATCAGCCAGCACCTGGGAGGAAGAGGGAGAGAGGAAGAGGGGTGGGACAGAGAGAAGGGGGGACGAGACAAGTAACATGAGACTTTGCAGGCAAGGGCCAGAAAATTGTAGTTTAAAAAGTCACGGGTTTCAGGCATACGGCTGCCACTGCTGCACAGTATCTCCAGGCAGGTGAGGTGTAGCTGATGCTGACGGAGGAGTCTTGCTTGACTCAAGGAGACCAATATTTGCTTTATTGGTTTAGTGGCCTTTGGTAACACTCTCTGGCATTCCAGAGACCAGCTGTACAGTCACAAGTGTGTTCTCAATACATCTTTCCCATGCTTGCATCAGGTCTTCGACAGCAGAGCCTTACTGCCTCTCTTCTCGCAGGTATCCCAGTTTACAGGCAAGAAGCCTTTACCTTTTGGGGGGGCTTGGATCCCCTGGCCAACATCTTGGTAGAATAATCCATTGATGATACCAGACCTCTCCTATATTAATATATTTTGCTTAATTGCACAGCTTAAAAAGACTTTAATATTATATTTGGCTCTGAATAGAGAATAATCCTCTTCACATTTCCTATGTCTATTAGTCAATTAAAGAAAGCAGTTATACTGGTTTTATAAGAGATTACCTCTATAACAGTCAGCTCTAATTTACAGTTAGGGAATGACTTCATTACCATCATGTTGTTCTTTCTTCTATGAAAAGGAGGTAAGAAGGTCTCTCATATTAAAACTTTGCGGCACCTGGAAGGTATGGTTCATTAGGACTCATTGTAAACAGTTGTTACAAATAGGATCCACAGAGATGTTTGATGTCTGTAGCAGTCTGAGGCTTTTCTTCCTTTTAATGTTTAGATGGGCCAACTTCTCTGCTGGTATTTCTTGGTACATCCTGCACAATGCGAAGCTGTATCTTTTCTTTCTCAGCCATTAAGTTGGTGATGTTTTGACCTGTGGGAACATACAAATCTTTTCCCATAGTTAGCTTAAAAAAAAAAGTCATGGGTTTCGTGTCAACTTGACACAGTATGGAGCTGTAGTTAGTTTTAGTCGTCAACTAGGGATTACCTCCATCAGATTGGCCTTCGGACATGTCAATGGGTGGCTGTCTTGCTTTATTTGATGTGGGAAGAGGAAGACCCATCCTGAATATGGGCCATACCTTCCTAACAGCCCCGATAAAAGGGCAGAAAGAAGAAAGTTCTTCGCTTTTGTTTGCTTGGCCTTCTTCATCTACTATGGTTGGTACTGTTGATTCCTTCACTGGTAATAGAAATAGCATTTTCAAGCTTCTGGTACAGACTAGAGACCCTAGTGTCTTCTTGGGGGTTACATATCAGTAAGGAGAATATTTCTCAGGCAATATGTAATGAGAGACTATGCTATGTGATGACAATAGAAGTCAACACAACATAAAATTGGAAGCAAGGTATTAAAAAAAAAAAAAAGAATAAGAAACTTCCCAAAGTTGTGAGGTAAAGGAGAAGAAGTTTGGGGCAGTTGGTATTAAGAAAGTGAAAGAAGGAGATGATCAAGCACATTGAGAGCACAACAGTCATGCATTTGGTTTTGTGAACATTACACTCTGACCAACACCATCTTAGGGAAGAAAGGGTTAATTGGGCCTACATCTCCTGGGTCACAGTTCATCACTTAGGGAGCCCAAGGCAGGAACTCAGGGCAGGAACCTGGAAGCAGGAGCTGAAGCACAGGCCATGGAGGAACACTGCTTACTGGTTTGCTCCCTTGGCCCATGCTCAGCCTGCTTTCTTATACAGTGCAGAACCACCTGCCCAGGGAAGCATCACCCACAGTGGGCTGCGCCCTCCCACATCATTGGACAATCAACAAAATTCCCCACAGACAGGGCCACAGGCCAGTCCA
Organism: Rhizomys pruinosus; assembly: GCA_009823505.1. Taxonomy (NCBI): domain Eukaryota; kingdom Metazoa; phylum Chordata; class Mammalia; order Rodentia; family Spalacidae; genus Rhizomys; species Rhizomys pruinosus. The sequence goes on from VZQC01013883.1 coordinate 1,580,957, forward strand.
ATGGAGGCAATTCCCTAATTGAGGCTCCCTCAACCGAACTATGTCAAGTTGACACTAAAGCAATATGGCACGAGTTCCAACAGAATGTCCAGGAAGAAATGTCTACCAGACAGGTCAAAATATATGTATGAACAGATAGACATGGGGCTTAGAAAGTAAACTTAATGACTGAGAGCCAAAAATAACTCTGAGAAGATGGGAGATGGGTACTAGAGAGATGAGAGTAAAGGTGGACCTTGGAGATACTTTGTTTTGAGAAAAAGAAGTAAATATATCTACATATGAGCAGCTGAGAGCAGGGCAGAAACAATCCAATGCAGAGCTGAGTAGAGACAGCCAAAGGTTGGAGAAAGATTCTGTATTTCCCTTTCACAAAACACTCTCATAACCTTTCACTGGAGATAAGTTAGGTGGGTTTCAAAGCTCGATATGAACATCTAGGACATATGTGGATTGACCTCTTTAGGCCTTAGATGGAATGACATTGGCATCTCTCCCACAGAGACACTATAATGACTTGGGCAGAGATAGGAGGCAGCCAGAAGTCCCACCTCCACCCCTGGCACACCCCCAAGCAGGTGAATCGCTAACTGGACTGGACAGGACTGGACTGGAGTTGTCTTGCACTAAAGGAGCGCTTGGTGAACAGCGGGCAAGGAGTCAAGGAGGCCGAGGGGTTCGGCACTTGGAACATGCAGAAGTAAAGCCAACAGAAGTTTTTCTCCAGACCAGTGGCTGTGAAGACCCGATTCCAGGACGCCGTAAGTAATTGGCTCCCTCCTTCCTTCCAGGCAGCTGCACCCTGCTGTCGGGATAAGCAGGGACTGTGTTCTTGATTGACGAGCATTTGGGTTGTGGCCAACCTTCTGCTTTTCTAAAGAATGCTGGGATGCTTTCCCAGGTACACCTGTCGTGGCACACAGCAGTTCTATCAGCGCTGTAAATTCCCCAGAGGAAAGTTGCTACAGGACAAAATCTTAATCAGACCTAAAAAGAGAATCAGGTCCCACAAGGACATAAACCAAAGCTATCATTCTTCGTGAGGTATCCATGTTAGCACAGGAAGAGACAACGGAAGATCCTTACAGGAAAGGTGCTTCTTATTTCCTCTCTTTCTGAAAAGAGAAAACAAATGCAAACAGCCATGATAGATGTGATTTTTATTGCCCATTTAATGTGCATTACTCCAGATGTTACAGAAATCATTGAGTTTGACATGCTATGCCGTAATTTTTATTCACAGTGCTCTGTGAAGTCTTTTGAACAGCATTAGGGAAGAGGCAGAATTTTGTGGGAATTTATGGGCAGAAACTCCAGTTGAAGCTGGTTAGAATGTCAACTGTACAGCTATTTCATGATCACACAACCTCAACAATGATATATTCCTAGTCTGAATTACTGAGGTAGCAGTTGGCCAGCATGTCAGTTTACATTCACGTGGTCCTGTCTCTTTCTCTGGCTGCTCTCAGTACTCAACCCCAGAAGCAACTGTATAACCCTCACCTTAGAACAAGGAACTCTTCTTCCAGGAGGCCACAGCTTGAAGCCAGCCAGTCTGTCCATGGCAGCTGGGAGTAGAGATTTGGCACTTTCACACTTGGGGTAGAAGAGCCAGAAGAGAATAAAAAGCCAGGAGGTGGCCTCGTCTCCTGATTCCTGACATCCATCATTTCCTCCTAGATGATTCTGACAGTGAAAGAGTAGAGCTTTTCCAGGGGAGTTTCCTCCCAGGTCACATCCTCATAAATCAGAATGAGCCGCCCTCCCACAAATCCACTCCAAAGACAAGTCCTTCGGGTTGAACAGGAGGCCAGCCCAGGCACCCCAGAAGAGATGGCAAGAGCCGGGCACCGGCGAGTCAGAGCAGAGCTATTGTCAGGCAGACAAGGGCTGACAAATACTGAAGTCTTGCCCATTGCAGCATTTCTATCACATTGAAAACTCATTGTAATAGCCAAAAAATGCAGAATTCAACCCGTGAGAAAAAAGCAGGAGGGAAATGGTCCAGTGGAGGTGGAGATGGTGCCACCTGGGGAGGTTCGGGGGGCAGCATGAGGCGAAAGGACAGAGCTCCAGGACCTTTGGCATGCTATGGGCTGCCTGGAAGAACAGCAGCAGAAATCAGAGTGCAGCTGCTCTTTTTTGCTGTTTAAATCATTATATATTAGCTGCAAATTTAGTTTGTTGGCCAACACTCAAAAGTGACATATGGCAAATAAAAGGTTCCGAGTTCTCCATCTGCTGTTCAACTTTACCACGGCTTCCACACACACACAGCACCATGTCAGGGCAGCAGCACTTCAGAATCCTTTCCTGAGCCTGCACCGCCTGCTAAATGGGCACTATTCTAAGCCGGCATATGCCACCAACGCAGCAGAACACTTGACAGGTTGACGCGCACGTTCTCGCAAATCTGTTCCACTCTCAGATCCAACTGCCTGCCAGGAGCCACGGAACAAATGTGACGCAGTGGCCAAGCCCTCTGGAGTGTCTCCGGCGGGCATGCAGTGACTGCTAGAGTGCAGCCCTCCAGAGGCATCGTCTGGATGTTTAGCAAAAAGCCTGTGAGAGACAATGACACTCTGGGCACTCATTAAAGCCCAAGCCAAATGCAAAGGAACTGGCAGATGTCATGGCTGGGGTTTGGAAACTATATCCACTGGCATTAAAATGCAAAGAGAAGATGTCTGTTCTCCTGGCTCTAGATTGTTCATTTCGCCCACCTTGAAGCTAGAATTGTCTGCAGTCGAGCAAGTCCAGGCTAGGCAGTCCCCTTTGTGCTGTTCTTGTGCATCACTCAACCTGCTTGCTCCTTGTAAACTCAGTGCCTCTGCCCTTGCTGCTCAGTGGAAAACACTGTGTTGGCCCAACTGTATGTTCCCTTTTCAACTCCACTGTAAATGAGGGTGCATTTTTACTGGAAAAATTGGAAGGAGAAGGATCTAGGTTCTCAAAATGGTTTTCTAATTGTTGTGTTCTTAAAAACAAGGAACTAGAGAGCAAATGAATGATAGCCACAGTGATTTCACCGTGGAAGCAAAACAACAGAAACTGTCGACAAAGGTGGTTTCACTGCACCCATGGGGAGGCAGCAGGCCACAGGGCAGATTCACAGTACTGTCTGTGGGCATCCTCCACCATGCTGCCATTTTGCCTGCACCTGTCAGAAATAGGTTGCGGAGGGGGCAGGGGTAGGCTCAAAGCAAGCTTGTCACTGGCTTCCGTTTCAAATGTTTTGGCAAAGGCAGGATTGGAAGGAGAGAGACAAGAGAGGAAAAGAGACTTGTTGAAATACTACATAGGAACTAGTATAAAAAACAGAGACCTTGAGACTATGAGGAGGTAGCATAGATTATAACAATGAATCAGTTGCACAGTAACAGGCCTGTCTGAGACACAGCAGGGATCTAGGAAGATAGATTCCTCTGGGGTTCAGCAAGAAGCTGAGGCCAACAAGGCTTGGGTCTGGCTGAGACTCAGGCTTTCTCCAGTGTGCTGACTTGGCAGAAACTCTGTCTTCAAGGATCCTGCCTCTCTGGAGACTGTAATTTTTTAACCCATGTGTATTTGAGGGAAAATTTAATCTCTCTGCCTCTGGCTCCTTTAGTCTTAAGTCACCCAAGAGTTGTTTTGCTCTGTATTATTTGATGGCTAGTTGGTTAGACTTTAATTTAGAAACAGCCTCTGGGCTTGGAAAAAAGACCCAATACTCAGACCCAGCACTCAGACCCAGCACTCAGACCCAGCATTCAGACCCAGCACTCAGACCCAGCACTCAGACCCAGCACTCAGACCCAGCACTCAGACCCAGCACTCAGACCCAGCACTCAGACCCAGTTTTTGCTTACAAAAATAGGAGGCTGTCTCTCCGGGAAGCACTGCAGAAGAACGGTCTCTCTTCTCCTTCCTCCAGCTCCCGAGCTCGTTCCATCTCATGCACTGAGACTCACTCTCCTCAGTGGCTCTGGGCAGAGGCGAGCAGAACAGGAGGGCTGACTGGCTCTGTGGGCCATGCAAACTCGCACACAGTCATGACTAAGATGCCCTAACCATGAATCAGCCTCAGTTAACTGTGAACGCAGAAGTGCAACTCCAGGGGAGAGGGCGGGGGGCTCCGACCACTCCTTTTCTTGCTGTGTTGCTTTAAACGAGTATCTTTAGGGGTGATACCACTTCACCAATGGGGAGACTCAAATGCATTGATTGTGTATCTCATAGCCAGCTTGCTTAACATAGTCACCGCACGGGCTAAATACACAGAGCCCACTTCAACGTTGCCTGGTACCTGATACCTTCTGACACCTGTAGGTGCCACCTTAGTCTCCCCAGCCTCAAGTGACTTCGCCTCAGTGGTCTCTATGATGACTAGCTCCTTATGCCTCTGAGCAACTTTACACAAGTGTAATGTGACCTCATAGCCGGTCTGAGCTATGAACCTCTCACATTCACAAGGGCCTCTCTGTTGCCTGAGATTGGGTTCTCCCAGACGCAGAAGCTAGGTGTTTGAAGGTGAACCTAGGAATATTTCTGTTCTTGTGGTTTTGAGACCAGTCTCAATAGCAATGTTATCCCAGACTTGCTGTTTAACTAAGGACGACCTTCCTCATCCTTCTGCCTCTACCTCCCAAGTGCTAGGACTGCAAGTGGACCTCCTCAAGTGGACCACTAGGTCAGGTTTTTGAAATTCTAAATTGCACACCATTCTGCGCATGTGCACATGTGTGTGCATGCACGCAAGAGTGCGCGCACGTGTCTCTGTCTCTGTCTCTCTGTCTGTCTGTCTCTCTCTCTCTCTGTGTGCATGTGTGTGTGTGTGTGTGTGTGTGTGTGTGTGTGTGTGTATGTGCATCTATAACTTAATCTGAGGCCTCAATCTGCTTGGCAAACTTGCTCCCACTTCTACCAATGCAGTAAGTGGACAGCAATCCTAGGACCATGGAAAAGGGAGTAAGAAGATGAGAGAGGAGGCAGAGGAAGCAATAAAGATGTGTTCATGACCAAGTTGCTGCAGTGGGTGCTGTGGACTCCAGCCAGAGCCTCAGAGGACCACACAGTGCATGCTTCATATCCAGCTCATTCAAAGAACAAAAGCAAAGGATTTGTCAACCAACCCTGAAGTCCCAGGCATGTTCACTCCCCAGCATGCAGGCCTCTCCTACTTCTGTACTGGAGAAAGCCTCGAACAGAGCTGCAGGAGCCGCCCTGGAGAGCCGGGGTGTGTGTGAATTCTGGAGCCCTGCGGGGCAGAGGCAGACACAGATAAGTAGCTGTGCTTACTCTTGTCACCTGTGGGACTTGGAGACTCCAGGCTTTGCATGCACCAAGGACATGAAGAGCCTATGGCAAAACCCTTTTAGGGACTGGCGGGAGTGACGGGGGCTGGTGGGGGACATTCTCTGCATTTCTCTCCCCGAGGTGGACTGAAATCTAGACTATACATTTTCTTGGAAAATTATGAGATTCAAGCAAAATATCTGACTTGGAAGAAGTTAGTTCTGCAACCATCCTCGCCCCTCCTCCTTTCTGCTGCAGTCCCTTGTCCTTGGCCATGCAACTAGTTTTGGCCTACAGCTTTGCTTTCTCAGGAACTCAGGGCAACAGTGCAGAATCAATGTCTTCTCAGTCGCAGACCTCCATCAGTGTACCAGCTTCCCGGAGTCTAGAAGTACGGAGTTGAGCACCAAGCCACTAGCACCTGTGGGGAGAACAAGACCTCCAAAATCATCCAGGAGAAACCTGAGATCCCAGTTCTTGAACAAATCCCTGCGAGGGAAACTCTACCCTAGGGAGACTTCTCCGCCAACGCAAAACTCCTGCTCCCACACTTTACAGACAGAATTCGCTTCACGGAGGAGGTGACAAGCTAGAAACGGTATCTCTGCATGTGATTGTTTTCTGAAATTTCATACCATCCCTGCCCCAACCAGTAAAAAACTAAGATTGCACAGTGGGCAATTATCTTATCAAAGATATAAGGAACCAGGGGCTGGAGAGATGGCTCAGTGGGTAAGAGCACTTGCTGCTCTTGCAGAGGACCCGGGTTCGATTCCCAGCACCAACACGGTAGCTAGCAACCATTCCTAGCTCCAGTTCGGGTACTGGAGGCCCTCTTTGACCTCTGTAGGCATGGCATGACATGGGTGCACTTACATACATGCAGGCTCATACACATAAGAACCTCATACATAAAATAAAAAATAGTAAATAAAACATTATATATGTATGTATAAATGGAAGCTGACACTGATTAAATTCAACTGTTTTAGGGCCAATGTCAGCTTTTGATGTGTTGAACATAAATACCCTAAGTGTCTTCTTTGATGTAAAATCCATGCCCCAAAATGGAAACAGTGCTCAGGTCCAACAATTCCCTGTGCCGCAGCACGTACACCATCCCGACCCACTCCCTCACTTGTACTGACACAGAAACGCCAGCCCTGCGCCAGATGGGGCCACCCCTGCCGCCTGCATATGAAGACACGCGCTACAAAATGAATAATACATCACTTGTTTCTGGGAGGGAGAAGCCTGTCACTTTTCACTAGCCAAAGTGTCAATGAATATTCAGTGAGGAGCACTGCCGCTGTGGCTCACTGTGTACGAGCAGGGTCAGTAATGACCCGTGTGATAGGATTTCAGGGTGATCCTTCTGCCCAACGTTTGCCTACAGGATGGAGCAGAGAGATGTGCCAAAGAGGAAATGGACACTTGTGGAGCACTGTGTATGGTGCTCTGGAGCTGTCCCTGGGTTGGGGGGGGTGGGGGGCTGTGCACAGAGTTTGCCCTTGAGGCCAACTCTCCAAGGTGTCAGCCTTTGTGGTCCACATGGCCTCATCTGACTCCACTCTGCCCAGGCAGCACCAAGGCAACAAGACACCAAAAAATACATAAATGATGCAACTATATCACCATAAACCTGCCCAAATAGGACTTGGCCAACAGGTGGTATTCCGATGGTCGTAGAATACAGTTCCCTGTCATGCACCTTCTGGGTGTATGCACTGTCCATGCTGGGGACCCTCTCTTCAAGCCCAGACACTCGCATGAGAAACTGCATAACAAGCCCAAGGCATCCCAGAAAGGAGAAATAAAAAATGGGGGAAGCAAGAGTAAATGTGACTCTCAGAAAGAGAAAAATAAGAACAGGCAAGATGACAAGCTGTGTGCCTGCGGGCAATGTGAGTGAGCCTAGGTTGGGGGAAGGGGGAGGGATAGACCAAACAGCTACAAGGCTGAATTATCCCATAAGATCCAGCAGTCCATCACAGCAAAGGCTCATCATAATTCTGGACATCAATGTTCTCATCTGTCAAGTGGCCACCTCTAAGACTGAAATGAGGTTAGATAAGGGAGCGTGTATAAAGTGCCTTGATGATGTGACCATTCAAGGGTCACATGCCACTGCTGGTGGTGTTCTGTAATCTATCAGGAGACCAAGGAATGAAAGGCTTCTGGGTAACAATGCAATGACAAATTCATAAATCCTCCTCTTTCTCCTGTAAGTAAGAAAACCGCATATAGACCCACATCAAAAAGATCATCCATCATGACCAAGTTGGATTCATACCAAAGATGCAGGGATGGTTCAACATACAAAAATCAATAAATATCATAAAACACATAAACGGACTGAAAGACAAAAACCACACCATCATCTCAATTGATGCAGAAAAAGCCTTTGACAAAATCCATCATCCCTTCATGCTTAAAGTCCTAGAGGGAATTGAACTGGAGGGATCATTCCTCAATGTAATCAAAGCCATATACAGGAAACCCACAGTCAATATCATCCTAAATGGGGAAACAACAGAAGCATTCCCCTTAAAGGTAGGAACTCGACAAGGCTGCCCCCTGTCACCACTCCTCTTCAATATAGTGCTTGAAACACTTGCTAGAGCAATAAGACAAGAAAAAGAATTAAAGGAGTACTAATTGGAAAAGAGGAAGTCAAGCTATCCCTTTTTGCTGATGATATGATTGTTTACCTAAGGGGTGCTAAAAACTCCACTAGAAATGATCAAGAGTTTCAGTAAAGCGGCAAGATACAAAATCAACCTAGAAAAATCAGTAGCCTCAATTTACACCAACAACAAGCAACTGAAGNCATGTGTGTGTGTGTCTTGTGTGCTTGCAGTTGCACTTGCATGAAGGTACATATGCATATGTGTGCATATGTGTAGATATTTCAGTTTAAATTATGTACATATATGAAAGTCTCTATACATGTGAGTTCAGGTACTTGCAAAAGCCAGAAAAGGCAGCAGATCCTCTGGGGTTGGAGATACAGGCAGAGGTAAGCCATCCCAATGTGGGTGCTGAGAACCAAACTTGTGTCCTCTACAAGAGAATTATTGCTTTTAACATATCTCCAGCCCTTGCCCCATCTTTTTATATCAGTGCTGTGGATCAGAACCCAGTTCCTCATACTTGTATAATAAGCACTTTACTGAATGAGTCATCTCTTCGGCCCCAAGTTTTTAATTATAGAGTATTCATAAACTCATAAAAATAATAAAGATAGCCACCTGTTGATCAACAATCTACTTTCCATGTGCTGTGCTATCAAATTAATAGAGAAACTTTAAATTTATTTATTTTAAAAGCTTGAAAGGGGGCGAGGGCTAGGGAGATGGCTCAGGGGTTAAAATCACTGCTCTTCCAGAGGACAGGTATTGATTCCTAGCACCCACATGGTGCCTAACAACCCTCCATAACTCCAGTTCCAGGGGATTTGCACCCTCTTCTGGCCACCCAGGCTTTACACAACACAGGTGCACTTAAATACATGCACGCAAAACACCCACTCATGTAAAATACAAATAATTAAAAAAAAAAAAAGCCTGAAGGGTATCAATAACCCCTCTTTAGAGGTTTAAGGTCTTAGAATAAATGGAGGGCCTTAATAAATGCTTAACTGCCTCCAAAGTAAAAATACACTGCACTTGAACAGGATATGTGGGCAAAGCTATATTGCAAGACAAATTCATAGCCTTAAAAGCTTTCAGTGTTCCAGATTGAAAAATGATGCAGGCATTCAAGTGAAAAGACTGAAAAAGAAAGAAGGTGTGGAACACAGAAGTGGAGATCAAATGATCCAACCTATAATGAATTCAATGGCTGCATTTTCTTTTTCAGTCCAAAGGTAAAATCTACTCAAAAAAAGAATGAAAGTGCAACAGAAAATTAGTAAAGATAAAATCTATAACCACAAACAAGGGTTTCATTATAAAAATAAGAAATACTGGACATAGCTACAGGTATGTTCCAGCATGAATCCCTAGAGCCATTTTTACACCAAATTCACAGGAACAAGGAAGGAAGAGAGCGGAAAGGAAAGCACACTTACTTAAGATGTGTTATTTGGTCCTATACAAAGTTAAGTTTTTTCCACTATTTTTCTGTTCTTTAACATGCTATACGTGTATTGCTAGTTTCTAGAAGATATGTTATTTTAGTGAAGAACTGGAACCAACCCAAGTGCCCCTCAACTGACAAGTAGATAGAGAAAATGTGGTACATCTACACAATGGAGTTCTATGCAGCAGTAAAGAAAGATGACATCACGAACTTTGCAGGTAAATAGATGGAACTAGAAGATATGTTAAGTGAAGTAACACAGTCCCAGAAAAACAAACAACGAATGGTATCCCTCATCTGTGGATGCTATCACCAATTACCTAGTTGTAAGTATTTCTTGGGCAAGGCTCCTTGAGCTTTTGTCCAAGTATTTGGGAGTGATGCATACTGGAAACAACAACAATGGAAAAGACTACATTAAAGAACTGACTGAAACGGTGAACTTCTTGAAACAGTCAACTTCTACATTGAGAATTTTGAGAAAGACTGAGAAAAAGATGAAAAACATGTTTGGCAGAATTTGTGAGCTCTGGTGGGGTGGGGGGTTAGGGAGGAGGACACGGGTCTAGATTTGATTTGTAACATAATCTTGTACAATATATATAAACAATAAATAAATAAATAAATAAATTTTAAAAAGAAACTTCCAGGGGAGTCCACCTGCAGTGTCTGAAAAGCATGCTGTGTTTCAGCCCACATTTGTCCTCAACACACAATCCTCCATAAGTCTGGAATCTCAGTCCTGGCACCCAGAATCATCAACCCCAGATTTACACATTTGGATATACTGCTTGCCAGCGGCTGATCGTTGACCCTGTATGAACGCTTCAGGGATTTCTGGAAATGATGTGGGTTGCTTATTTCAACCATGCTTTCCTGAAATCTTATTGAAACCAGAACAGGAACACAAGAAAGGACAAACTTGATAAAGTTTAATGCTTAGGACACATGAGACTAATGGTTCTTTAATTGTATCTATGTGAAGCCCTGTGAGAGCTTGTTCACAGCTCTTGACCCAAAGAGCCCAACATAGGACAAGTGTATTTAAAACAGAGAAATAAATCCCAAAGCAGAACCATAGCCAGAAAAACAGAAAACAAGAACTGGAAAGTGAGTTTCCTGTGTGGGAATGCTCGTTTACTGTGCAGCCCTGCCAGCCTCACCTTCCCTCCCAACTTCGACAATCCGAGAGCACTGAGCTCGGCCTCCTGGGGAAGAGGTTTGGATATATGATGCCAACCTGGTGTCTGGCTCCTCTCTCTGTGCCTACAGGACAAACAGTGGTGGCAGCAATCTTGGGTGTAAGCTCATCTAGAGCCCAGTAAAAATTACTAGTGCCTAGGACCTCCCCCACATTCTAACTTACTCTGAATAGGACTAGAATTCAAAAGAGCTTTTAGCTTCTACTGAACAAAATACATGCATTGAAAAAGGCAGGTCTGTGTGCATCTTAACACATTTTCACCAAGAGCCACTTGAGTATCCCAGAAATCATCCCCTCACACGCCCTTACAGACCCCATTCCTCCCATGGTAATTAGTCTGACTCCTAGTAGCATAGACTAATTCTGTCCATTCTTATGGCTAACATAAAGGAAATCATATATACATATATGCATATATGTATATATATGTCATATATAGTATCTCACACACACACACACACACACACATATATATATATATATATATATATATATATAAAATCTCACATATAAAGAGAGAGAGAAAGAGAGTCTTTTTTAATTTTATTTATTTTTGTATGTGTACAAATGTACTGTCTGCATGTAGGTTTGTGCACCCGTGTCGTGCAATGCAACGGAGGTCAGAAGAGGGTCTCGGATTCCCCTGGAACTGAAGTTCTCCTGGAATTGGAGTTACAGATGGTTCTTAGCCGCCATGTGGGTGCTGGGGATCGAACCTGGGTCCTTTGCAAGAGCAGTCGGTGCTCTTAACTACTAGGCTATCTCTCCAGTCCCCAGAAAGAGAGTCTTTTAGTGATGGCTCATTTGATCAACTTGACACAATCTAGAATCACCTGGGAAGACTCTCAATAAGGGAATCTCTAGATCAGGTCAGCCTAAAAGAATGTGTGTATGTATTGTCTTCTGCACTAATTGAGGAATGACGACCCAGTCAACATGGCTGGCTTCATTCACTAGGCAGATCCTGGACTCCTGGCTCTCTGGTCTTGACTATGGGTGCAGGGTGACCAGTTCTCTCAAGCTCCTGGTGCTATTACTTCCCTGCCGTGATGTACTATAACCCGGAACTGTGAACCACAATCAGCCCCTTTCCCACCAAGTTACTTTTATCATGGTGTTTTATCACAGCAACGGGAAACCAAACTAATACAGCCATTTACTATGTAAACTTTTTTCTTAGTAATTCTGGGGATGGATGCTAGGGCCTTGCTAGGTAAGCACTCTCCCACAGAGCTACATCCCCAAGCCCCTTATGTAAATGTCAAATTTTAGAATAGATAGTTTGAAGAACTTTTTAGAATAAAATTAATTAAGTTAATTAGTATCTCAAAAACTATAGCACACAGAAATATTCAAACAATGAAAAACAAAGTTTAGATTTCCCAGTAAATTAGCAGCCTGTCATGGAATCACACGTGGACACTGTCCATTTAAGAACTTATTTTACATTGAAAATGTGTTGTCTTTTAAAAATATTTATTTTATTTATGTTCATTTTATGTGTATGAGTGTATTGCCTGCATATATGTAAGTGCACCTGTGTCCTGCAATGCCCATGCAGGTTAGCAGAGCATCAGATTCCCCTGGAACTGGAGTTTGGGGCAGTTATTAGCCACGATATGAGTGCTGGGAACTGAACCTGGGTCTTCTGCAAGAACAGCTGGTGCTCTTAGTGGCTAAGTCATTTCTCTAGCCCCTAAAATGTGTTATACCTTGAGAGAGCATTCAAAAGACTTACATGAAGACAGCTAAATATTCATCATACGCTTTATAAAATTATCCTTTCTTATTCTACTTTCCTTTTTTTTTTTTTTTTTTTTTTTTTTGAGACAGGGTCTCCCTGAAGCCCCAGCTGTCCTGGAACTCACTCTGTAGACCAGGCTGGCCTTGAACTCACAAAGATTCGCCTGCCTCTGCCTCCCGAGTGCTAGGATTAAAGGCATGCATCACCACGCCCAGCTTATTCTACTTTCTAAATGTTATAATATACTTACACATGTATTTGTTTACATACAGGCACTATTCATTATAGGCTACAATAGAATAATGAAACTAAACCACTACACAGATATCAACAGCTACATGAGTATGAAGGAATAGTACCTACCCACCTCTCACATACCAGGTATTGTTTTAGGTACATGAAATCCAAGGCAAATTCTCCCAAGTCACTCTGCAATGAGATAAAAAGAAAGGTTATATTAATACTAGTTATAAGGAAAGAGATAATGATTATTTGATGAATCAAGATTTCACTGGTGACAAGAAGTTAAATCTAGAACATTTTCCGAGGTAACAGGAAAACGTTATGGATGTGAGCATGCTGCTATCTAAACTGTAAAGCACCACACAAATATAAGACATCACCCATTTTCTTATAAAGTAAACATGGTCTCTACAAAATTCTCATTACATTCTTGACCACCATGAGAAGATAGTATAAATCTCTATGCAAGTTGGGTGTAGTAGATCATGCCCCAGCTTTCGGTGGCTAAAGCAGCAGAACTTGGTATATGAGCCCAGAAATTTGAGGCCAGCCTGGGAACACACTAAAATAAATCTTTAAAGAAGAGATTAAATACCTGTTGAATGAATAAATCAGTATTGATTGCCTACCTTGTAAATTCATTGTTATGGGCACTGGGGAGATCCACTGACATACCATATTTCAGTGTGCCCATGGCTGAGAGCAATGTATATGTTGGCACTCATGAACTCTAAAGTACCATATAAATGTAACTATTTATTTTCATATTTGATGCCAATTTAAAAAAAGAAAATCTCATACATATACAAAATAGAATGTTATTTAGCTCTAAAGAAAAATGAAATCACAAAATTTTCAGAGAATGGATGAACCTAGAATCTATAATACTGAGGTCACTCAATCTCAGAAAGAAAAAAATGCATCTTCTCTTGCATATGCAGATCCTAGAATGGTTTTACAGAACAAAATCACAGATAGTATCAAGCACATTTGCTTGTACATTCTCCACCCAGGCTCCCTATGGCTGACACTTTGCCTAACCAGGGCAATTTAAGGGAGCTTTTTCTCTCTAGCTTCCTTCACTCAATATTTGACTTTAAAGATTTATCCACTTTACTGCCTGTAGCGATCAATGTTCCATTCTCGCTGCTGAATAGTGCTCCATTATGTGAATAATCCCCAATTATTTATCCATACTGCTGTGGATGTGCACTTGGATAGCTCCCAGTTTGGAACCCTTACAAACAGTGCTACTCTAGGGACATGCTAGCAGGTGTGGTGTTTTAAAAAGCTCCTTGGGGATGCAAATGTACCGGGGCTCTGATGTACTGGACCAGATCGTTCCACCCTGACCTGTTGTCCTGTAATTTCTTACCTTCCACTCTCTGCTCCTCCTTGGGGATCTTGTGTTCTTACAGTGGAGCCCGCAGTGTGGAGGGTGCAGCGTGCCTTCAGCAAAGGCGTTCGTTGGTCAGTTAATGGATTGTGCATCTATGTTTCATGTCCCTCTGGTCCAGGTCGGCAGAAGCTTCTCCACGAGGGGGGGGGGGGGGGGGGGGGACGGGACAAGCTGTGCAACTCACACCGTTGCTGCATGTGGACCAGTGGAGGTTTCCCTCTGGTCCTCCTTTGATAGCTCTTAACAGGCACCTTGGGGATGTGCCTTAAAGAACGGATCCTAAACACAACTCTCAGCAGCAGGCGTCACAATGAGCTGGTTCAATCACAGGAATGTTTACCGGTCAGTCATCAAAGTTGTATATATTTTGTATGTCGATTGTTCCCAATTTTACCTTCCTAATGCCCTTTTTCTCATTTTTTGTAGCAGCTACTTAGAGAAGTGGACCCCTGGTTTTCTGGTATATATGTGGCCATTATTTTCATATGAATTGTAATTGAACTTTGTGTGTGATCATTCCTGAGGATCACACATCCAAGTCAGTCGTTTCCCTCTCTGGTTCTTCCCAGTCTGGCTAGAAGGTTTATGCCTAGCACCATGAACTTCCCAGGCCACTTTCAGCAGGGCCTCAATCTCTGATTGTGACTGAGAAAACACAGCAAGCGCACCTGCTCACAGTGCAGGGTATCAGCCATTCAAAACGAAGATGCTGAGAATGGGTTTCCTAGAGGGCCTGACAGAGAAAACGTTCTGCTTCTCCTCCACTTCCCCACTGTGAGCCTTGGCACCCACCACTCCAGGCCTCAGTCTTCACGTCACCACCACCTTCATCTTTCTTTGTCTGGGTCCCTGCGCTGGTGAATTTTATGTATCAATTGATTGGGCTGCATTTCTCAGAAAATTGGTCAACCATTATTCGGGATATTCCTAGGAGGGTGTTTTGGGATTAGATTAGAATTTGTGCCACTGGACTTTGAATAGAGCTTGTTGCCCTTTATTCTGTGGGTGGAGCACATGCAATTATTAGAAGGCCTGGACAGAACAAAAGACTGACTCCTTGACCAGAAGGAACTGTGCAGCAGGAAGTGTCCCAGCTTGAGCAACACCAGCTCTTCCATTCCTGGGTCCACAGCTTGCTCACTCAGCTTGCCAACCTCCATAGCTACTGGAGCCAATGCCCTAAAACAAGATCTTCTATGCTCCTACATCTCCTATGGGCTGCTTCCTCTTCTTAGAAAAAGCCAGTCATTAAATACAATGCCCATCCAAATCCATTCTGACCCTCTCCTAACTAATCACATCTGCAAAAGCCCCACACCACTCCTCCCCATCCCAACTTCACTAGAGCTTCAGTTACCCATGAGCAACCTTGGTCTAAAAATATTAAGCAGAAAATTCCAGGGATAAAAAATTGATAGGCTTTAAGTAACTTTTATTATGCCAAAATGCTATAATTATTTCATTTTATTGTTAGATGTTGTCCATCTCTTTACTATGCCTAACTTATAAATTAAATTTTATCATAGCTATATAAGTACAAGAAAAACAATATATATATATACATATACATATATGTTACCTTCAAGACTTTCAGAGATTCATGAGGCACTTGAAAGGTATTCCTTGCAAGGGAGGGACTGTTGGATTTACAAATAAGATCATATTCTGAGCTTCTGGTGGACATGAATATGAGAAGTGAGCACTATTCCATCTAATATTGCCTGTTTTCCTGGAGTTACTGAACTGTGTAGACCTGTAGACAGGATCTGGATGGATCCCAGTTCTGTCTTCCATTAAAGAGCAGAAGCTACACATAGCTCAGACTTCCAGCACCAGTCCCCTTGGGGCTCCTTATTCACCTCTTTCATGTTGAACACAGATCTCAGCTACAGTTGCGGCCATCAGTGTTGGAGACTTTCGCACTGTGTTGCCAGTACCCAGGATGGCTCCACTTATTCAAACATTTATTTAGCAAAATTTAACAGGATTGAGCACTGAATTCCTAAAGACTGGGGCATGATGTCTAGAAGAAGCTGGTCTGACTGTGAATTCTGGTCCTACCCTTATTTTAGCTGTGTGTTTGTGCCTGTCACATCCCTGTCCTCAAAATCCTGCACTGGCCCATTGCTACCTTGGGCACTGGGTCTAATCTGCTCAGTTTGGCAATGAAGGTTCCAGTCTGCTGAGGCCCCATGCTATCTTTCCAACTTGTTTCCCACTGCTAGGGAGAATATTCACCATTCCAAGTCACAGTTTTCATGTAGGATGCCAGGATTGTGTTCATTCTCTTTCCTTCGCCTATAAGCACCTTCTTTTACCTCTATTTACATATACTTTACTTCAAACCTTAGCTCAGTTATCACATTCCAATATACCTCTATTTCTCCCCAATAATCCTAATTAAAAAAAATGTTTTAATGTTTGACAGTTTTGTGCATGCACATAATGTTTTGCCCAAGCTCACCACCCCATTCCCTCCATTCTAGTTCCTCCCTCTTCCCCGACTGCTACCCAAAATTCAGGTGCCCATCTTTTACTCACTGAGTCCACCCAATGCTGCCAGTATGTGCATAGGTGAGGGCCATCTACTGCAGCACACATCCTGGAAGAAAACTGTCTCTCCCTCCCCCGTCAGCCATCAACTGCCCCACTCCTTGCTCCACGCTGGGATTTTGTGAGGCTTAATCTTGTACTGGTCTTGTGCATACTGTCTTAACTGCTGAGAATTTATATGTGTAACTTCTCTCTTCTGTCCTGAAAACCTTGTTTGATTGTAGTGATCCACTGCCCCAGGAATTTATAATCATTCTTCCATCCTCCACAGTGATCCCTGAGCCTTGGGAGAAGTGGGTATGATGTAGATGTCCCACTGAGGGCTGAGGGCTTCATAGTCTCTTATTTTCTGAACGTTGACCAGGTCTCTGTGTTAAATTCATCTACTACAAAAAAGTTTCTCCAATAAGGGTTGAAAGATGCAAGTCTACAGGTACAACAGTCTGTTTGTGAGTCATTAGAAGTCTGTTTAATGTTAGGTCCATTTACCTGAGTATAGCATTAGATTCTCGCCTAAGGGCTATGACCTACCCAGCCAAAGGTTCTTGGCCCCCATTAATCATGCCATGAATAAGTTTTCTTGTGCAGCCAGCTTTAAATCCAATCAGAAAGTATCTGGCTGCTCCTGTTAACATTCATCCCTCTACTGCAACAGGTGGAATTTCCTGGCAGGCCAGATAGTATGATGCTCCAAGGGTTCACAGCTGGGTAAGACAGATGATTACTTTTCTCCTAGTGTGCATAGGGCATTGCATCACTATGGAAAGCTGGCTGGTATGGATGATGTTTTCAGTTGACACTGGATTAATTTCTCCACTTTCCATGACTCAAGTATGTGGTATCTTTAGGAATAGGGTCTTACCATTAAGTTCAAAACCTACTGACCTACAACTCCAGAAAAGGTCACCTATTCCTGGCACTGAACTTTTTCTTTGATGGCCTGTGGTGGCGGGGAGGCACTGTCCTCCTGTTATAAAGTAACTCAACTTAAATTCTTTTTTTGTGTGCATGTTTCAGGAAGCTTCTACAATAGTAGGTTTCGATGTGGCTTCCTCAAGGGTCTCCAGTGTTATCGCTCCCCACACTCCCTTCTCTTCCCTGCCCCCCACCTTCTTCTTTCCATAGTATTTACACTCAGTGCTTGTCCTGTTCTAGCCTAGCTTCCAATTACTTGGTTTTCGATTTTACACGAGGGCAGAGCAAGCACCATCTTTTCCCCATCTCTGTCTTGCTGCATATTTGGACTGCAATAGGAGATTAGTAAAAGCTTGCAGACAGCAGAATGGGCTGCACACGCTCTGATTGCTGCCTACCAGCTTGACTTCTGATCTTACAGCTTCTTACTCATCATTTTTTTTCTTTTTTGCTACTGCATTGTTTGAAACTCCTAAGATTCAAACATTAACAAAATGGACATTTCTTCTCAGTATGTTCCGTCGCCCACTCACACTCACCAAGAGGAGCAAACAGTGTCCTTAGGTTGCCACCTCCTTCATGGATCTTGCTGAGGTGAACCTGAAAGGGAAGTATCTATACTGTAGGCCGCTGCAAATGGAAGTCTCTTCTTGGCTGTGACACTGGAGAACAAACATGCGTTTAACCTATGTAGGGTTTATAAATTTATGTATAAATGGCGGCTCTGACTCAACTAATGATGAAGATAAGTTAAGTTCTTACCTCAAGGATAAAACAAACAAACAAACAAAAACAAAAACAAAGTCCAGGAAATGACAGAAAGACCCAAATGCCTGAGTGCTAATGCCTCCATGAAGATGGTAATATACCAGCTTGTAATAGCCCAATAAATGCATTTCTTAAATCCAAAATATTGGAAGAGAGACTTCATTATAATTCTCCACATCTCTGGTGATGGGTTTACTCCAGTTGTATTTCTGGATCCTAAGGGCAGTGTAATTTAGCAATCCTTACCACCAAAACCATGAAGCAGACCACTCTGATGTCCCTTTAAAACCACCCTCCATGCTACAACTGAAGACCCCATTCTGATCTCCCGCCACTCCCCTGGTCTGATGCAAGGGGCCAGCACTCCCCAGTTTATACAAGGCCTGCATTTCTTCCAGAGAAATGGTCACTCACACTCCTCAGCTGCAGCCTAGCCGTGGCCTCCACTCTGCATCACAGCAACAGGAGGGCATGGCCTCAGTCCTGGGAAATGTGGTCTCATGTGCAGGAATTTCTATTTTCACTCACATTATAATGATCAGACCTGGAAGCTATTGTGTACTTGACGGAGACAGGGGAAGGAGCAGTGGGAAGTTAGATTCAGGTGTTTCAGAAGCATTTGCAGCCATCAGGTCCAGAGGCCTTGTGCAGCCCAGGAGTCATCCTGCTTCAGCTTCTCAGAACCTTCGCCTTGCCTGTGCTGCTCAGCACTGGAACAGGGGCTGCAACACACACAGTGCCCTCAGTGATGCTCTCCATCCAGCTTACTCATGAGTCCTGTCTACCACCTTAGGTAAATGATATTCTCATCAGATTCCAAGCTCATCAAAGATCTATTGCTAAACTCTGTGTACATAAAATAGGACTTTATGAATCAGCCAGTTTGAGCTTCAAAGACTGGATTTTAAAATGCAATTGGCATTTTGGACATAGTGGTTCATAGCTGTAATCCCAGAATAGGCAGGGGTATGAGAAGGCCAAGGCCACATAGGAGTTCAAGGCCAGCCTGTGATGCTTAAGACCCTATTTTTTTTTTACCAAACCAAGAGAATTTTTTTACCAGAAACAAGAATAATTGGCACAACATACAAGATGGATTCCTCCTCTATCACTGACTACTCAGTCACCAATCCTGCCCCTACCTGAGCCTAAAGAGATGTATATATTATATATCTTTATTATATATCTTTGTTATATATATATATATATCTTTATTATATATATTAAAGATATATATATTATATATAATATATATTATATCTATATCTATATATATATCTAAAGATATATATATCCATATCTATATATATTAAATATATACATATCTTTAATATATATATAGATATATATATATAAATATGTAAGGACATAGTTATAAAGAAAACTTATGTTTTCATAAAAGGCAACCCATGCATCAATACCAAATGCTAAAAGTATTAATCGCATAGACTGGCAAGTGATGGGGGTTAATATCTTTGTCAAGTGAAAAGTATTATAGCATCCCATTGTTACACTACCCAGGCTGTATCACGGAGACCAGTACAGGAGTATCAAGACAGGATGTGGTGCTTATTGGACCTCATTTGGTGACCATGGGACGGGGAAACCCCAGTGTGGAGCACAAGGGCAGAGCTGATGGTGGTTTGGGCTTGCCAAGGAGGAGCCTTCAAACATGATATCTTTCAGCCTAATAAAAAAAGAGAACTCAGCCGGGTGTGGTGGCGCACGCCTTTAATCCTAGTACTCGGGAGGCAGAGGCAGGCGGATCTGTGTGAGTTCAAGGCCAGCCTGGTCTACAGAGTGAGTTCCAGGACAGCTGGGACTACAGGGAGACCCTGTCTCAAAAAGACCAAAAAAATAAATAAATAAATAAATAAAAAATAAAAAATAAATAAATAAAAAAAGAGAACTCATAAGCTGAAGATGCTAAAAGATATATGTGGCATGCATATATGCATATTTGGGAGTGATGCAAATTGGAAGGAACAATAACAACAAAAGAGTAGGTCAAATAACTGACTGAAATGGTGATCTGCTCAAAACAGTAAACTTCTGCATCGAAATTTTTAAAAAAAGACTGAGAAAAAGATGAAAAACATGTTTGGCAGAATGCATGAGCTCTGGTGGGGTGGGGGGGCAAGAAAGGGGGAATGAGTCTAGACTTGATTGGAAATTTTGTATTATATGCACAAAGCTTCAATAAAAATTGGCTTTGAAAAAAATAGAAAAGAATTATAACATCAAATTATTTGAACCAAGATGTCATAAACAAGAAAAGAACTAATTTCTGTGCCTAAGAGGTGAGGAAAATGAAACCATCACTTGCCAGTCTATGCGATTAATACTTTTAGCATTTGGTATTGATGCATGGGTTGCCTTTTATGAAAACATAAGTTTTCTTTATAACTATGTCCTTACTGATCCATTGCAATGGGGTCCCAGAGAGCCATGGAAAGCAAACCCAGTGGGGTATAAGGCTCAGATCCCCATGAATACAGTGCATTTGGTCCATGGCTTCTTCTGAGATGAAATCTGAAAGCACTATTAAAAGTGATTTCTCTTTCTACTAGTAGAGGTGAAATCTGGAATTGGATATGAACTTGCAAATGACAATGAGCACAGGATATGGATTCAACATTTCTCCTCTTGGGATAAGTAAAAGAATTATCAAAATATGTATCTGGGCAGCAGAGTTGTGTTAGGAATTCGAGCTCACGTTTCTTGATTTCCGAATAACAGTCTTGACACACAACCAACAATCTTGCAATAGAAGTTTCTTGGCTTATTTATTTTCAGAAACTAGGCCAGCAAAAGACACCATGCTGAACATTTGTTTCATTTGCTCTCTTTATTCAACTCTAGGCAAGTTATAAGAATGCTATCCTTTTAGAGGCTATCAATAGTTTTTCCATCAAAAAGCTATTTTAATTCATTACCGATGCATTTTTTAATGCCACTATCTAGTCACCACAATACTGATGGCAGAGGAGAAAAGAAAATATCTGGGGATAGGTGAGGCATGAATCTTTTGAGGTTAGTCATTGCTTCATCTTTTTTAAATATTTTATTTATTTATTTATTTATGTGTATGAATGTACTGTCTGCATGTAGGTCTGTGCACCCGTGTCGTGCAATGCCGCAGAGGTCAGATGAGGGTGTTGGATTCCCTGGAACTGGAGTTCTCCTGGAATTGGAGTGACAGATGGTTCTCAGCTGCCATGTCGGTGCTGGGGATAGAACCCGGGTCCTCTGTAAGAGCTGTCAGTGCTCTTAACTGCTAGGCCATCTCTCCAGCCCCTCATTGCTTCATCTTAATGTAGTTCATTAAATTGTCTTCTGACACAAGTAAACAAAGCAGCATCTCCATTACCCAGAATTCCAAGGACACTAGTCTATTCTCTGTAACATTCTTATTCTGTTCTCCTAAAAGCACTCTGTCAAGATTTAAACTTATGGCTCTGGATTAAAACTTGCAACATCACACTAATTACTGATAACTTTGTCAATTTTCATAACTTTTCTAAGTTTCTTTTCAGGAAACATGGGGTATCGGGTGCTTCATTCATGGGGGAAGATGTGTACTGAGACAAGGCATTATCAAAAGCTTAACTACAAATGAGTGCTCTGATGTCAGCTGTTACACTTCTGTGATAACATAGCAGCCTGACTTGCTGGTAGCTTCTCCAGTCTGCCAAGGTTTCATTGCTGATCCACCTATGAAGAACAACTTTCTACTGAGTTCCATGTTCCCCACACGTTGCTGCCTCATTCTGTCTTGCAGCTTTTCTGACCTTGGTAACTATATTACTTTGTTCTTGCTGCAAAAATAAATAAATAAATAAATAAATAAATAAATAAATAAATAAATAAATAAATATTGAGACTGGGTACTTTATAAGAAAAAGAAAAACATGATGGTACTGAAGTCATTCCCTAACTGTAAACTATAGCCAACTGTTATAGTGGTAATTTCTTATAAAACAGGTATAACTACCTTTTTTAATTGACTGATTGACAGAGGAACTGTGAAAGGATAATTCTCTATTTAGAGCCAAATACAATAGTAAAGTCTTTATAAGCTGTGTAATTAAGCAATATATATATATATATATGTATATATATATATATACAGGAGAGCTCTGATATCAGCAATGGATTATTCTGCCTAGGAGATGTTGGCTAGGGGATCCAAGCCCCCAAAATTATAAAGGCCTTTTGCCTATAAGTGGGATATATGCAAGGAGAAAGGCGGTAAGTCCCTGTTGTCGAAGACCTGGTGTAAGCATGAAAAAATGTTTTGAGACGTCACTTGCTAATGTACAGTTGGCCTCTGAAATGCCAGAAAGCATTACCAAAGGCCACTAAAGCAATACAGCAAAATATTGGTCTCCCTGAGACAAGCAAGACTCCTCCGTCAGTATCAGCTACACCTCAACAGCCTGGAGATACTGTGCAACAGTGGCAGCCAAGTGTCTATATATATCCCAAATCTAATTGGCTATTAGCTCTCTCCTTGGAGGAATAACTCACAGCAGATGCCACAAGCTTATGTCTTCTAGTGGTTAGGAGATGTTATAAACCACAATAAGAACTTGTCACCCTTTATAGAGAAGCCACAGTTTGTGGATTAGCATATCATCCAAGCATCTGTGTCTATGCTCACAGCTTAGCTTGCCATAATAATTAGTATTGCTTAAATGCCTGTACATCTAATTGCTTGTGCTTTGTTAGTAGGATTAAAAAGGTACCCCTGGATAAGATATCAACCCATGAAGGGGAACAACCCAAACAGACTAGACATCTCCAGAGAAAGTAGACTGTTTTGCTTCTCACCCACTTGTGCCCCTTTCCTAAAGCCTTGGGAACAACTTGCAGAAGAGGAGGCATGGCAGAATGTAAGGGCTGCAGAGAGATAGGGGTTAATTGTGAGACTACAGCAATATAGACTGGACTCTTATTCGCTCGACATGCTTGTGCATACAAGCTTCTCCAACTGGACTATGGGAACCTTGGGTTGTTCAAAATTTGGACATAGATACTTGCAAATTGGTTTTACATGAATGTTACTTACATTCATTGCTTATGCTTAATAATTTGGCTCACTTAAAAAAATGCACCAATTACCTAATTGTGTGGCAAACTGGGCAACGTCAATGTTATCTGAAAACAACTGTGCTCTTATAGAATCCCTTAAAAATAAACAATAAAGGAAAAAGAGGGAAAAAAGAAGATATTAAAAAAAGTAAAAATAAATTAAAATAAATTTTAAAAAAGAAACAAAATTTCCTCCTTATAGTTCTGAAGGGTAGATGGCATCTGGTGAAGGCTGCACCCCACTTCCAAAATGGAGTCTTGTTGGTGCATCCCTACGTAGCAAAAGGGAAGAACACCGTATCCTCATGTAGTAGAAAATGAAGAACAGAGCCTTTTTACAAGGGTGCCGATCTTGCTCGAGTCACAGATCTGGAGCGATCCTGACTCACTGTCTTCATTGAGGGTTCTGTCTCTAAGTGGTGTGATCATGGGCTTGCATTCAAGTTGCCCCAAGTATCCCGGATCTTATATCTGGACAACCTGGAACATTGCTCTGTTCTGCATCATCCTTTCCTCTTCCAGCCAGCGCTGCTCTTCTGCACAGGCAGCCTAGAAGAAACAGAGCAGTCTTCCGGATGACCTCACCCCTCATCTCTGGGGAATGCCTAAACCCATACCTTTGACTCAGCTGACTGGTACATTAAAAAGAATGAAAAGATAAAATAAATGAAACAAAATTCTCCTAGAGAGAGATGAAACAGTATTTTACCATGTTCCAGATGACCTTGAACTTGGGCTTCAGGTTTAATGGGAAAATATGATGATTAAGTTATCTGTGAGAACTCTTAAAAATGAGACAGACTGGTTTTAGTTCTGATACTAATGGGTTATAATTATTCTTTCTCTCTACCCATGTTCTAGATTGCTTTACAAATGCTCCATCCAGGAATGAGCCCCTCCTTCTTCGGATGCTCATAATGATGCCCTGTAAGTTCTTGATAGCCCTTATTAATTCTAGGCTTCCATTAAGTTTATTAAATGTCAAAGTACTTGCTGACCATCTTCCAATTTTTCCAGTAGGAAAGCTGAGGTCAGAGCTCCTTCCTCCATTTCCCATCCACAGTGTGTGGATAAGGCACATTCTTTTTCATGTTGTTTCATCTTCTGACTCCAGCCTACAATGATAGCCCTATTTGCTGCCTGAACATCAAACAATGAAAGACCCAAACCTACACAACCTCAGAAACTAGGACATCACCCAAGAAATAATCAATGGCTTGGTTTTTAGTGGCATAATTTAAAAGGTACTGTATGTTCTTAAGCATAAGGAAATAATTAAATCTGGAGCTGTGGCAGTGAGACAGGTGATTTTAACAATACGATAGATGAAATCTTGTGATGTTACAAAAAGGATTATCTATTTTTAGTTACAACCTGAAAGTGACTTTTCTCACATATAAGGGTTACAGACCTCATCAATAACCACAATCCTTTCAATTTTTTTGCTTCTGGCTTCCAAATTACTAATCCTCCTAGAGGGAAGGCTGCTGTCCAATCAATCTCTCCTTAGAGCCACAAAAGCCAGAAATCCATAGGACCATAGGCAGTGTGTCCAGAGATATTGATGAGAAACAAAGTCTAAAAAATGCATTTGAGGGACTCCGAGCTGTTAACATCAGAGCCAGAAAGGTCGGTTTGTTTTCATCAAATCTAGAGTCACTCTGGGTGGGTATACATGCCGTCTCAGACTAGTCCCGCTCCCTCTGACTCCAAGAGCTGCAAGATTTCCCTGAACAGAGAGCCTAGTCCTCTTTCTCTGATGCTTCTGACA
Organism: Rhizomys pruinosus; assembly: GCA_009823505.1. NCBI lineage: Eukaryota > Metazoa > Chordata > Mammalia > Rodentia > Spalacidae > Rhizomys > Rhizomys pruinosus. The sequence goes on from VZQC01013883.1 coordinate 1,606,005, forward strand.
TCTTCAAGGTCTAACAGGGTCCTCAAAATCTGATCCCTCCCCACCCCCTACCCCCGAAGAACATTCAACCCCTCCTTCCTCTTAAACACCCTCCCAGGGCTGGGCTCCAATATTCTCTAGACTGGCCAGTATTTCTTCAGATCCAGGACTCTCCTTTTCTCACCTGTACTCCATCCAATTCAGTTCTCTTCTCTACCCAACACTGTCTTCAAAGAGCTTGGAATTTTGTAAAAAAAATAAAATAAAAAGGAGATTTTGGACTTTCCAGCAGTTTCTCCTGACAGCCTTGAAAAACTTCCCAGGAAAAATTATATTTCTAGGAAATACAATAATACCATATTTATTCCATGAAACTGGGAATAAGGAAAAAGAAGGGAAACATTCACAGCAATGAATATCTCACCACTTCGTTCCAAAATGAAGGCAGGACAGGATGGAGGTACCCAGGGGCAGAGCAAGTCTTTTCAGTTGAGATCAACCAAGACATGCAGAGAGAAACAATTTGGGAACAGAACTAGTCAGTAAAAGACTATCTCTGAGAACCCTTGGAAGACTTGGAATGAACTTGCCACCCGACCCAGCCATACCACTCCTGGGCATGTACCCTCAAGACTCACCCCACCACAGAGATACATGCATGGCCATGTTTATTTCAGCTCTCTTCACAATAGCAAGGAGCTGGAACCAACCCAAATGCCCCTCAACTGACCAGTGGATAGAGAAAATGTGGTACATCTACACAATGGAGTTCTATGCAGCAGTAAAGAAAGATGACATCATGAGCTTTGCAGGAAAATGGCTGGAGCTAGAGGACATCATGCTGAGTGAAGTAACACAGTCCCAGAAAAACAAACGAAGAATGGTATCCCTCATCTGTGGATGCTAGTGCCAATTACCTAGTTGTAAGTGTTTCCTGTGCATGGCCCCTTGAGCTTTTTTTGTCCAAAGCAGTTGGGAATGATGCATCTTGGAAACAACAACAACAACAACAGAAAGGACTGCATCAAAGAACTGACTGAAGCAGTGAACTTCTACTAAAAATAGTCAACTTCCCCATGGAGAATATTGAGAAAGACTGAGAAAGAGATGACTAGCATGTTTGGCAGAATGCATGAGCTCTGGAGGGGTGGGGATGGGGGGAACACGGGTCTAGATTTGATTAAAAAAAAAGTATGTATAAATAAATAAATAAATAAATAATAATAATAAAAGACTATTTCTGAGTGTCTTAGAGATGAGGGGAGAAGAGAAAAGCCCGTCTTCCCCCCACCCCAGTCTGAAGTCCACACACAAGCATACCATACCAAATGGTAACTGGATCTTTGCCCCACATACTTCTGATCTTCCTGCAACCCAAGTTACAGAGTCCTTCTTAAGCACTGGACACTAGGTTCTGGTGATGCCCACTTGATCGTAAAGCCAAAACAGGAGGCGAAACCAAATGTGTAGTTCCCCTGACAGGCATATATTATCCAAGATCATGCCCATCTCTATAAGCAGAATGTGAAAACCATATCGTTTTTTAAAGGAAATCCAAATGTGTGCGTACAACCTTTGCACAGTACAGATGATTTGAAAAGTAGCTCCTACTTTGCCCAGTTTATTATGGTACTCAGCTACTCAAGAAATGGAAATTCTGGAAGCTGGTCGTCTATATTTAATTTAAAGATTAGTGTTTGCCAAAAAGATTAAGCCTAGCTTAATCTCAACCATCACATGCATAGCCCGCACAAAACACAAATCTTCTAACCATAGTCTAGTGTCCCAAGACTTTAATATTTCCCCCTAAAATTGCTGGCAAAATGACCCTAATTGGAATGACAGAAGATTCTTAAATAGGCTTGGTGACCAGGCAACCAGCCAGATTATACACATGTGGGAAATTATGTAGTATAACTTTATATTGCTCGAGTAATTCATTAGTACATGTTTATTGTTAAACAAAGAAGCCTAGAAATTATGCAGATAAGCTAATAGTAGAGATAAAGAATTGCCTATTATCCTATCACCAGGTCATAACTACGATTAATATCTTGGCATGCATTTGTGCATACACAAAGAATATGTTTCTAATTTTTATAAGAATAGTGCCATTGTATATGTTATTTTCTAGCTTACTTTTAAATTTAGGAATGTATTTTCACATAAACAATAAACTTCTACCTAATCACTTTCATGCCCACAAAGCACTCCACTCGACCATGATTATTTTTATTAGAAAACATAGATTCTCTCCAGTCTTGGGCACTGTGAGAAATACTACGATGAATGAGTGCATGTATTTCTTGCCATTCCTTTAGGACAAGTTCTTTCAAAGGAATTTGAGGTCAAAGCTATTCAGATTGCACAGGTTCCTTTGATGTGCATTGCCAAATTGCCCTTCAGAAGCCATTCCAATTTATACTCCCACCTTTGTTGTGTGGGTGAGGGTCCAAAGCATAAATCTTAATGTTGTTCAGCCAATTCACTGACAAACCAAACTTCTTATGATTTAAGAATCTAAAGCCCTACAACATACTGTTCATCATTCTGTACATAAGCACACCCATGAATAAAATGTTCATGTTAATGAACTATACATATATGTACACAAACGTTTGTATAGCCATGTGTTTTCTAAAACCTTGTTTAATCGAGTCACTGAGTATCAGCCTCTTTTTCAACCTGATATTTTTCAATACCCCTCCATTCCACTATCTAAGGATCTATTTCACAAAGGGAGATGAGGGCCCAGCCTTCACCTCTGCTTCTCTTTGTGGAGCCCTGTGGAGCACTCCATTCTCTGTTTCTCTTTGTGGAATCCTCAGGAAATGATGCTGCTTCCTGAGTGAGCCAGGTCAGCTTGGACCCCACAGTCCCTCTGCATCTGAATACTACCATTTTTCTTGTTCCCCTGTCCAGTTCTACTCATCCTTGAAGATCCTCTTGCAAAACATCTGTGAAGCTTTTTTTTAATCCTCCAAGTATTTCTCTATGTTACACACACACACACACACACACACACACACACACACACACACACGCCATCCTGTATAAACACACACCAAGTATCATTCATATCTATCGTTTCCATGATACAATGAATTCTCAGAATCTCCAGAGTTTAGAATTTTACTATGATTTAAAAGATGTCATACAAGCTTTCTGACTTCATCTATGCCATCTCTGAAAACCTCAGAGATTTACTCAAATTCACTGGAAGACTGTCAATTTTCACATGTAAGGAGGCCATTCTCTCAATAGCATGCTCTTCTCTCCTTGTGAATGAGTGCCTACTGCCAGCTCTGATCCCCCAACCAGGGGAAAGGTGATCAAAGCCCATCCAAATACCTATTACCGTGGGATTAGCTGGGTCCTAACCCTGCCCACAGAGGGAAGTGAGGGAAGAATACAGGAACTCTAAATCATGAAGGTGGGCTTGGGAATGTAAAGGGGACAGGAGATTTACATCCCTTCCAGCAGTGACTACAGCATAACAGGGAAAACTAAAGAAGACATCAAGCAGGAAACGTGCTTCCACTGTAGTGAACTTTATTATTTGGAACCCGAGCTACGGACACATGAATTGTTCTCAAACAATATGACCATTTTTCAGTTCATGATCAAACCTGCTGTAATCAAAGACACATGAACCAGTTTTCCATGACACTGAACCTGAGCCTCCCTACAGCTGAGCCTCCAGCCAGGACCAGCACAGAACACCTGCAAGCAGCAGGCAGCTGGAATGCCAGACAATGGGATTCTGCACTTGGAACTGTCTTCTAGGCTAGCAGTGGAGTAAGCCAGAATGTTGCCTCAGAGAAGGTTCCAGAGTCTCCAGCCCATGAGCTTGAGTCTGCTCCACCATTTTCTATTTGTGTGACCGCAGCAAGTTACTTACCTCTTTTATAAAATGCCTCTCTCTCAGATGTCCTCTCCTTAAAGAGTCCTTCCAGACTGAAGTGGTACTTCCTGTCACTCTCCATCATCTCCATCATCTCCTTGCGCTGCTCTCCATTCCTTCTGTCACTGTGGACTACCAGTATCTTATAAGATGATTTGGCTTTTCTCATCCACTAGTAGGAAAACACAAGAGAGCCAGGTCTTCGTCTAATTCACTCAGAAAGAGTGAATGGCACTTCACAGGAACTTGGGAAGTTGTTGGATGAAGGATGGGGATAGTAAGGACAGTCTCTATTGGATTACTACAGGAACAAGGAAGGCATGAGAAAGTTAGGTTAATTGCCTAGACTATTAGAAGCTCCGATGTACACTAGTTAATAGTTCTAATAACATTAATAAATAATCTATTACCAGTCATTTTTAAAAGCCCAATAGTGAGAATATAATGTTACATGGTCATATTTTATATTTCCTTATAAATAACCCAGCTTCTTTCATAAAAGGATTAGAAACAACAAAAATATGTAAAATTACTTGCACCGACATAATTTATGTCATTCCCCAAGATTTTATAGCTGTAAATAAAAATTTTAATGAGTTTTATTTGCTTATTTTTATATTTCATGGTAAACAAGATTAAAGTCCCATTCTTTCTGCCTGCAGTGCTTACAGCACCTAGGGACGGAAGCTGGGAAGAACGAGCATAGTCATCCCTCACCACTTAGGCTGAGCTCTGGTCAAGATCCCAGTCCTGGACGTTTCACGCCCTGCCCTTGCAGACCCCACATCTGTAGTCTGCTGAGAACAGCGCTCATAAAATGTAGTAGGTGTTCTGGAAAAACCTTCCCATTATGACAGTACTGAACAGACCTATCCAGTGTTGCATATTCTAGAGCTCAGTGTGCCATACATTTCGTGTTTTTCTTGTATTTCCTTTAAGGGGTGTGGATTTTGTGGCTGGTTATATCGAATTGTCCACTTCCTCTATTCCCATTCGTTCTCTGTCTGCCTGCCATGGCCTCTGCTCATATTTCTCACCTTTGATTTCTGAATTGTTGCTGGGTTTGTAGGGTGTTTTTAATTTTTAAAGTAATTTTATATGTATGAATGTATTGCCTGCATGTGTGTAAGTACAACTCCAATTCTTGCTCCTACTCACGGACAAGTTACACTTATCAAACCACTCACCTCTTTCTCATTCTCCACCAGAAAGCCAGCCGGCCTCCCTTCCTTCCTTCCTCCGTCCCTTCCTTCCTCCCTCCCTTCCTTCCTTCCTTCCTTCCT